>JAOXOE010000851.1:4321339-4356232 GCA_028565055.1 Phoeniculus purpureus | reverse complement strand
CAGGTCCCTTTCTCCTACACTGCTCTCCAACAGGTCAGTCCCCAACCTATGCTGGTACCTGGGGTTGTTCTTGCCCACATACAAGACTCTACAAAGTAACAGCTGCCCAAGCCAGTGAATTTGTATAAAAATCTTGTGCCCAGTGTAGATAAAATCAGTGAGCAGCTCTGAATAATGGCTGCACTTCTGGAAATTCTGTTTTCCATCATGGTAGAATCACAACTCACGTCTATTTATCCTTCTGCAACTCTGTGCAGTGTGACAGAGCTGAGATGTTGCACTTGGTTTATACAAAGGAAGCTAAAGAGGTGACTTGATCACAGTCTTTAAGTACAAGGAGAAGATTTCTGATAATAGAAGGCTCATTAATCTTGGAGACAGTAGCCACAGTGAGACCCAGTGCCTGGAAACTCCACAGCTGGAAGTACAATGTAAGCAGTAGAATCATTAGGTGTTGGGTGAGGAAAGAGGCTGTGGGTAATACCCCACAGCTCCTTAAAGTCTTTCAAAGAAATCAGGATTTTACTCCTTGTTTTATTGGTGGTTTGGTTCCTCTATCTTTTGTCTGGGTTATGATAGTCCCTCCAGCTGCACTTGGTAGGTGCTGAGACTTGCTGGTGCGGGGACTGGCCTTTCCCCGTGTGGAACCGCATCTAAGCTTGCAGCTTGCAGCTAGTGCGGCTCCTCCAGTGTGCCCACAGGGTGTCCCTGAGTGGACTCTGGCTCTCCATTAGGGCTCTGTCTCACTCAGTATTAGTATTTGAACCACAGAGAAGCCTCAAGTTAAGATGTGGGGCAAGGACAGAGAAGTTGTAGCCTAGGAGAGACTGACCAGGAGTGGTTGTTCTGGAGTTTCCCCAACAAAACTGACGAACAGTCTCTTTGAGGTCTGCTTCATGTCAGCTATTTCCCAAGCACTTTTCTGAACATGCTGTCTAGCTCACTCAGGTGATTCCTCCATGATGTTCCAAGGGCATTTCCCTGTGGATCTTGTGCCAGGCGTGCATTCCTCACATGCTGGGAAGTACAACATACCCAGCCTGAAGCTGCACATACAAATAGACTGACGAGGCGCTATGTTTGAGGCCTTAGTTCCATCATCTCCTCTTGTCAGAAGCCTAATGAGCTGTGTTATTGAATGGCTCGACATCGTTACCTTGTGCTGATGACGAACATGGCCGGCGGGCAAAGAGGAGCTGAGCGCCCCAATTGCATCGATTTCTTCAGTGCTCACCAATTCCGGATTGCAGCGCTGCCAGGGAGCTGGTTTGTCACTTCAGTGCCTGCAGAGCCTCATCCCACCTCATCACCAAATGTGACCCACAAAATCCTACTGATTAGGCAAAGGAGAGTGCTCGGCACCACATCTCAGGAGAGAACATGCCTTGAGTACTGTGAATTCAGCCAAAGAACTCCCTGAGGTGGGCAGTTTCTCTGAAGACACTTCCCTTGTTCTTGTTTTCAAGTCTGGGTTATTACTGTGTTCCCACGTGTGACAGTGCATGAAATCCCAAAGGGCAGGTTCCTGCTCTGTTAGATACTCACAGACATTGTTGCTTCCCCAGGGAGCATGTGGTGGAGGTAGATAAGATGGGCAGTGGATGAGTGGAGAAACAGAGCTATGCACTGACTCGCTTGTCCATTTTATCTCACCATGGTTGGCCAGAGGGGGATTATTCCAGCTCAGTTGTTGCACTTCATATTGTTAAGCCCCAGTTCACTGCTCCTGTGTCTGACTGCCAGGGCTGGCTGTGAGGGACTGACTGGGGACCAGAGTAACAGTGAAGCAGGTACCTGTTTATTGCTGCCCTCCTCAGAAATAGCTGCTGTGCCTGGGAAGGGACATGTCAGATCCTGTACAGAGGGCAGAATCACTGAATCATTCTGGTTGGAAAAGACCCTTAGGATCAAGTCCAAACATTAATCCTACTTTACAAAGTTCACCCTTAAACCAGATCACTCAACACCACATCTAAATGATCCTTAGACACCTCCAGGGATGGTGGCTGAACCCCCTCCCTGGGCAGCCTGTTCCAGTGCCTGACCACTCTTGATGTGAAAAAAAGTTTCCTCATGTCAAGTCTGAACTTTCTCGGTTGTAGTTCGAACCCAGTCCCTCTTGTTCTATCACTAATTGCTTGTGAGAAGAGACCATCACCAACCTCTCCACAACATCCTTTCAGGTAGTTGTAGAGTGATGAGCTCTGTGAGTATGAGCAGAAAAACAAACTAGGGAAAATTGGCCTCATGACTGAACATCAAGTTGGTGGTGAGACCCATTGTTGCTGCTCAGAGAGGAGGAGGTAGCACCCAAGGGCAGTTTTGATCTAGGAGAAAGGAAGAGGAAATACTGCGGTATGAGACAGAGGTAACACAATTACAGTGATATAAAACTAACAACAGGCACATCCTGCATGACAGAATGAGGCTGAGCTGGGTCTGCAGCATGGTAGAGTGGTACCTGGCTTTCCATCTGCCTCCCCTGCGCCATACTGGGGTGTGCTGGAGGGAGCTGGAGCACCAGCAAGGGGTGACAGAGCTGTGAAGGAAATAAATGTACCTGCCTAGAGTGCTGCCCCCGGGACCAGCTCGCTATTAATAACAGTAATAACATATGCCAGCGCGGGGAAGGAACGTCTTTTGTACAGTGCAGATCACTGCCACTATCTGGGTTAGAAACAAGCTGCAAAAAACCCTCCTGCTTTCATTATTTTATAATGCACAGTAATGCTGCTTCTGTATTTTTGATTGTCTCCTTGTGTTTACAGTTTGTCTGGTTGGTCGTAGCAGGGAAACTGGGGTGCTGCGTGAGGGAGGGTGCTCAGCAACCCTACACAGCCCTAACTAGGGTACTCAGAACAGGACAGTCCCGAAAGCGAGCTGCTCTGGAGTCTTACCCACTGGGACGTGTCACGGTCAGCTTGTCCTCTCTCTGCCCCAGATCCTCTGCAAATGGAATAATTTGGAATGCAGCCCAAATCCCACTGGAGCAATTGGGATGCAGATGGTGAGGCAAGCTGAAGGTGATTTCCTCCTCCCCTTCTGCCAAACTGGATAGTGAAAGTACAAAGAGAAAAACCTTCCCTGTACAAAGGGAGAAGGGGCAGGGGAAGAACAAACAATTCTTGGACCGAAGTCTGTGCTGCAGGTGAGCTGTCTGCAGACCAAGGGATGTCAATTCATGGGATTAAAGCAGGAATGGAGGCACGGCACAGACTCAGCAGTGAGAAAGAGATCACCCTGAGCAGAGATCAAAGGTTGTTCTGCAGGAGCGAACCTGGAAAATGTCTAAGTCCTGTACCTTCAACAGCTTTTATTAAGGAAAGCAGTTTTGTTGTTCTCATAAACTGTACTCAGCAAAGCCTCCTTACACTGAATCATTTATTTTTCCGCAGGGAAAGATGGCTGTGAGTGTAGATTCGTTAAGGAGAGAGCTGCCATATGCTTGTTTGCGCTGACTGAACGAGAACGTTTCCTGCTGTTCCCTGCTGCAGTTTCTGTAAAGGTGAGTAACCCCCAGTCCCTGCAGATGTTCCCTTTGAGCAGACAGGGCAGGATGCAGGCTGGCTTCCAAGGCTCCTGTCCCTGTATGCGCTGGGCCAGAGCTCGTGGAGGCTGGTCAGAGCTGCAAAGGCTGTTCGTACAGCTCTGTTAGCACCACCGCTTACAAGAACTGTCAGAGCCCGCGTTTAGAGAGGTTGCTGTACAGTGGGGCTCAATGCCAAAGTCATTTGTTCTTCAGTTTGTGTGAATGGGGGACTTTTGATCAACCAGGTGTGTGAAACAGTCCCTGGAGCAGAGCAGTCCCCAGTCCAGAGCAGGCAGGGCAGCAGCCCCCACCTCAGCACAGCTACCAGTAAGGTGTCTAATAATCCTAAGCACGTCACAGTGCCCTTTGCTGGGGCACTTTGGCTCTACCACATGTGGGTAGTGCCCTCAACAGTAAAAGAAAATGCCTAGCAACCTCTTACTGTTTCAGCTCTCTGCTTTTTCCCAGGGCACTGGGCACACACACAGAACTGAAAGGGTCCCCTTGCCTGTGTTATCTACATGGTCATCTGGAAATAGCAGCAAGAGACAAAGAAGAAGGAGTTTCTCCTTTTTGCTGGGGCTGAGACACAAGGCTCTGTGCGTCCTTTTCTCTCTACTCTTTTTTTTTTTTTATTAATGAGATTCACAATGGAAGGAGGAAAAGCAAATTTAATTATAAAGCCGTGTCTTCCTCCCCTCTCTGTCTTTCAGGGCTGGGAAGTACAATCATCTCCCCTTTGATGCAAGAATGAATTCAGCAGCATGCATTGTTCAATTATTATTTATTTAAAATGAAAGGAAATTACTTTTGGTTCAGTGACAGTTTCTAGCCCAGTGAGAGCATCAAGGGGAGACAATAAAGCGGCAGCACTTTAGCAGGCAGCACCGCGTACAGGTGTGTATGTGCATAGCTGGTACAGGAGCTGGGGCAACTGCTTTCAAGGGTTGCTCGCTCCCCTGGACATGAGTTCTCTCCTGCTAGCACACAGCTGGAGCAAAAGCAGAGAAAGCAGAGACTTGCTTAACCCTCTAGAGCCCCCTTTACATGTTGAGTTGCATGATCATGACACCCACACCCTGTAAAGTGATCCCCTGGACTAAACTGTAAGACTCCAATTCACAGATGAGGAAGGAGCAGCAAAAACAAGCTCAAGACCAGGCTGTGGATCAGTGAAAGAGCCAGGAGCAGAATTCAGTGGCCACAGCCCGCCATAGTAAGTGACTGCATGTGCCTCATCTTCAAAACAAATAGAGAACATCAGATGAGGACAGCTGAGAACATCTGAGACAGGGACAATCTTCTTGGTCCATCTTTGCATCTCATGTAGGGAGTCTTGTCTCACTGGCTAGTGCTGCTGCTGCAGTGCAGAGCAGTATTTTGCCAAACCAGAATCACTCTTGTTTGTCAGAGCATCACACTTGAGAGCAAGCATGAAGCTGAGGGAAGGGTAGGTGTCAGTGCTGCATTTCTTGTGACATATCATTTCATTTTTGTGATTAGGAGCCATACACCCCTCTGTCCTCACAGTGGTAAGAGGGAGGACAGGGCCATCCAGCCTTCAGTGCCTCTGCCTCATTCTCCTTTTGTGAGGTGTGAACAGCCTGGGACTTTGTGTGAGGCCTTAATGAGGACCAAGGAAAGGTTGACATGAAAAATAAAAGATTTCTTTATGATCTGTGCTGTGGATAATAAAAAGGCTGGAGACTGGAAGCAAATCCTCCCCTTAGATTAAGAGAAATTAAGTCCTTTGGGGGATGTGTAATATATGAGGCTTCATTATTCTTCTTGGGAGAAGCAGTGAATGATCCCTTGGTCAGAGAGATAAAAGACCATAAACGCAAATGGCTCCACATAGTAGGTGTGAATCAGACAGCACCAGAAAACCTGCAGGGGGTAAACTGATACACCTCAGCCTGCCTTGTATGCAGTTCTTGTGACACTGGAAATCATACTGTCCCCACAGTTCCATGTGTTCTCAGGGCAGGTGGAACACAGTTCCAGGTGTTCTCTGTCTGCATAGATGTCCCAGCTGGGCCAATGTCTTCTGGAGGCTAGTAAAGGACCCCAGAAGACACAGGTGTCAGAAATAAACCCACGTTGGGAAGTCCCTACCCACCCCTTCACAGTCCCAGGTACTCACTCTGCCCCTTGTGCAGTCTTCTGGCTGCTCCAGTTCATGCCCACCTCTGCTTTCTTCACAGAATCACAGAACATTAGGGATTGGAAGGGACCTCGAAAGATCATCCAGTCCAATCCCCCTGCCACAGCAGGATCCCCTAGACCAAGTCGCACAGGAACATCTCCAGGCGGATTTTAAACGTCTCCAGAGAAGGAGACTCCACAACCCCCTGGGCAGCCCCTTCCAGTGCTCCGTCACCCTCACCGTGAAGAATTTCCTTCTGATATTTATGTGGAACTGCCTGTGTTCCAGCTTACACCCATTGCCCCTTGTCCTGTCACTAGATGACATTGAGAAGAGCCTGGCTCCATCATCTCGATACCCACCCTTCACATATTTGTAAACACTAATGAGGTCACCCCTCAGTCTCCTTTTCTCCAAGCTCAAGAGCCCCAGCTCCCTCAGCCTTTCCTCATAAGGGCGATGTTCTGCTCCCTTCGTCATCTTTGTGGCTCTGTGCTGGACTCTCTCCAGCAGTTCTGTGTCCTTCTTGCACTGAGGGGCCCTTCCACGGAGGTTCTTCTCGATCCCCATCTCCCTTGTGCTTACTGAGCTGAGCCTCATCCACCTTGTGATGCCCAAACACATTTGCTGCCCCTACTCCCAGCTTCTGATTTCTACTGCCTGAGAAGTCCTAACGCATCCTCCATCTTTCCTGAGCTCCAGGAGCAAATTCTTAACCTGCAGTCAGCACGACTCAAACCAACACTGGTGCCTGTCTGTGGCACAAAAAAATAATGTGCCTTGTTCTGCTGCTCCCTATTCTGCAGTAAATTGTTTTCTTTCCTCCAAGAGCAGACGCTTGCTTCTTCTGAGTCCCTCTCTCCCTGGTGTCTAACGCAGATTTAGGAGAAAACACACTCTCTGGTGTTTTTGTGGAGTTTGGGGTGGAGAAAGGTTGTGTTACAGGGGAGCTTGACATCTCTCTTATTATTGAGTTGTAGATCAGACAGACAGCATGCACTCTCGTACTCATCGTGGCACTGCACAAGGGGCTCTGTGTGTGTCTGTGTGCAGCTCTGAGTTTCCCTTCTCTATTCCTGCCAGACTTGTAGTTCCAATAGAATTATAGAATAGAATAGGTCATCAAGGTTGGAAAAGACCTTCAAGATCATCAAGTCCAACTGCCTGCCCTACAACCCCCAACCACTAACCCATCTCCTCAAATACCCTGGCTGCCTGGTTGTTGAACCCCTCCAGAGATGGTGCCTCCACCCCGTCTCTGGACAGTCTGTTCCAACACTCTTTCTGGGAAGAAGTTTCTACTGAGATCCAATCTGAGCTAGACACACTCCTGTGTGGGTCTTTTCCCTGTGTGTGTGCTCAGCCATCCCATACTCTTTCTTTTGCACATGGACATGTAGATGGGCCTTGGCTAAGTACCTGCTGTGCTCCTGTGGCTTGGCACACGCTGATGTCCCTGTTGGTCTGGGCATATGTACTCGTGTGGCTGCACTTCGCAGAGGAGCAGGTTGGCTCCTGTCAAGGAGTCAACATTTAGGTCAGAGTACAAACTTCAGTGCTGTACAGTAAAACACTGCAGCTTGCTTTGTATTTCTTCAAGTACAGGGCATCACCTTCCTCCTCTGTAGCAGAGCTGAGCTTGACTCCTTCTGCTAGTAGCAGCTCACTAACAATAAAACGCTCTTGCCATCAAAACCATCCCATCATCATGCCTGGAAGTGATTAATACCGACCACAAAGCTCCGTAGCTGGGAGTGGGGAAGCAATTTCTGAGTGCTGCAGGAACAGCTGACACTAGCTAGCCCTGCTCAGCCGTGTGAGGTACTGTCATCTCTGGCATTAAAACAGGACCATCTGAACCACGACAGGCACAGCAAAAACTTCTCATGTCTGTCACCTCGTTTCTCTTCTGTGACTCTGAAGTTCTGGGCAGTCCTGGGTGGATTTTCTACTCCTCTCACTGTCTCCATCTTGGTCCTCTTTTTTCTGTTTCTGCCTCTGCAAAGGTGTCACCGTGATGAAGCTCTTGATGGATTCTGGGGTGACTCCCACCCGGTGGTGATGGATTGCTGGTCTCTCTGCGGCACGCTCCAGCTGTCCCCGCAGTTCAGTCTGCTCAGCTGACAGGGCCCATAAATCACTCATGGAAGGTGAGGTGCTCTGAGAGCTCTGGCTCTTTTCTGGTGTGCTGGTGTCACATAGCCTCAAAGGTACCGCTTGCACGTGGACAGTGGCACGTTGGAGTGGATGTGGCTCTCAGATGTTGACTGCTGGGCTCTCATATGCCTCTCTTTGGGTTTGAAGATGCTGCCTTAGAAGGACTGGGAACATGCTGTTTCTCCTCCTGCTGTTTCCTTTCAGTGAAAATGGTGCTTCACAGAATCCAAAAAGGAAGGAGCTGTGATCTGAAAAAAAACTGGAGCGGAGAATTGGGACAGTAGAGGATAAGGAGGTGGGGATGATGCACCATGCAGGCAGCTGCAGAGCCTCCTCATAGAAGATGTAAAACAGGGGAAGGGAAGAGTTTGGATATTGCTGCTATTTCTTGGTTAGTCCTCCTTTGCTTTTTGTTGTGTGGAATAGAAGCAGCTGAAGGGCAGAGGAAAGAAAGAGCCTTGGGAAGAGAAAAAGGCAATCTCAGCAGGAGAGGTAGGTGAGGCTGCACATTCCAGGCTGCAGGAGACGATTCCTGGATCGTTTCACGTGGCTGGGAATTTGCCAGGGTTGTCCTTGGGAGCCTCTGCAGCAGCAGTAGTACTCCATCCTCTTGGTGCGTGTGTTGTACAGCACAAGCACCCTCAGTCACTCCTGTAAGGTGTCCAGACGTCTTCTTGGAGATCCTGCAATTATTTGAAAGATTGAAATGGAAGTTCCCTGGTTTCTTTACCCCTGGGTCTCATCAGGGTAATGCTAGCTCCACAGATCTCCTTAACCACCACACCAGCTGTAGTAGCTTTCTGAACCTCTCCAGTGGTCCCCTGGAACTGGCGGCCACCCTTTTCCACAGGGTGGCAGCAATAAGCTTCCGTTGCCCACACTGAGTGCTCCAACTTGGGTGCTTCTCAAAGGTTCAAACTGGAATGGAATCTGAAAAGAGAAATGTTTCTCGGAAGAGACAGGGAATTTGCATGTGCTCCATGTAGACAACACACATCCCCCTGTGCTGCGCCAGCAGGCAGAGCTATGTGTAGGATGCTCCTGCTTGTCCTCAGTGCAGCAGGAACCTGCCCTCCGCATCAACCCTACTGCTTCATCCCTGCCCCACGCAGAAAACCTTGTGGGTGGGTGGGAGAAAGAGGGAGATTTTCTTTCTCAGAGGCTGAAAATGTGAGATGTCAGATGAAATTTTTATTATGATGATTTTTATTTTTGTGTCCGGGTTGGAAATGGTGGTGAAAATCCTCCACAAGAAGACCTCATGCATATTCAACGGCAGAGCCGGCAACACTTTGCAGTCATGGATTATTTATATACGAAATAACCAAAGCTTCATAAATAATAGAATAGCAGCAATCTCCGCTGTGTTTTATGTTCCCCATAGCCAGCACGGGGGCGGGGAGGATGTGTCTTTGTAGCCCATTTACATGCTGTATCAGCCCCTTGTGGGCTGGGAGTGGTGGCGAGGACAGTGGTAGCAGGACAGAGTGTGTAGGTGAAGGCGCTGGAGGTGTGGATGGGCACAGCACAGGGAAGTGGCTCCTTTGTTCCAGTGCTTGTGGGTGTCTCTGGCTGCCCAGGACTTGTGGGGTATCATGGGGCACGTGTGGATTTAAGGGCAGAGGTGGGAGTACGTGCAGAGGAGAAAACTTTCAGCCAGGACATGTTGCTTGTGGACAAGAAGATCAAGCTCTTGGCTGCCGTTGGCTTGGTGCAGCTTGACAGCAATTGTCTGCGTGGCCATAAACGTGGGATATCTCATATCCCATAATGGAATATCCCATAATGGACTGCATTAATAGCAGGGCATGGGGTTGTTTAAGGAAAGGCAGCCCTCCCTTCTCAGATTTGGCCTTAATTAATCCATGCTTTGTTGTGTCAGAGCATCCTAAAAGCCCCGTGTTGGCTGAGCCTCTTGGGAAAGGCTCAGGTTTGCCTATGTGTGTCCAGGTAAAGGACTTTCCTTCTATCCAGAGCAGCCCCTTCCAAGTTAACCTGCACTTTAATTCCCAGGACAAATCTCTCTCCTTCTCATTTCCTACATGAACAACAGGCAGGTGCTGTGCAGCATGTTGTACAAGAAAGGTGATTCTGGGGTCTGTTGAACAAAATTCCTTTCCTGCAGCCTAACCCCACTAGTTAGTGATAATAAGGTGGAGGTGGAGTAAGACTTAAAAACTCCTTCCTTATCACCAGACAGCAGCATGAGCACCTGATTTTAGCAGATGCCACTGCTTTCAGGAGAAAGGCTCTTCTGCTAAGATTCCTTTACTGGGTTCTCAACAAGGAGTGAACAGAGGGAACGGAGCCCTCCAGTGCCCATGGGCTTCCCTCCTTTTCCTGAAGGCTTATGCTGATGTCCCTGTCCCTGCTGCTCCCACCGGGAAGCACTAAATGCCAAATCAGTAAAAGTGTCGTTGGTTGCTCTGAGGGATGATTCATCACTCTGGTTTGGTGGCAGCATATTTATCCCCCCACCAGCCCACCCGGCAAGAGAAAAGAGATAAATTGCTGTCATCTCTTTTTATGGAACATATAATCAGGTGGTAACATGGAGAGTTGCCTCGGATCAAAGTCATTCAGGATGAATTATTCATTTGCTTAAAATGTCTTAAAAAGAAAGGGAAATTGTCTCCTTGGTGCAGTGTCTCTTCCTGGCACTGCTGCAGCTGGGCATCGTGTGAAGAGTCCTGAGCTGATGCATGGCATGAAGCATGGACACTTCCTCACCTGGGTCCCAGGACCTTCTGCAGCTCTCTGGTGGCTGACGTAGCACTTCCACGCTGCTCCCAGGGAAGAAGATGAATCTCCACGCTCAAGGTTTGGGAACAGACTCAATTGTTTCTCAGCATCCTCTTGAGAGCTTGTCAAGGGGGTCTGGAGTTGCTGTAGGGTCTTCACTGAAGACTTCTCACTTTTATTCTCTTAGGATGATCTGTCCCATGAAAGCTTTTCCCTCTACAAAGAAAACCTCACAGTGAACTCGAGAAGGTTCTCAGAGAAAAGTCGGAGGTGACATCTGAAAGAGCTTCAGAAACAATAGTCTAACCACAACTGTGCCGCAGGGAATCTGGTTTTTTAGAAATTGCCTTCTGGCTGCTTCAGAGGCTGCATATGAGGGCTCCAGTGTCCTTGCTTTGGATTCCTCAGCTGGAACTGAATGAAGCTTTGGCTATTTTCGTTCGCCTAAACCATCTTACATAGTAAAAGGTTCTTGAAGAAGGACAAGTGTTCTCTGCCAGTCCTGGAAAGATATCTGGCAGCTTGGAAGCGTGTCTGAGGCTGCTGAGTTACTGGAGTGGAATTAGACATCTCCCATGGAACAGGCTTTCTACGGAGTTCTACTCCTGTTGCCAAGAATTTCACCCGAGCTCTGTCTCAGTAGTTGTTGGCAGTTTGATGAAATGTTGGGGGTTTTTACCCAGTGGAAAATGGCCTTTAAAACTTCTCCAAAAAATGTCGATAATTGAAATGTACGGGGTTTTTTATGATTCTGCAGTAGTCTACATCTTGTTATTTGGACTAAAAACCAGCTTCTTTATATTTACCAAACCAGGCTTTTCAGGTTAAAGCGTGGTTTGGTTTGCGTACTAAAAAATAATGGTCACGACTCTGAGAAAAGTTTAGAAAGACCTGAGAATCAGCCTTTCCATTTCCCATCTTTCTTCACAACGGTGGAGAAAAAGGCTCTTGAGACAGAGAAAATACCCCGGTATTCGCTTTCTCCATGTAACCCGTTTGACGCTCATCTTTTTGCAGAGGAATAATATCGGGAAGCAGAAGTTACTGAGAAGGAGAAGGATTCTGTACCCACCCATACCACCGGAGAAGGATGCAGACAAGAACCTCCCTGTAATCCAGCGGTGTTCAGGTAGGAGATAGCACACGTGTTTCTGGGATTGCATGGTGGTTTGATTTGGGCTGTTCTGGGGGATATGTCAGTTGGCTCTTTGCTGCATCCTAATCTGTCGGTGCAACACTGCTATAGCATCCAGAGCTACCCTTGCCTATCAATCCCCTTGGGGCTGCTCCATTGGAACAGGCTGCCCAGGGCAGTTGTGGAGTCTCCTTCACTGGAGACGTTTAAGACCTGCATGGATGTGTTCCTGTGCGACTTGGTCTAGGTGATCCTGCTGTGGCAGGGGGATTGGACTGGATGATCTTTCGAGGTCCCTTCCAATCCCTAATGATTCTATGATTCTATACAAACCATGGCAGAAGAGCCTGTCACTATGAGTGTGTGTCCATGCGCTGACAATGCCGGCGGGATATCTGGATGATCCTCAGCAAAGTCAGCTGAAATGTTTAGTTCTGAGCAATAAGACATTTAAACTCGGATCCATCAGGAAAATTTGGAAAGGTCTCTCAAACCTCCTTTGATGCATTCTTTGGTCATTGTCGGCAAGCCATAAAGTTGCTTGATGTATTTTATGTCAGAAGAGCTGCAAAGTGGTGTTTCTTATTATTTAATAACGAGAACTTTCTGTTGCGTGTTCTCAATGTGCGTGAGATAAAGAAACCCTCTGCTGCAAGGGAATTACATGTTTTATCACTGGTTTATGAGTGGGAAAATTAAGGCAAGAACAGTCACACAAAATATGTGTGAGAAATCTGTGTGCAGTCCCCTGACATGAATGCTAAAGTCATCCTTCCCTCTCCACATTCTGGAGATTAAGGAAGCAGTTATTGATGAAAACTCGCTCTTTTAATGGCCATTTCCTCTCTATTGCTCTTTGGGGAGGGGGTATTTTTTTATTTGCTTTCCACTCATTTACCCTCACTCTAAATCCAATAACAGAAAAAATTGAAATTGCTTTCCGCTAAGAACAAGGCTGTGTCTGAGCTCCACTCTGTCCCAGAGAACTAGGGCAGTTCCCCTTTGCCATACAGGTAATTCAATTTACAAGGAGTTTGCAAGATAATGGTGAATGAAGCATGAGCTTGTTAGGTCCATGGAGAAATTAGTTCTCAACAGAACACTTCTGAAAGAAGTAGGGAAGGAAAAATGAGCAAAATGAAATGAGAAAGCTTCTAAACACATTAAGCTGGGCTTCCCGACTCCAGTGTTTGGAGCCGTCTCTGCTATAAATTGTATTGATTAGGAAACTTATTGGAGCTACCTGCTGCTATCCATTACTTTCCACTTATTGCTTTCTTTACCTGCTGTGCAGTCAATAGTGTGACAGAACTGAAGGCCCAAGTCTTCTTAAGCTAGAGCTCACGAGAGCTGGGAAACAGAGACACTAATTTCCACTACTACTGTTTCCTACTGGCAGGGGAAACAACCGGCATGGCTCCTATGGGAGGGCTTTCTCTGGTGTCTGGAATTGCAGTGGTTCTCACCTGTGGAGCTCCTGGAACATGAGAAACCCTACACAGTGCTACTGATTTACATGACAGGCGGGTCGCAGCATGCGGTCCCGTGGCCGAGTTGCCAGTCCTGTCCTGTGCAGCACATCTGAGGCTGGGCACAGCTGCCAGAGTCTCACACTGCAGAGCAGACAGATTGTCAGGTAATGACATAACAGTGTGAAAAGGGTGGGATGGAAGAGTCTTAGAACAATCATCCGTGTTCCTCATCCAGTGCTGCAGTGACTCTGGTAAATTAGGGGAAACCTGATCCAACCCTGTTCATTTTATGCTAAAAAGGAGGAGAAAGCAGTAGAACCACAAGACCATGAATGTCAGCAGCCCTTCTGCTCTTCTGGAGTCTCTTTATAACTTGCTATTGTACCCTGCAGTGATTCCTCTGTACCTTGTGACTGGTGACCCTTCAGGCTCTCTGATGGTGAAGGAAATGATTGACTGTTCTTGCTGATTCCTTATATAGATCTACCCATACATAAAGATAAAAAGTAAAGCAAAGCCTAGCTCCTCTTTTCCAAATTCAAACCTCCAGAATCAGAGCAGCCCACAGGATTTTCTTGGCCACAATCCAATAAAATAAATGGAAATGAACAACCAAGTTGTTGAAAAGGCTTTGAAAATCTCAGCCTAAGTCCTTAAAAGTCCATTTACTTTCTCACTGCTGTGACTTCAGGTCAGCTTGGGCTCTTGACTTCACTAACTGCTTTAAAACTGCCTTGAATTTCTCATCTCTTTTATCCTATGGGATTTTTTCTTTCTTCGCCCTTTTCTCTGACTCTTCATAAATCCTTCTTTGTTTTCCCCTTCTTGCACAAAACCAGCCAGTCAGTGGAGCAGGTCAGGGGCAACGTGATGCTGTGCCCAGTTCAGTATCCTGCCCCTGGCAAGCCCAGCAGCCACATCTCCTCGGGCTGTTCGCAGTTCTTGCGTGCTAAGCAAAATCAGGCTGGACAACAGATCCAGAAAGAAACCTGTATGTTATAGGAGACAGTTACTGGGAACACCTCAGCTTTGTGTGCACAAGGCCATGAAGTGTGACACCGATTAGTTCAGTCCCAGTGTTGCCGTGTGGTGTGGGGAATCATTTGAGGAACCAGTGATTCTGCTCAAATGTTGCCCATGTCTATGGTGTTTACTGTTCCAAAAGATGCTGGCTGCCAGCAGCCCTCTTCCCCGCATGTACCTAGTGATCTTGGGGGTCCAGACACTGATACCTTAAAGGGGTGGGGAGACCATAGTACCTTAGAGAAACAAACCCCTTGCAGGACTTTGTCAGTAGGACCCTCAATGGATGTCATGTTTCACATATCAGGCTTTGTGTTGGTTGTACAGGCATCCATGTGGGCTAATACAGAGCTGGAAAGTGTGTGTGCCACTGTCCTTCATGCCTGACAGAGGCAGATGGTGCCTCTGGAGCCCACTGTTAGCTGGGCTGTGCAGCTGCATTTGACACCTGGAAGACCAGAGATCTCAGGGCAGTTTTAGGGCACTATTTCTGATTTCTTGTGATGTGACCACAGTTCAGTTTGATCTGAAGGACCTGGCAGCCCCTCAGAAGTCTCACCTGATGCCTTTAGCCAGATGTGTGAAACTTTACCTATTTCCTTGTCTTTTACCCTAAGGGCTCTTGTGCTGATTTCTACTGAGGAGATGGCTGCATTTTATTTACATGGACAAAAAGAGACTTTTTAGTGTGAGAAGCTGAACATTGTGCCGTATAGAAAGGAGATGTTATTCAGTGTGCAAAGAGGCCAGTCTTATTCTGGGGTGGCAGGAATTTGTTTTCACTTGTTAGAGTTCAGTATGAACTTGTTAATTTGGTAATGTGAATGTAAGTGCCCTATTTCTATTTAAAATTGCGGCAAATTCACCCCCAGACATCTCACAGTAACTGAGCAGTAGCTCAGCTTCGCATCTTTGCATCTTGAAAAGTCATTGTGACAAAGGAGGCTGAACTCGGGGCTGCCTGGTCCCAAATGGATCACTCTTCATACATGAGCAGAAGGACTTTGCTAGGTCATAGAATCATAGAATGTGTTGGGTTGGAAGGGACCTCCAAAGGGCATCTAGTCCAACCTCCCTACAACAAGCAGGGCCATCACTCACCAGACCAGATTGCCCAGAGCTCCATCCAGCCTGACACTGAATGGCTCCAGGGATGGGGCCTCCACCACCTCTCGAGGCAGCCTGTTCCAGGGATCCCGCATCCTCTGATCTAAGGACTCGTATTAAGGTCCTTTAGGAGCCAGATACAGGTATGAACAGTGACAGATCAGCATCTCTGAATCTGCCTGTCCAAGGGCAGTGAAACGCTCGATGAAGAATACGCTAGCACATCCACTTGTCTTTTGCCAGTTCATTTGCCTGGGGTGTATATTTCTCAACTGCCACATTAAAATTGTAAAGGCCCTGAATCACAGTCCTGAACCTTATTCCTTTGACCTTCTCCATTCTGTTTGGATTCACTCCTTCTGCCAGTTCAGCCAGGCAGCCAGAAAGTAAATAAATGCTCCCCCCCGGCAGGTGTGGAAAGGTTAGATTTGCATAAAATGGCCAGTGTAAATTTCTCCTGTTTGTTGTCGCCTCTTCCCTCCAACTGGGAATTCCAAGGCAGAGATAAATGTCAGCTGGAAGCAGCACTTCAGTGTCAGCAGTTAATCTCTTCCTGCTATTTCCCTGTAGCGGCTTTGTGCGGCTCTTTACCACATGGATCAGCCAATTACCTCTTGTGTGGGGCTCTCATTACTGGGCTCTTCTGTTATTGCTTTGCTTACAGTCTTGACTTTGCTTTTATGTTTTCTGTTTGTAAATTAAATTCTTCTCAACGGGTAAGTCGCTGTGCTGAAATGGCTGTGCAAAACAGCCTGCTCCCTGTTTCATTCCCTGAATGGTTCCTGAGCCTGGATGGATTGAGAATCACACAGACTCTCTTTTATGTCTTCATTGTACAGAAAGCAGATCTTGGGAGTCTCCAGGCTGAGGATTCAGTTCTGCAAAGCTCCTGGCTGTTCCTGGGCTCACCCTTTTCTCCGGTACCGTCTCTCTCCAATTCCTTTGAGGTGTCCCTTGCTTATTCTGGCTGTTTCTGGTGGTCTGCTCCAGCTCTGGTTCTTTTTTCTTCTTCATCTTCTTCTTCCTTCTCCTTTATCTTCTTGTCCTTTCTCTTTTTCTTTCACACACAGGCATATGCGCCTTCAACTGTTCATCTCCAGTAAAGCTCACAGCTCGATGTCATAGCTCAGCTCACACCAACCCTTGTGTTTTGAGTGGTAACCTCCATTGCTGCTGCTAGCACCAAAGAGACAGTGTTCTTTGATTTAGCCTGGATCAAACAGCTGCTCCTCTCACTAATTCCAATGAGATTTCACCCAGCCCACAACAACGAGGTCCATGCTGCCATCTCCCTTCTGCTTTGCCTGTGTGCCAGAGTCATCCTGCCTTCCAAGCAGCCACCTGCCCCCTGTTTTTGACAGCTGCCTCCATCTGTTTAAAGTAGATCCTCCAACTCCTTACAAGCCGTTTCCTGGCTGACCTAAACCTGACTCATCTGTACCCTTGGAATAAATTGTGCAATTGGTTTTGACATTTCTCCAAGAACAGTTTGGCCTCTTCATGTTGGTCTGTGGTGGAGGATGGCGCTCTGCTCTGTCTCCCCATCTGTACTGGGTGCAAAACGTGCTGTTTCCTGTGGCCTCTCCGGTGCTGCTGCTGCTGCTGCTGCTGCTGCCTTCAGCGGGAGGGAGGAGATGAAAGAAATAGATCAGTAATTTGGTTCTAAATCACTTCCCCAGCACTGAAGGTCACTTGTAATGAAGCTGTCATATGGGTAAGGCCTCACAATCAGGGGGCAAAAAAGGAAAATTAGGCTGGAGATGAGCTCGTGGTAATCGCAAAGCAATTTCATGGAGATGCAGGTGTTTGGACTGGAGTCCAGGAGGCTAACAGGAAGGTCATGAGAGAAACTGCTTGGGTGGAGTTTCTCTGTTGCAGTAGGAAATACTGCCTTGTCCTTTGGGGTGCTGAACCCTAACTGTGGTAGAACCTATGAGCAGAGTCCCATGCTCCAAGCTCTTTGAGGGAAGGCAATGATGAGATGAAGCCTAGAATCCTAGACTGCTATACTGGCCTGGGTTGGAAGAGACCTCCAGAGGTCATCTAGTCCAACTCTCCTGCAGTGAGCAGGGACATCCTCAACTAAACCAGATTGTCCAGAGCCTTGTCCAGCCTCACCTTGAATATCTTCAGGGATGGGGCCCCAACTACCTCCCTGGGCAACTGTGACCCTGCCTGCAAAGTGACCAGGTTCACATCCTCTGAGGACTGTGGGAGAGTTGGCCTGGAGGTCTGAAGCCTTAGTTTGGAGACCCCAAGTCCCTCCCCATAGCAGAGTGGTTGTGTTAGAAGCCCTGACTTGCAGAAAAAGGAGCAAATGGGATTTATTTCTCTTATTTGTTGAAAAGCCTCTTTTTTTACATTTAAAATGTATGTTTTCAAACAGGAAATTAATTTACCAACAAAACCCAAGAAGTTCTTAAAAGATTGACATAACATTAGTTGGTTTAAAATGAGGACAAAGATACTGACTCACTGACCCCACTTCCTTTTCATTGAATTCCTGGGAAGGGTGTGAAAATCAGTGTGAAAACATTTCTTGCTGGTGTCCCCAGTGTCCCTCGCTCCTTCTCACCCACCCTCACAGATTTCTTGTGATGTCTGGAGAGCTCACATCCCCAGCCCAAGGAAAGCACTATTTTAACTTGGCATTTAGCTCCCAGCACGCAGCGTGATATTTATACTGGCAATGGTGGGAAGAGGACAAGAAATAGTGCGCTTGCTGGCTTTTACAGTGCCTGTCATTTTTATCGTTGTTGAAGTTCACTGGAAAAAGACTTTAGGGAAGACAAGCAGAAAGTAAATCTCTTCTCTGAGGAGACTCTTTGGATTGTGATAATTCCATGGGTGAGTTCGGAAGGAACTTTTCAAACTGCTAGGCATGGGAATTTTGCAGCCCAAACCATGGATTCAGAGGGGATTCTCAACTAGGAGTGATGTGTCTCTTGGGTGCAGTGCCCTTGGGGAGAGCTTTGGGCCACTGATCATAGAATAATAAAATGTTGGAGGAGTTGGAGGGGACCTCCAGAGATCATCCACTCCAACTCCCCTGCCAGAGCAGGATCCCCTAGGGCAGGTCACACAGGAACATCTGGGGGGATTTTGAAAGTCTCCAGAGCATGAGATTCCACACTCTCTCTGGGCAGCCTGGGCCAGGTCTCTGTCACCCTCACAGGGAAGAAGTTTCTCCTCGTGTTGAGCTGGAACTTCCCATCTTCCAGCTTATCCCCATTATTCCTTGTCCTGTTACTGGGCACCACTGAGAAGATACTGGTCCCTTCCTCTTGACCTCTACCCCTCAGATATTTACAGATGTTAAGGAGATCTCTCTTAGCCTTCTCTTCTTCAGACTAAACAGCCCCAAGTCTCTCAGCCTTTCTTCACAGGAGAGATGTTCAAGTCCCTTCATCACCCTCGCAGCTCTCTGTTGGACTCTTTCTGGTAGATCTCTGTCTCTTTTGAACTAGGAACCCCAGAAATGGAAAGGCATCAGTCATCCTTTACACAGTGTTTGACACTTACTTAACCGTGGTGTGAAAAACTGCAGGAGAAACCAGAACATGTCCAAGTAAACTTCTGAGTATCTTTCAGGGCTTCTGGAATGAAGCCTGAAAGGAAAAGTCTTGAGGGTGTTTTGTGAAGGGCATTTGTGGGGGAGAGGATCTCATGTGTCTGTGCTTTGGGCATCACTAAGCCAGGTCCTTGGAGAGCTTATTATCACAGCTCTTTGAACAACTGGCTGCTCCCAAGGGGGCCCACATGTACAATGAACTGACCCTTTCAGTCCCAGGCTAGAGCTTTTCTACATCACACTCCCTGCCTCTTTGTACAGCTCTGGACGCGTGGCCTTTGTTTGGCTAATGAAGCTGTCTGGAGCTCTGAAAGCCCAAACATGCTCCTAGTGCTCATTACCTGGCTCGTACAGCAGTAGCCTCCACCAGCAGCGGCCTCACTTAAGCACCTGCTATTTCGTACAAACCAGAAGGATCCGTGCAATTGGGAAGGCGAGCTTGGAGATGCAAAGTCATTTCACGGGGAAAACAGTGCAAGTAATTAGACTTGACCGAACTTCTTGAGAGGTGACTGCATTTTTGAAGGGAACATAATCTCACAAGCACGAAGCCCATACCCTGATGAGTACCACAAATGCACATACAGCCTCGGGGCAGGCTACAGCCTTGTTGCCTCTGAGCCACGTGCCAGTGTGTGTGCAGCATACATAGCTGGTTTGCGATGTCATGACCTTGTGCAGAAATATTCTTGCTCCTAGTCCTCTGTAAAGCTGCCCATATGTGGCACACTCAGGGCAGAAGCTTGGAAGTGGTAGAGAAATGGTTAATAATTCCCATGTTTGCTAGAATTTTCCATCAGCACCCCTCTGTCCTAGTGTTTGTGTTGATTTGACTTATTTCTTTGTGTGTGGCACCTACAAAGATGCCTTTGTGAACATCCCCAAAGAGTATTTCAGTGTGAAGGACAGACAAATCAGCCTCCCAGATCTCGCTTAGGCACGTGCAGGTAAGCAGATCTCCCCAAAACATCCTGTTGAGTGGCATCACCTGTTGCCCCATGGCACAGCAGTGGAAAGGGACCTCTTCCAATATTTCAAAAAAACCCCCAACCCAACTCTGAAATGTTCCTGCCGAGTTTTTGTGCTGGGAAATCTTGTCCATGGCTGCAGGCTCATCTGTTAGACAATGCACCCTGACGTCATCCATCCTGAGCCAAGCTGCGGTCCATCGTTTCCTGCTAGAACACATAATTGGGCTGGGGAGCAAAGAGCAATTGTGGGATACAAAACCAACTCTCCACGGGACTCTTTACAAAGATTTTTCACAGTGGGAGCTGGCTGCAGTCCCCTGAGCTGCACAGATGCTTGAAAAGGAGCCCTGAATTTCCATGGCAACAGGCTGCATTCTGCTGACTCTGGTAGTCTGTCACTCTCCGGATATGTCTGTCACCCCTGGTGCTCTGAGCTTCAAGGCCAACAATGTGTGATGGACAAAGATTGAAGAGGGGTTGTGCTGGGGTCAGACATCCTGGTCAAGGGAACGTACTGCAGACGCACCAGGAGGCAACCACGATAGCAGCCAATCCTCCCTCTGGCTCAGCCATCAGTTACAATCAGCTCTTGCTAGTTTAGCTGTTGTCTGGTTACTAGGAAACTCAAACGCATCATGTCTCAATATAATTGTATCCTCCTCTCATCTGAAGAGCTCAGGGTTCTATGCAAGTCTCACAATGTCTTACTGAGGCTGTCACAGTGGGGAAACTGAGGCAGCCCTAGTAGTAGTAGTAGTAGCAGTAGGTGGATATAAGAAAATGCCAGAGCTAGAAGCTCCATCAAGAAGTTCTTGTTTCCTCTCTTCCCCCACCTCACTGTGAGGAACTGTCGCTTCTCATGGAACTTGTAGAGGAGGAGGATATTCCTGGTTATGTCTTGAATCACTCCTAAGAAGGGAAAGCATTGAACATGTATGTACTCAGGAGTGGAACAGGGGACAGACCTGTGGACAAATCTGCAGCAAGGGAATTAACTGTGTGCTCAGGGGTGAGAGCAGGATGGGATGAGGAGTCTTCAGTCTCTGGGTGGGACTGAAGCAGAGGAGGAAGGCAGGGTGCATTAACAGTGATGTGAGGCTGAGGGCAAACTCGGGAGGGCTAGGAAAGGCTCTGTGCATCTTGAGTTTGTGCTGAGTTCAGTGCAAGCTCAAGGGCTGGCACAAATTCTCTTTCCCATGACCCATGTATTTCCCATGAGCTGCAGGAAAAATGTGGGTTAGAGCTTAGAAGAGAGTGTTTACTGGAAGGGCTGTGCCTTACTGGAGCCAGCACGTGGGACGTGGGTGAGAGGGCAGAGACGCTCAAAGGAGGTTGCTGTGGTGATCTTTGAGATCTCTCCCAAGCTGCCTGGGAATGTCTTCTTCTGACAGGTCTGTGAGGATCCTAGTTTTCTGGTGTCACACAAAGCCACTTCAGCACAGGGGCAAGCTGGACTGAGAGGAGCTGCTGAAGAAGATGGGTGGTGTGGTGTCCTGTTTTACCATGTGGTAGCATACTGGTGTGGCTGTGTGGCAAAACGGAGGGGCCAGCCTCAGCCAGCTACACCAAGGGAAAAATGCTTACCCTGGCCCCCTCAGGACAGCACTCATACTCCAATGACATCACTTGTATGTGCAAATGGGAGTGGGGTGGAATGGAGAGAGCTGCATCCCCATTGAGAACTGGCTCATCCTTAGGGAAGTGGCATGCAGGGGAGGCTGAGCATCTGCAGGCAGTATTTGCCTGCACTGAGCAAGTGTGGTTATCTCTAGAGCTCCCAGTGACGCTTAGGGCTGAGGAAGGCTGTAAATTTCACTGGATTCAAGTCCTTGGTGGATAATTATTCCCCCCTGCAGCCCTCGGTCCCCATGCCCTCCTACCTTGGATGTGAGATGCTGCTCACAGACTATAAATGGATGCAAGGCTCTGCTTAATGTGGAGAGACACCTTATGATCAGGTGAGGCAGAGTGGGAGGTGAGGCACTGGGCGGGAGGCAGCTTGCCAATTCCAGTTCTTCTCACATATCGTCAGTCCCTGAGCCTCCTGTCACGCACATCTGTGGGAAGCTCATTTCTTCCATTTCCCCTTAAAATGACTTGTAGCCTGTACAGCCTGGAGCAGGGCGGCTGCGTGCTTGGAATCGTAAGGTGCTGTCCCTTCCACAAGAAGGTGGTGGGGTGCAGGGAGGGAGGATGTGCCACTCTTATTCCGTATCAGGACTCTGGTTTGGCTCTTGTGGCTTATGAGGCTATCAAAGCCTCTCACTTAATTACAGCCACAGCAATCAATCTTTCTTCCTGTTCATTATGCTTCCAGCCAGGGTTAGCAGTATTTTTATTCTTGAGGCCCCAAGAGAATTTTCAACTCATAAGGACTCACAGCCAACCAGCCACAGTGACTGGTACGGGCTGTGTCTGTAGGACTGCATTCGCGCTCCGTGGCTGGAGGAAAAGTGTGGGGCAGTAAAGCTGGGGACATCTGGCACTAGGAGATTCGGTTCTGTTTTGTACCATGAAGGACGGTTGAATGGGCCCTGGAGAAGCACAGCAGGCTTTGCATTAGCTGGCCATGACCAGCTGGGTTGTGAGAGCCCTTGCATGGTGGCAGCTAGTTGTTCTAAGGCATTATGACTGGGCTGAACATAACATACCAAATCATTATGGCATTATCTCTTCATTACACACAAAGTGCTGTTGGAGCTCAGGGAGGAGCCCAGGGACAAAGACATAGAGGAGTGAAGTGGCTCATTAGCTGCCCAGAGGAATCAAGCTGAACATCTCTTTCTCTGGCAGGCTCTGCCATCACCTGCAAAGGACAAGTCTATTAGAAACAGGGGGTTGGCTCCAGGACAGCAGTTTGTGTCTGTGTGAGTATGTGGTGACACACAAGCAGAGCATGTCACCTGCCCACAGCCCTGCCCTGGTACCCCCTAACACGCAGTGCACAGCTTGGATACTCCCACAAGGCAACAATAAGCATCTTCACAGCCATCACTGTCCCCATCAATTAAGGAATACATGCATCAGAACAAGCTTTTGCATCTGCAAACATGTTCATCTGCTCTACAGGGGCTTCTTACATCACATCCAACACCTTTACATCTAACAGCCTCACACACGCTTACCCTGCTACAGCCCTAAGCCTGCTGCCTACAGATGGGGCTTAGTCTCCCCTGTATTAGTTTCTCTTTGCTCATCCTGTGCACTCAGTCCTGTCAGCTGTGAGATCTCCTTCCATGCAGATGCAGCGCAAGTATGTTCTTGCTTCTCCTATCATTTCAATTTTCCCTTATCCTCGTTTCTGTATGTTCTGCTGGCACATGCTGGGGCTCCTGCAGGTTTCCCCACAGTCATGCCCCATCAGAACCAGCCAGAGCTTGCAGAGAACACAAGGACTGGCAGAGTGAGCTGGCACTGTGGCTAGATGAGCTTTCTGGTGCAAGGTTCCCATTCATGGGGGCCAGGAAGCATCACAGCTTGCATGTTCTCTAGATGAAGCCTGGGAAACAAACTCCCAGTGGTCTCTTTGCTGACCCACCAGCTGCTGGACTTTGTCTGCAGTGACTTTGCAGCACTCTTCATCCCTGCTGCTCTCCCTGTTCAGACATGGATCAGGAGGCCATTAACTTGTTTACTCCGTGCTGCCCCAGCCTCACCGACTTCTTGCTGGACAATATATCAACAAAAAGCATTTGGCAAGATTTATGGGGCTGTTGCTGCCAACTGGGGACTGTGGAAAGTAAAAAATGTCCTTTCTGAGGCAATAAAATATAAAACAGGACCCAATTTCTCTCCAGGGTGGGAATCATTATGTTTGACAATGCTGTAAAACACATGGTGCTACAGCACGGGGGTGAGAGCCAGAGTAAATGCTGCCTTCGGAAACCTCATTCATTGCAAAGCTGGGGCCTGTGATTCACTGCAAACCAAGAGAGGAAGGGTCTTGGGTGGAGACAGCCTCACTTGAGCCTTTCTCTTCTCTGAGAAAAGCCGAAATCCCTCTACGAGCTTTGCACAGATCTTCTGGAACTGCTTTTCAGTTCAGTCAGGTAAATTGGAGCGAGTTCTCTGGGTATATCCAGCAAGACCAGTGTTTGCCTCTTTATTAAGTCAGTTTAGCTTGATCGTCTCACAGAACGATTCGACCGATGCGCTGTGTGAAGGAATCTTCATCAGTTAAACTGTACCCATTAGAAATGAGGCCTGATGGACCCAAATTTGTGCCAGAGACTCTGGGCTTTGTACAACGACTCTGTCTCAGGGAGCAAATACCAGCTCTCGGGGGCTGACTCGCCACTTGTGGGGCTGCCTGTTGATGTTGTCTGTCCCTGTGCTGCTTTTGAGGTCCCTTCCAGTCCCTAATGATTCTGTGATCCTGTGCTCTGGCTGTACTGGCTGGCAATGTCTGCAGTGAAATCACAGAATCATAGGATCATTAGGGATTGGAAGGGACCTCGAAAGATCATCTAGTCCAATCCCCCTGCCACAGCAGGAAATGCCAGCCACAACAGTTTTGTCAGACTTCACTCTGCTAGGGAGGACCCATATTTCTAAAATCTATCTGAGGCGAGGGAAAGACGATGCGTTATGTCAGGCAGGAATGGAAAATGAGGGAGAGATGAGAGAGATGTAGCTGAACAGCTCAGTTTTTCCCCTGGGTGTGGGTGGGAAGGAGATGTTCATGCCAGAAATACCACTGTCTCACCCCCTCTGCTCTGAGCTCTGCAGAGCAAAATTGTGTCAGCCTGGTGGGAGATGCATCTTCTCTGGGTCCTTTCAACTTCATGTCAACATTTCCAATTCTTAATAAAATCAAATTGCCTCGGGATCAAACTCAAGATGCTCAGTTCAAGGAGGGTGATAATAAAAAGAGCTCTTTGAGAGGAAGAAAAGGTGCACTGGACAAGGCTGAGCTTGCTGTCCATTCCTCTAGACTGACCTTCAAGTGCAACCCCTTCTTGCTTTGTGAGCCATAGCCACCAGCTCTGCAGCAGTAGCGGTGGCCGCACAGTCTCGGATGCTGGATGCCCTTTGGTAGAGAAGCAATTATATTAAAAAAGGGGCTGGGGACAGCATCAGATGGATCTGTCCTTCGTTCTACCTATCTCAGGAAATTCAATGTCAATGCAAAAGGCAGTGAGATCACCACAGACCAAGACAGCAGAGGTTTGGCTTCCCAGAGTGTTCCTTGCACAAGCAGAAGACAGATGACTCCAGTAAGCGGTTACTTTGCGTTTGTGGATGCAGGACTGGGGCACTGTGATCACTGACAGCTCCCAGTGGCACAGTATTGCCGTTCTGAACAAATGCTATTCTGGAGTAATGGCTTCAGCTACCACCACTGGCTTGCCAAGATTCCTTTGATCCTCAGCACTGCACATTATTCTTAGCTTTTTCTTTCTCCACTGGGTTTCTTCTCTGATGAATAAGTTTATTTTCTGAAATATTCCTAGATGCTGCTTGTCTGGTGTGAAGTGCTTTGTTTCCAGCTAGGGCATACTTTACATCAGTACTGAGCACAGAGCCTGTAGTTGGTGTCCCATTGTATCCTAATAGATCACAGAACCTCGGAGTCATTCAGGTTGGAAGACACCTATAAGATCATCGAGTCCAACCATCACCCCAACCCCACCCTGCCCACTAAACCCTGTTCCCCAGGGCCACATCTACTCAGTTGTTGAACCCCTCCAGGGACGGCGACTCTCCCCCATCCCTCAGCAGCCTGTTCCAACCCCTGACCACTCTGTCAGGGAAGGGGTTTCTCCTGATGTCCAACCTAACCCTCTCCTGGGTGAGTCTGTTTCCTCTTGTTCTATTGCTGGTGACTCCCAGAAGAGACCAACTCCCACCTCTCAACAACCTCTTTTCAGGTAGCTGTAAAGAGCAATAAGGTCTCATCCAACCTCCTTTTCTCCAGACTAAACAACCCCAGTTCTCTGGAACGTGGACTCTGCGGGTCACGAGCTAAGGCCAGACTGTTTGAAAGAGAAGAGCACTCCGTCTCTCAGACGCCGAACTATTTAGGAGTCCTGATCCCTGTGGAGATGAACTGCATCTCCCTGCTACAACTCCCCCTTGCTTCTCCCCAGTTCCTTACACAGTCCCTGCTCTGTACATCACAGCCACTCTGGTAAACAAGCAAAAGCCCAGTCCCCACTGGCTCCACAACACGGTAGCGTTTTCACACCGCGACTGCTGCAGAATGGGTAAGTGCATTACATAAGGCACTTCTAATGCCAGCGAAGGCACTGGAGTGATTACGGTGTATGAAAGACAAAGCAAAAAACCCTTAAAAGCAAAGGGAAGGAACCCACATCGAGGGCAGCAGCTTCTTGTTTGGACAAAGCCTGTTTTTAGCAAAGAACCTCTCTTTTACTTCTCCTCATCATCTCCCAACACCGTATCTCTCTCTTCTATCGTGAGCCTGCTCCGGGGTTTATTCTTTGCAATGCAAGCTTGTCATGTCTGTGTTTAATGAAGTTTAATTATCTTCTGAGATTCAATGAATAATTATAAATCTCTTCAAGATGCAATCACAAGCACTTCATGGTTCATTAACGGTGGAAAATCAATTGTAATTCACGTAATCCCTCTCTCCTGACCAGCCATACGCTTGTCCCCACTGTGCACCTTGTTGTTGCTCCCTGGTTTCGACACCGGGGAATACATTAATCTATTTTCCTGTGAAGCGAGTTCGAGTTCAGCCTAGGGACAAAGAGCTGGAGAATGCAGGGAGTGGGAAACGGCAGCCAAGGCAGTGAGGTTAGAGAAGCCTTTAGGTGACCTCTGGGGTCACGCTGTGGGTGCTTTAGAGGTGTCACAAGCTCCAGGTTGCCAGTTCCCTCAGTTTGGAGACGCTGTCCTGCCAGAGCAGCGGTTTCCCTTTGGGAATTGCCTTTGGCTGTACAGAGCTTGGCTTCCCCCTTCTGCTCTTCAGTTTGAACTCCAGTAACACTTGTCTCTGCTGAGACTGTGCTGTGATCTGTGAGCCCTGGCACTACTGAAAAGTAAGGCTGAGAGATCATTTTTGTTGGGGCTGAAGAAGCAGGAGGTGACAGCCCTGGCACGGGAAGCTGTTGAGGGCTGCCTTTAACTTCCTTTAACATCCCGCTGCACAACGGTGCTGCGGTGACCTTTCTAATTGAAACTGCTTAACCTTTCTCCACAATTAGAGCTACAGAATGTTACTGAATGCAAAAAAAGGGTGGTTGTTTTTATTTTATTTTTTTTAATAAAGGTTAAAAGATTGACAAAGAAAAGAGAAAGTGAGATAGAGGGATGGAAATTAATGCAGTTGAGTTGTAGTTTCCAGCAGCAGCCCCAGGAGATCTCTGCAATGAAGATGACATTTCCATACAATTGACATTTCCCGGCTGGAGCAGTCACTGATTTGCAGCTGCTTGTGTGCAAAGACCATCATGAAGAGGATCATTTAGTTTCTCATATTCATCAAATGGGATTTAATTTTCCCCCATCCCCACACGCCCCACATTTCCTTTCCAAAACTGGCATGAATTGCAAACTCTGCCTTTCCTTCACCCCCTTGCAGGGGTGACCTTTGCCAGACCTACTGTAGTTTCAGCTCTCTGCAGAGTTTTGTAGAAGTGAGGAGTTGCTTTTTACTGGGAAGATGGATGGGGTAGGAACAATAACTCTCCTGATTTCAGCTCCTAGATCTGGAAGTGCATTTCTATGTATTTTCACTTGTAATTCTGTGTCTCTACATTAGTGTTCTTGTGTCACTACAAGGACTCTTCACAGAGCTTTGAGGCTTTTGGGGTCTGCCAACTCATGCAGAAGCTTCCGGCATCTTACACACAAGTCCTTTACAGGTGATACTTCCCCCTGGGCACAGGTAGCCATGGGACAGAGCAGCTTTACTTGCAGGTTGCAGACACCTTTCCAAAGTGCATGTATCAAGCTGGAGGTGCTCTATGACACTACACACTTTGAATCTGCTTCGCTCAGTTCAGATGAGCAGGATATGCATCTTCAGCTGAATTACACCTCTTCAATGAATAAGTCGCTGCAGTAATCAATTGGCACGTAATTAACAAACAATAACTATCTTATTAAATCTAAATGAAATGCAAATGCAGTTCAGAATCATTTAGAACCCTGGTGATGAGTTCCTTTGCTTCCCCTTCAGCCACTGCTCCTCTTGAAGAAGAGCTGCTGCGGCAGCTGCACAGTGCCTTTGAGGGCCATGTTGGACCAGTATCTCACACACGCCGCGCGCTCGCACAGCGAGTCACTGTGGGCAAAGCTGGATCAATTCAGTCGGCAGCTGTAGGCCACATGGCACAGGGCTTTTGTTAACCCTCTGATCCTGCTGCTTTCCTGTAGGGGCCCTTCAGCCAGCACAGAGATCAAGGCCAGCCCTTTCTTTTCACTCCTTGCCACCAGTGCTGTAGCTGCTGCCTTTGCCCCAAACCCTGGCTGTTCTCAGCCTCTGCTTCCTCCCAGCTGCTGGTGTGCAGCTGCAGCACTTGCCTAGGCTGAAGCTGCAGCTGCTGTTTGTGTGCTGACTGCTTGCCCTGTAGGTCCGCTGGCCATTATCACAGCTGCTCCCCTGCCTATCTTTCTAAACTGGGCTTTCTGAGAATTGCTGCTCACTGAGCACAAGGGCAGGTTAATGCAATTCCTAGCTGGGAGCCCTGATGGGTGGGGGTGAGTTACCTAGAAACCCCAGCAACTTGGTGAAACAGGGTTGCTAGCAAGCAGAGAATGTCACTATCCTCATCCAACCCAGATTCAGGCTACCAGCTGTGTGCTATGGCACAGGGTTTTGAATCTGATGACACACATTGGAGACAACATCCAAGTCACAGCTCTCCAACACTGCCGTGTAACATCAGTATGCAGCTCATGACACGTAGACCCAGCTGAGAAATGGTTGTGCTCGGCGGTGATTGAGCTGATCTCTACCTGGTGTCACCCAGGGCACTGGAGCAACACTTGAGGCACTTGAGTTTGTTTCTGGTTTGGCCAGTAACCTACTCGAATACCTTAAGCGAGTTGTTTAATCTCTCTGTGCTTTCATTTTCCTGTTTATGAAATGTCTGTAATGACACGCTGCTTCTGCATTAAAAGCTTCACTATCTTGTGCTGGAAAGGTCTGAGTGAGACTAGATGTTTTCTTTACTATCCTCTAGTTTGATGTTTTGCTAAAATAAAAGGCACTGCAGATGAGATGATTAGATACACGTTTGGTAAGTGGTGACAGATTGTTATTAGGAGGAAAGATAGTGGAGAGCATTCTGTGCAGATCTGCACCACCACAGGCATATTCTTTCCTGTGAAAGTACCCCCCAAACCTTCCCTGAGCACAGGTAGCCTTTTGACCCAGCTCACACTGAGAGAATTGATGACTGGCAAAGACCTTATGTATTTGAGAGGGAAGCTGGCGATGGGACTGGTGTGCTGGTGGATAATTGTGCTTCAGTGACACACAGGAACACTTTGATGGGTGCTATTCCTCTTGTCTTAAACCTGTCTACAAATGAAGGTGACTCCTGTAAAACTAAGTGGCCTCTGAACCTCTTTCAGAGCAGTGAATGACAGAAATACTTTGGCACCTTGTAGCAAAGAAGTGCCGAGCAAAATGGGAACTTGGGCTGTAAATTTCCAGCGTAGGCTCTCCAGGCCATGTTCTCTCTGCTTTTCATTAATGGATGGTTCAGTTCCTGGTGTCCTGCAGGCACAAGGTCAGGCAGTCCAAGACCACTGTCCTGCAGGCTCTTGCCCTGCTTTTCTTTGGGAAGGGGGAGCAAGGGGTGACTTGTGTTAAATGAGGGAGCTGCTGTTCGGGAATCATCTCTATTACAGAGCCAGTAGATGGATGTTCCTGAAATAGCAGCAGATCAATTGATTCATAAGTAATTAATGCATTCCCCTCCCCGTGGGCAACTCAGAATCTATAGTTCAGGAATTAGATAACACAGCTCAGCTCTGTTCAGCTGAGAAAACATTGGCACTTGTGTTCTTTGTGGCCCTGCACATGTACCGGCTCTTCTACTACAGAGACCTTCCCTTTTGTTGGCAGCCCCGGTGATTATCTGCTGTGAAATGGAGCATCTCTTTCTGTAGCTGCTGGAGGATTCTGGGTTTAGCTGTTTAAAGGGATGAATCACCTGCGTGGCCCCCCAAATGCTGCAGCTGCCTCACCTTCTCCCCATTTATCTGCTAATGTCACTCTCTGGATTGTTGCCTGCAGCAGTGCACAGTGAAAGAGCAAGAGATGCTTCTGATCAGCACCTGTGTCACTGAGATCAGAATCAGAACCTTTGCAGTGTTACAGCAGGAGCTTTGCACAGCTTTAAAAATGGAACAAAGTCTGGTGCTTCCATCTGTGTGGACTCTGGTGCTCAGGATCAGAGATGGGCTTGAGTTCTGCCTAGACTCCTGTATCCCTCTTAGGGGAGCACCAGGACAGCAGCTCTGTGCCCAGGAACAGCCTGGCCTAGGCTGTATCTCCTGACTTCAGGGTAAGGAGACAACAAGGCTTTCTTTTGATTCCTGATCATAACCAACCTGTTCATGGCAGCGGGCTTTCTATGAGAACTGACAAGCAGCAAAACCCAGCAAAGCTGCAGCGTGGCCAGGTGGTTCTTGGGGATTCCGGTGGTGTTCTCCCTGCTGTCAGGGACAGTTACATTAAACGGAAACAAAGACCTTCAAAAACTTGGGCTGAGCTACCTACAGCTTTATAACCTTCCAATATCCTGCAGATGCTGTGATTCAAGCTGTCTGTGCAAGCAGTAGTGACTGAGCAGTGGGCAATGTGTTGGACAGGACTGAACCAAGCTCCTCATATGTCTAAGGCTTACAGGAATATTATTATTTTTATTTATTATTTGCCATCACCACAAACACTAATTAGCAGCCTCCCAGGGGAATCTGCTTGCTGTGCATCCTGCTGGGCTCCAACGCCACTGCATTTCGTTTTGTGTTTAAGTTGATGTTTTAATTAAACTGCCCCCTAATTATCTTAACTAGCCTTTAAATAATGTCTTTCCACTGAACCATTCACTTCAGCTACTAATTGGGTCCCTTCTGTTTACACAGATCTGGCTGGCTCAGGCAAATACGGCAAAGGAAGGTCGGGTGGGTTGGGGAAGGGGCGACGCTCCCTTTCATTCGCGATGCCTCTGCTGTGTTTGTGTCCACAGTAATGAATCAGACTCCAGGGTGAAATGGAGATGGCTCCACTGGCAAGTGCTTCACCATTTACTCGTGTGCTGTGTGTGATGAGGGGGTTATACATTATGTTTCCATGAGTTCTGCCAGCTTTGGGGCATCTGATCACTGGCCCCATGGCAAATGGTTCTATTTCTGTGTTTGCCCAGTTTGGACTAATTCGTGGTGCAGAATTAATGGGCTGTGGCCCTGGCTGTGCGCAGGGTGGCTGCTGCAAATTGATGAGGTCACTGCACAAACTCAATAGGTCATGGACTTGCAGTGTCTTGTGCTGAGCAGGACTGGAAGGAGGAGCAGTGCCTCCAGGATCCCAGGCGTCCCTCAGCATGCAGTTGTTCTGCCTTCCACAGGGAGACTAACACTGCCTGACTCTCTGCCATTGCAGCCCTTCCCCTGCCACCCACAGCAGCCTTCTGAGTGATGCTCTGTGGTGCCAGTCACACCCTCTCCACCACTGACTGAGAGGTGAGAGGAGCCTGAAGCATGAACATGGCACGTGATGCTGTGTTAGAGAAGAGGAGCCTTTGGTTGATGGTATGTGCTGGCTTGGGGTGTCTGTGTGTGACTTGGATTGCTGCATGCAGGGCTAGGTGTGAGCACGTGGGTTCATACACAAATCTGGTTCTTTACAGACCTGTGTGAACCTCTGCAAAGTTGTTTCTGCAGACTGGGACATGCAGCGAGACTGGTGAGCGGGTCTGCAGCTTGTTAGCACACGGAGATCAGAGCTGGTCCAGAGCACTGTAGCCGGTGTTACTCCAATGTTCTCTGCTGGGCTGCATTCCCCAGCTTCTCGTCTGTGTATTACAGCTCATGCAGTTTGTCAGCCTGCTTTTTCCTTCTCATTTTCGTGTGTTTGTTTAAAACCTCTGCCACAAAACCAACAAAACACGACGTGAACAGAAGTGCCCTCGAGGCAGCAGGTGACTGTGTGTAATCCTTCATTACTTGTGTCACGGCAAAACCATCAGCTCCCGTTTGGAGATGTGTGCTAATTAGACTTTTATTACAATGTATATTTGAAAACAATTAGAATTACAGTGCCAGCATGTGGCTAATTCAGCCTCACAATGTTGATTCAGTTAAGTCAGCAACCAGTGACTTAGTCTGATTGCCAGAGTGGAAGTGTGGCACCTGCCATCAGAGAGGGATTCGCATACTCCTCAGTGTTCCTTCACATCATACACGGTCCTGTCTAGATTTTAGGGGCTATAAATACCACAAAGTCCTTAAATATTTACGTTGGGCCAGAAGAACTTGTTTGTGGTGGATCATATGCCAGGACTGGATGAGCTGGATACGGTCTGTCCTTTCCCTTACTGACAATCTGCATTTTCTTCAGAGAACAGTGTCGGTGTTTGCCCCCCTGTGCTCCAAGAGCTCTAATGCAGAGGTCTATCTGCAAGAGGCAGAGCAGCACAGGTCTCTGTCTCACTCTTTTTGAGTCACAGCTCCAGAGGGCACAACCCTGATGTGAGCTTTTTTCTGTGGTTTGTAGCTTTGTGGGATGGGACAGGACCAAGACCACCAATTTGTCTGACCTAAGACCATCAGCAAACCTTGGGCCAGCAATCACTGCTGGCTGACTAGAACCTTTCCCTGAGAGAGAAAGGCTTTGCCTTCATTGCTATTCCCCACATTCACCTGGCATTGCTCCAAAGACCTCCATTGCCAGAGGATGCTGAGCAGAACATATTCTTGGAGATAAGTGATTCTTCCCCCTGGAGGAATTCAGCAATCCTCATCTACTCTTACTAATTTCCATGTCACAAGGCAAAATAAAGGTCTTCATCTTCTACAGTTTTTGCCATCATCACCATCTGTTTTCAAACAGAGTGTCAGGAAATCAGGTTTGGTTTTAGTTTGGCAGAGAAGAGTTGCTGGTTCGCCTGCAAATCCTTTTTCTTTGTAAAGGCAGCGCTGTTTCACATCCTGATTGCGACAGGCTTAACCTCTGCAGCTGTACTTTCATGCTTTACATCCCGTTTGTGGTTGTGCTAACCTGTTCCTGTTAATCTGGAGCTCTGGAAAAGGCAGAACAGGAAGAAAAAGGCCACGAGTTCTGCAGGGAATGGCAAATACTTGGGTGCAGGGTCTCCCCAGCCTCCTCCTTTGAATGCCTTAACAGGTACCTTCTCTGGCAGCCTTTGTCTGGCTCCCAGTCTGTGCCTGGATTAGTGTGGTGGTATCACAGGGTTTAAGCACCTCGTGTGCACGGCAGTGGCTGTAATTGTCAGTTAAAATTTGCTACTGGAATAAAATAAAGACCCTCGAAGGTATAACAAACCTAAAGCTGGAGATAAGGAGCTGCTTTATATTGACTTTCATTCCAGAGACTGGAAGAAGAACATACATTTTTGACATCCTAGCAGAGCCTTTATGCACCAAAAAGGACAGAAAGCAGAGAGATATGGAGACTGATGGATGAACAGGAGTAGAGAGGAGAGGATGCACGGAAGATAGAGTGGTGAAAGGGATGGTTTCCTGTGATTTCAATTCTGTATTAACAGACATTAAGTTACTGCTTCTAAGGGCACCTTCACGATTCCAGAGCAGTGCAGATGTGAGTACAACGGCTCTTCAGCATTTTGCTGGCACCTAAGCGCGGCTTGCGGGGCTTGTTTAACAACACACGCAGATGTCTGATGAGAGAACTACCAGGTTTTGTATGCAGGCAAGAAAATGAATGGCATGAGCTTTGTTCGCCCTTTGTGCATCTGTGACAGAGCACAGTGAGGCATTTATTTTTCAAAGGGGTCTTTTTGTCCAGGATATGAGGAAACCTGAAGCTTTCATCTGCCCGGTGCTCACCATGGTGATGGTCCTTACTGATGTCAATGAGCAGGATAGAGCCCAGAGGTAGCAGAGTTGAGAACTAGGGTACAATCTTTGACTCAGTAAATCAAGACTCAAATGGAAGTTTTCCAGGATAATTACTGAACGTTTTGGCAGCAGGTTGAATCGAATCAGGGTTTCACCTTAGCAGTCTCTCTGAAAGGCACACTTAAGCTAACCACAGGCTCCTGGACACTGCAGCAAAGTCTGTCTGAAGTGCTCCATGCTGTCCTACACAGACTAGATTACTGCAGGACCTTTAGAACTGAGAGCATCTCCTAATAGTCCAGGAGACCACACTGTCTTCCTTTTTATCCAAATGCAGTCCCATTACTTTCAGGTATTTGTTCCAGTGGATTTGAAGGTGCAATGTGAGTTACCTGGCACCATCAGCTAGACCCCATGATTTATCTCCTTCCCTATCCCACTGTACCTGTCTGTTCAACTCTTGCTGTGGCTGGAAGCCAGAACGTGCTGACAACCTCATTCTTCTTGACCAGACCCTCACGCTTCCCTTCCTTTTTCACATAGACTAGGAGACCTGAATGATGTTGTTCAACTTGCTTACCTTTATTTAAGACAAGCTGTGTTCATTTGCTCTGTTAATCAGTTTGAGCTATTAACACCACAACACAGAAACAGTGGGACTTTGTGCCTGGACAGGAGTCAATTAATGACTCCGCTGGAGCTCTTAACACAAATGGACTTTGCTGTGAACACAAATCTTCTAAGAGCTCCTGTGAGTGCCAGGTGGTACCCAGTGCTCTGCTATCCCAGGGTGATGGAGGTACACAAAGCTCACTGGGTTTTGCCATAACGGAGAACAGGGTCTTTGAGGATCACAGAATCACAGAACATTAGGGATCTCACAAGATCATCCAGTCCAGTCCCCCTGCCACAGCAGCATCACCTAGATCCAGGAACATGGCCCAGGCAGGTTTTAAATGTCTCCAGAGAAGGAGACTCCACAACCCCCCTGGGCAGCCCCTTCCAGTGCTCTGTCACC
>JAOXOE010000851.1:4307886-4321239 GCA_028565055.1 Phoeniculus purpureus | reverse complement strand
CAGCCCCTTCCAGTGCTCTGTCACCCTCACTGGGAAGAAGTTTCTTCTCACATTGATGTGGAACCTCCTCTGTTCCAACTTACACCTGTTGCCCCTTGTTCTATCATTGGGTGCCACTGAGCAGAGCCTGGCTCCATCCTCCTGACACCTGTCCTTTCCTTATTTATCAACATTAATCGGGTCACTCCTCAGCCTCCTTTTTTCCAAGCTAAACAGACCCAGCTCCCTCATCCTTTCTTCATCAGGGAGATGCTCCACTTGCTTCATCATCTTTGTGGCTCTGTGCTGGACTCTTTCCAGCAGCTCTGTGTCCTTCTTGCACTCAGGGGTCCAGAACTGGCTACAGCCAGGGTAGAGTAGAAGGGGAGGAGAACCTCTTGATCTACTAATCCACCCCAGGATGCCATTGGCTTTGGCCACCAGGGCTCATTGCTGCCTCCTGGTCGTGGTTTGATCCCCTTACAGCTTTAGCATTAGCAGAACTTACTCATTCTGGGCTGTCTGTTACACTCATTGTGAAACTCGGCTTCATTATTAAAACGTTGGAACCAAAACCAAGTGCAGAAAGACAGGATTTTCTCAGTTACATAATTTTCTTTTAAAATAAACAAACTGTTTTCCAGCTGACAGGATTTATGTGGGCACTTAATCCGGAGCCAGCCATAATCTCTAAACATGCAGCTTCCTAGGAGCTGGCTCGTAATACCTAAAGTTTATAGAATAGATGCAGCCAATCTGAGACCCTCAGAGAATCGTATCACCCCGGTTCCTTCTGCTGAGGAAAGCAGCTTGCTTCTTTTTACGACGTTCTCTCACCCTTTCAGCTTCCCTTGATTACTGTTTCCTTGAAATTAGCTCCTTAAAATTCTTACAGCCCATCTCCCAGACCTCCCGGCTGACACATCGATCTTACGTTGCTATTCTCCTCCTTCGTAAGAAATCACACAGAGCGTGTGAAGTACTTCACATTTTGTTTGCTAATAAAGACCGTGGAGGGATGTTAAACGAATAGGAACCATCTGAGAAGACGAGGGGCTGAAAAAGATTATAGTGTCGTGTTCTTTCTTTGATTCATGAGCTCCACTCCCAGTCTCGCAGTGGTTTGAAGTTCAATGTTCCTAAGGAAAAAGCAAGAGCTAGAGGTGGAAAAGGAAGGCTCCGTGGTCAAATGGTGAATGTGCCAGGTGCCGGCATCGCCACCATCTCACTTCTGTGGCTTCAAACCATGTAGTGCCTCCGTGTGCTTTTATTTCCCTGTGTCACACTGCCTTCTCCTCCCTTCTCTTATGGCAATCCCTCCTCCAGGGTACCTCTGGTATTTTATTCAGCGTGCTTTAGTAAATCTGTAGCACGCAGACCTGCTTTAAAGGTTGAACTAGTGTGGAGATGGCTGGGTAATGGCTTGCGGTTTGTTTATCTTTTATTTCGGGTAACAGCATGAAGCATCTGGAACCGTTTCCTCTGCCACGCTCTTGTCTCTTCATTCACTTCATTAATTAAATATTTCTTTCTTCATTATTTCACATTTTAGTTGCCTCTCACATCTAGAGGAACCAAGATAAATATTTAATTCCTTGCCTCCTGCATATGCTGCTTCCTGGGGAATTCCTCCTCAAAGTGCTGCTGTTCTTTGGTGCTTTGTGGAGTTGCCATTTTTGAGGGGTTCTTTTAATTTACTCAATTAGCCAAAGGTGATTATTTATTGAACCGGAAGGAAAAAAAACCCCGTAAGCAGCTGGGGAGCTTCATTTGCACGTGTGGTTTTTTCCCCCCTCAAACCTACAGTTGCACAAACCCGCTGTCGGAGTATTTAACAATCATTTTTTCCCCCTCACACTTGGCTGTTTACGGGAGGAAAAATAGACACTGATTGCACGGTGCAGCTGATTAGTTAGACAAATGCTTTGCAAGCCTCAGCCGTACTGGAGCTTTCTCCTTTGACCCCATAGCCTCTTTCTCTGCACACAACAAAATACCGGAGCGGTCTGCGATCACACTTGGCATAAACTGACATAGCGAGTGCTGCTGATTTACAGCACCTAAAGACTTATTTACCCTTCCAGTAATGATGGATTCCATCAAAACTCCTGATGCCACTAGCAGAGCAGCTTGTAATGAGAACAGGATGGGCTGGGATCAATAGCATTTTGATTTCCTTAGGTCTGCAGTCCTGTAGCAAGCACAATTTTTTCATTATTATTCTTTCAGAACCGTGGCCGGCAGCCAGAGTGGTTCCATGCACTGCACTGAGCTCTCTGAGGTATTAAGTTGTGTCTCTTGGCTACTGACAGTGGTGAATGAATCTCTGGTGGGACTGCGCAGATCCACTGCAGGTCTGGACACTGGAGAAATGACTCCCCAAATGCATTTTCCTAGTCCAGGAGCGTGGCAGAGCCAGAAGCCACAAAGAGGAGCAGTTCTGCCTTGTTCTAACCAAGTTTTGCCTTCCCCGTACCTCTGGAGGTCTAGTATTCTCATTAGCACTAAAGTGATAGTACAGTCAGAGGCACAAAGTGACTGAAAGCGTCGGAGATGCTCATTTATTCTTACAGATGAGACAAATCTGCAGAGGGCAGGCAGGGGGGACTTGGCAGGGAAGATGCAATACTGCCATCCCTAACTGCTGCAGCTTGAACATACATCTTTAGAAGATGCTCCCAAGACACAATTAGGGAGGTAATGAGATAATCCTCTGAAAAACATCCTGGTAGCCAAATCTATTGTAGGCAAGAAGCTGAAGAAGCAGTGTGGTGCTGTCCATGCAGTGGGGAGGCAAGAAACCTCTCTGTTCTCCTTTCTACCACTGTAACTCTTTGTCAAGTTCCTTAAGAGTCCAACCAGAACCAAACTAAGGCGAAGCTGTGGGTGAAAGTGCTGTTCATCCAAAGGGCTTTAGGCAGGATACAGGTTTTGTCTAATCTGAAGTCCAGGACTGGTGTTATATCAGAGAGAACCTGGCACTTGCATCTTTCACTGAGCTCTTACAGCTAGCAGTAGCAGATGGGAAGAGCTGCTGGAGAGAGTCCAGCACAGAGCCACGAAGATGATGAAGGAAGTAGAACACCTCCCTTATGAGGAAAGGCTGAGGGAGTCTCTTGAGCTTGGAGAAGAGGAGACTGAGGGGTGACCTCATTAATGTCTATAAATATGTGAGGGGTGGGTGGCAGGAGGATGGAGCCAGGCTCTTCGCAATATCACGCAGTGATAGGACAAGGGGCAATGGGTGTAAGCTGGAACACAGGAGGTTCCATATAAATATCAGAAGGAATTTCTTCACAGTGGGGGTGACGGAGCACTGGAAGGGGCTGCCCAGGGGGTTGTGGAGTCTCCTTCTCTGGAAATGTTTAAAACCTGCCTGGATGAGTTCCTGTGTGACTTGGTCTAGGTGATCCTGCTGTGGTGGGGGGAATTGGACTAGATGATCTTTCGAGGTCCCTTCCAGTCCCTGATGATCCTGTGATTCTATGAATGGGGACGCGGTCACAGAAAGCTGCACTGGCATGATGTGACATAGGTGATCCTTCTGTTCCCGGGACACCGGGAACGTGTGTACAGCCCACACTGAGACACAGGCTTCTGTTGCTACCAGGTGCTTGTTGGAAGCCAGCTGAGGTGCTCACAGCACGAGCAGAGCCCAGTTGCAGTGCAGGTGAAGGTAACAGGACAAATCTGCTGTTAGCACTTGTTGTATGGGGTAAGGGAATGTGGAATTCTGCTGTGATCACATCCAATATGAATAGGACTGTGTAAACTCTCTGGGTTGCTTTTGCACAGAATTGTGTAGCAATTATAGATGTAATAACTTGACAATGCTAAATATCATTAATGACTGATCTAAGGGAACTTGCAAATGACTGTGTAGTTACACAGTGTTTGCAGCATAAATACCAATTAACGTTGTCGCTGTAGCTGTTTGTACTTAGATTATATCAGGGAATCCCACAGAGTGGGAAGGACTGTCAAATGATCTAGCACAGAAGAAGAGGGTGGTAATATAGAACTGATAATTAAGGAGAATGTTTGTCTTCCCTGCGATACGTCTGCTGAAGCACTAGGGATGCTTGGGAGTCAGATGCACAAACCCGAGAGGCCGTGTGGGTGCACCTGGATCTGTCCTCATCCATCCATCCCTACCAAATGGAATGAGACAAGGGAATCTCTGTGGCAGTTAGCTCAGGACATTTGCTTCGGTTTAAGCTGCAGGGGCTGTATTCTTGGAGTGGAAGGGTTGGGACTCTGGTTTTTGCTCTCAGTGATTCACACAGTAATTGCCTGCGCTATGCAGCACCGACATTTGTTTCAACAGGAAGCTGGAATGTGCTTCAGCGCAAAGATTCTCCTGGACTCTCTCCAGAGCCCACACTGAAGGCCAGTGAGTGTCTGTCACAGTCTGGAGCTGCAGAGCTCTGGGAGCACCAAGCCAATACAGCAGCTCATCCAACTCAGCAGAGGGTTTATACCTGTGTCTGAGGCAATAGTCAGGAGGGTGTTTGTCACTCCCATGGCAAGGGGAAGGAAGCAGCCAGTTAGCCAGGCTTTGCTTCACATGGAAACCTGGAACAAGGAAAAAGAACTGATAAAATGCTGCCTTGATCTTGGGTCAATACACTTACTTCTCGTTAGGAATTACAGCAGCAGGTGCACAACGTATGTCCTGGTGCTGCAGGGTACCCATCCTAAGGGTAAAGAATCTGATTTTAACAATGTTTGCCAGAGTGTGAGTGTGCAGTAATCCCAGTGAAATCACAGCATTCATCCTGGGTTTGTACCAGTAGCAAAGAAAGCAAAATCTGTCTGGTTAACGACTAGGGCCTTCAGTGACTGAATGAGCCCTGCACTGCAGCTCCCTTTCTCAGGCTTCAGAATGCCCTTCTTCGCTTTTCTTTAGAGCAGAGATTTGGGATTTCATTCCTTAGCCTAGTGGTAAATGCTCCATTCTTCCCTAAGGACATGGTGGCCACTTTCCTGACTGGGAATCTTGACTTTAAGTTCATCTCTGGTATCTGTGGCAGTAACTCCATCCCAAGTGTTGGAGGGAACATCTTTTATGCTTGACCTGGTATCCCCATTTCCGGCTGGGGACAGCAGTAATCAGGTGTTTGTATCTGAAAGAAAGGAGTTGTAAAGGGAATAAACCAGTTGAAGTGTGGACAGAGGGTGATTTGCATGGAAGAGGTAGGAAGAAGCAGAGAGGAGAGATGCAGTGGAAGATTGAAGTGACAGAGGTGGGGCGTTAGGTGATGCAGATGGGCATCTGGAGTTCTTCCAAACCACATCAGTGCAGAACCTGTCCCAGAACTCCCACCTCAATGACTGATGCATTAAAAATCTATCGAGCAAATCGATCTCAGGTGAATACTGGCAGCAAAAGGTATGTTGTACGGTGAAGTCAAAAGACCTATCTGAACTGATGTGAATATCAAATGCAGCACATAAGAGCTAGCAAAAGGCTTTAAATGTGGTGACTAGGACATGAGCCTGGGAGAGCAGTACAAGGGAGTGCAGTACAGGAGACCTTGTACTCTCTGAATGTGTCAGTCCCAGAATGGTGGCAGCTGTCAAGGCAAATGATAGCCTTGACATTATTGCCTGCACTGACAGACAAATGAGTTCTGCTTAGTGTGGAGGATTTTTGTTTGAATGGTGTGCTGCTTTCTTCCCTGTTTTCCAGAGTCAGAGAGAGTTGATCTAAATTCTGGTCTCTGATAGATGCTGTTAGTGGTTTCCACTGAAGTTCAAAAGCCTTTTACATCTCATCAGAAGCATGATTTGGCTCCAGCTCCATTGGTCTCACCCAAGTCAGGCTGCTCTGGAGTCAGAGGGATTCTGTAGGCACAAATGCAAGTCAGAACCCAGGGATGGCACTTTTCTGTGGCCTCGAGTCAGTGCAACCCAGCACCGTAGGGAATCCATTTGTTTTTTATCTCTTTTCTTCTTTCTCCTCCACAGAATTGAGGAGAGGTTGAACTGCAGCGCTCACCGCTAACTCAGAAGGCATTATCTATACCTCTGCTTTATTAAACCAACAGTTCTGCACAAGGATTAAAAAATCGCCCTGTTCCACTCAGCGTGTTGGCTGACAGGCAGGAGCAAGGAAATGCAGTGTTCATCGTCAGACAGGCCGAGCAGTGAGACACCTCCTGTCCCCAGCCATTTCTTGAGCAGGTTGCAGGGACATCAGTGTTCTCTTGGTGCTGTCGTGTCTTTTTCCCTGCCGGAGAAGTGATAGCAAGGGAGTGCCTAGTGATTCTTTAGCTCTGTCCCAGCTAGCATGGAGCAGAGCCACACTTCATTCTGGTTTCGTTGTTAGCGCTCGCTCAGCTTGGTTTTCCTGGATGTGTCTTTGGTTTGTGGGTAAATTTAACCCTCTAGACGTATCAGCAAGACCTGCAGTGTCAGCTCACTGCTGGTGGGTAGCTCCTTAGCCAGGTCCTAGCTCTGTCCTGGAAAGATGTTCTGTAGCAGAAAGGCTTGAAGGTTTATACCTGACCTGCAATTCCATCTTCAGCCCCTGCCTTCTCTGCAAGCATCGCCAGATGCCATCAGCAGCTGGGACTCCACAATCATTGTACAAGATCGATTCAATCCCAGTTCTTCTGGCAGGACTAATCTGATTCCTGCACTCCGTTCCACATGGCTGCCTTTCTGTTGGATTAGCGCACGCTCATCGCTCAGACTTGAAACCAGTTTAGACTCTGATATCAGTCAGCTTGCATGCTGCCTGCAGGAGGACAAGCAATAGCTCATGCAGCATGAAGCTGGAGCAGGGCAGACAGGTAATGTACACATTGATGGCAGTGCAATGCTTTGTCTGGGACTGACCTCCCAGCTGGGGAGGGCACGGAGCCTGAACAGAGGGGACGTTGTGGAAAATACCTGTGACGGGAGAGGGAGACTGGCTAAGATGAAAAAAGAGTGGTAGAAAGAGCTAGAGACAGAAAAGCAAACAGCAGCCCATCCTGTTTTGTGCTGAATTCTCTTCTAGGAGCATAAGCTGCCCTCATCTCCCAGTGACTGCAGCAGAGATGGCTTTTACTGGCCATTTATGTAACTTCTTTATTATTCTCACTCGATAGCTACAGACAGGATTAGGATGCAGGCAGGAAAAGCTTAGGACCATGCTGGATCTGACCTGTGATGAAAGAAAACAATAAGGGCACAGCTGAGGGGATGTGGGGGACCTGGGGCCTGGGGCTAGGCAGGAAATCTACCCTCTGATTTATCATTCCTGCTCTGTGACCCCTCGCCAGACATCAGCGAAGAGCAGGAAGCCATTTTGCAGCGGGGGAAGCACAAGGGGAGAGGAAGGCTCGCTTTTCCAGACCAGGCAATCCGGTTTGGATGACTCTGTTTTCTCTTAAAACATGCACCAGGTTTGCGTGAGATCCTGCTTGTGGCCAGCAGACAGTCAGCAACAAAACTCAGGAGACCAGACTGCCTGAACAGGGTGTGCGGCGTCACATCCCAAAGCAGCTAAAGGTACAACCCTTCCACCAAAGGCAGGAGGAATCTGCAATTGGGGTGCCCTCTGAAATAGTTAATGGAGGAAAATATTTCCCTAACTGTTAATTATTTTGAACCAGAGTTGATTTTGCAGTTCTTCTGGCAGGTTTCTGTGGTCATTAGGGCACTGGTGACCAGGCTTTCCTGGCAATACAGCTCTTGATCAATCTCTCTGAAGGCTCGTGTGTCACAGAGAGGTTGGAGACAGCTGCATCTCAGGGCAGAAACTGAGCAAGGCAGGATTTATCCACCTTCTTAAACTTTACTTATCCTTCTTTCTTCCCCCTCGTCTCAGTGAGATGATAAAAATAAAGACACCTAAACTCAAAAAGAAAGATAAATAGCTTCATCCCACTGAGGGATTGTATGCTGAGATTCTGGCTGGCTTTCATTCTAAGTGCTTCTGACTTGAAGAAGTACTTTTGATCATCTAAACCTTGGCTGGAGTAAACTGCCAAATCCCATCAGATTCCTTGGTTTACAACAGACGCTGAAATAAAGATCGGTCTGTAGCCTACCAGGCTTGCGTGGCCACTAACGCCGAGGCTCAGGGCAGCATAGGAGGGGTCATCTCGAATCTCCTCTGAGAAGATGTAGGATCACCTGATCCTACCCAGGATCATTTCTAATGGAAGGAAGTCCTGAGCAAGGACATTGCCTTCCCTTGGAGAGGGGAAACCCTGGCCTGGAAGAGCAGGGTAGCAAATGTATAGGGCAAAGGAATTAATTCTGGGCAAAACTCTGCCAGATTTGTTTGCATTAGCTCTGTGCTTTCTCCTCCTGTCCACACTTGTAAAATCGCACAAAGGTTCGGGAGTACTGGGAATAACTTACCTGTTATTAATGCTCGTAGCCATGGCAAGACTAACCGAGCCATTACAGAGTCAGTCCATTTCATGCCCTCTTTCCACTTTCTCTGGCTTGACTTTTCTGCTCTATTTGTCTGAAACAAACAGAGATGAAGTGAAATGACTCTGCTTCATGCTCAAGTCCTAGAGGGAGGGTAGCACATTACTGTGTCTGGCTCACCGGTTGCGACTCTGCTGCAGCACAGCTTTTCCCTAGCAGGTGCTGGCATGCACAGACCCCTTCTCTCCCCTTCAAAACCTCATTGGTATGCACCATCCCCTTCCTTTCGGCTCCTGCTATCCCTGTGCTCTGCACACTTTTCTTCCACAGTAGTTTCTTCACTCAGACCTAGAGGGATCTTGGGAACTCACCAGGATCCTTGCCCAGGCTCCAGAGAATAAACAAAGATGCTATAAGAGAAAAGGACAGTGGCACTTGATCCGATGATGCTTTTCCCTGGGACCCGGCTGTAGCTTGCATGGCAGTTGTAAGGGAGACACACAACATCCGTGAGGCTTCTGAGATGAGATACTACATGAGGTTCTGCTGCTGTGGAGCCTTCTGCCTCACCGTGCTGTGTGAAGACATTGGGAAGCCTCCGTGCACTGAGGCTGCGTTAAGAACACCCACCAAGCAGGTCTCCTTGTACTTTGCTTGTTGAGAGATTATTCCAGCCCTAAGTTTTAATCCTTTCCATAGAGAAGCTTCCAACTGGTACAGCTCATTCTTCCTGCTTAGCTAAATGTGTTTTCAAACACCAGTCTGAAACTTAGCGGATGGTAATTACACTTTGACATTAATATTTAAACCACAAACACAGTTAGCACTCTAATACCATCCCCAAAGGCTACTGCTCATTTAAGTTTCATCCTTATGAGACTTAATTATTGTCAAGGATGAATCCTAAAAGGCAAGAAATATCACAGCTCAAAGACTAAACGTTCCCTTGATTATTGGAGCTACAGGGTTTGGGCACAGAGGGTGGAACGGACCTTGGCCGCGCCAGTAACGTTTATACTGCTCCTAAAACCCAGTGAGTTTTTCAGTCCTAAAGCCTGATTTTCAATGGCTGCTGAGATTGTTTTGTAGCTACAATCATAGAGAGATCTGGTTTAGCCAAATAATAACTTTGCTAAACTTAGCTGTCAGCACCTGTTGTACAGATGGAGCAACAGCCGAGTTTTGAGAGCCTGACCCAAGGCAGCATCACGACTCTGTAGCCTCCCCCTCTCCACAATAAGCAGCTGAGGTGGTGACAGTAGCAAGTGTCTGATGCTTCAAACCTGCCACTTAACTACTCTTCAAGCTATTTCTCCAATGTAACCTCTTTATAGACCTTTTATAAGAAAGAACCCTGGGATCACGCACTTTCAAATTGGTTTGTGCAGCCGCAGTTAAGTTCCCGGGATATGAAGAGCTATCCGGCCACTTTAGGTGCTTTTGGGCAGTCTGTAAGACACTTTATTGTTTGCTGCACAATAAGGCAATCTGCTACAGGCACGCCAGTAACAAAGATTTTCTGCTGGTGTAATTCCAGAAGCATCAGGGGACTGAGCTGTGATGGGAGTTTGGCTAAACAGCACTGGCTCGACCCTCAGTACGAAATCATAGAATCACAGCATGGCCAGGGTTGGAAGGGACCTTAAAGATCATCCAGTTCCAGCCCCCCCTGCACAGGCAGGGACACCTTCTCTAGATCAGGTTATTCAAGGCCCCAGCCAACCTGGCCTTCAACACTTCCAGGGATGGGGCAGCCACCACTTCCTTGGGCAACCTGTCCCAGCATCTCCCCACCCTCACAGCAAAGAATTTGTTCCTCATGTCCAACCTCAATCTCCCCTCTTGAAGTCTGGAACCCTTTCCCCTTGTCCTCTCGCTACCACCCATGTAAAAAGCCCTCCCCTAGCTTTCTTGTAGCCCCCTTCAGATATAGGAAAGCTGCTTGAAGGTCACCTGGGAGCCTCCTCCAGGCTCAACAACCCCAACTTGCTCAGCCTGTCCTCCTAGGGAAGGTGCTCCAGCCCTCTGATCATTGGGGTTTCTCTCCTCTGGACACCTTCTGGGAGCTCTGTGTCCTTCTGATGTTGGGGACTCTAGAACTGGACACAGTGCTCCGGGTGGGGTCTCACCAGTGCAGAGCAGAGGGGGAGAACCACCTCCCTCGACCGACTGTCAGTGCTTCAAATGAGTCTGTTCAGCTATTTGCTGGATGTCTTGTGTCCTTGAGATAACAGCTGCACGCTGGGCGAGAGGAGAGCAGTGAGCTGTGGCAGGGAGGAAGAATTTCTCCCATTTCCCTGCATCAAACAGCATCCCCAGAAGATACCACCTGACAATAGGACACCAACTGCTGTTGAGGAAACAGGCTGCTATTGATTGCTAGTGGAGGTTCCATGGAAAAAACTTCTTCCCTGTGAGGGTGACAGAGCCCTGGAACAGGCTGTCCAGAGAGGTTGTGGAGTCTCCTTCTCTGCAGACATTCAAAACCCCCTGGATGTTCCTGTGTGACCTGACCTAGGGGATCCTGCTCTGGCAAGGGGCTGATCTAGAAGACGTTCTGAGTTCCCTTCCAAGCTCTAACTGTCTGTGATTCTGTGAAAAGCTCACGCTCCCAGGGTCACCATGGGCCATGTACGAACTGAACAGAGTTCTGCCCTGGAAACCAGATGGTGTCCACACTCAAGAGCTATTTTCCTTAGCCAGGCTTCAGAGGAAGACTTCAATCAGAGCAGCTTAGGAGCCGTCTTCTGTTGTGCTGCATTAAAGGAGGAGTCAGCACGGTTAGATTAGAACATGGCTGGAGAGTGTCAGAGTCAGGACGTGCACAGAGCTGACTCTCCTTCAGTTCTTCTCCAGTTGCAGATCACTGAGGATCTCCTGATTTTTATTTTGCTTGCAAAGAGAAAGAGCCACACAGATAATTAGCTGAACCCTCCGACTCCACCTGGCTCGGCAACCGCCGCTGTAGAACGGCCTGTTTCCAGCCTTCCGAAGGCACATCACGAATTCCCAGAGGTCTGATCAGAACCGAAGCCAGGTTTACATTTGCCACCTTCTGTTTGGAACTGAATCTTGGATGGTGCTGCGCTGGACCCGAGCTTACTGCAAAATTGTGCGAGGTTTGCCAAGCCACTGGCTCAGCCTGGGATGAATTTCAAAGCTGAGGCTGTACCCCCAAAGTGCCTGATCTTTCCTAATTTCCATTATTTACATGTTACAGGGTTCTGATAACAATCATAGCCAAGAAGCTGAGCTGTTCTTTTCCTCCTGCCTCTCTCAGCTTCTCTGCTGTGCCAGCTGCTTGTGGTGGGGAACCCAGACCACGTGAAAGGGAACAAACCTTTTGACCCGTGTCTTTAGAGCAAGTACCAGTTTCTCTAACAGTGTCAGAACCTTTACCGAAGGGCAGCGCAGACTCTGTCACCTGTGTCCGAGGAAAGGCAAGTCTGCTGCCATCTGCTCCCTCAGCCTAAAACTAATGAGTGCATTAACTTGCAGAGAGATTCATAAACTTCCACTGCCTGAGGTTGTTATGAGCTGTTGATGTTTCAAGAGTAGCCTCCAAAGATTGCTTAGCTAAGTGTGCTCTGTTTTATTTAGCGAAACCCATCAGAAGGCTCCCATTATTCACAAAAAGGTGAATTATATAGTAGATTAAATCCATCATGTACATTGTTCAGGCAGCAGGGCTGGGAAACTCACTCCTACCACTGTGGCAGATGGTTTAAAACATAACAAGTGCAGGAGCAGCGGATGCAAAGTCTCTGTTCCCCTGCACAGCCGCACGATGTGTGTAGGATGCTGGAGCCCAGAGAGGCTCTCAGTAAATTGATGTAAATGCTGCTGATGTTAATGATGGCCGAAGGAGCAGTGACTTGTACAAGGAAGGGAGTACCAGGAGCAGGAACAGCAGTCGCAGCTCCTGCTCTGTTTCTTTCACCAAACTGAAAGGCTTTTTCCCGTACTGCCGCAGCACTGCGTTAATTTTCTCCATATCCTTCCAGTCAAATTAGATTTGTCCTCCCTTTGAGTGTCTAATTAGTCTCTATTTAACATGCAAGTGCAATGTTTTAAACGAGAAGCCTTGATTTGTGGGAAGAGGCATTGACGTTCAATCTATATTTAAATTCATGGGCAAACAGCCTGTGGACTGAGATACAGGCTGACGGAGTCACTGAAGTCCCCACGGAGGCTGACACTGAGAGCCTGAATCACTGGTGTGTTTACCCCGGCGAGTGGATGGTACAAATGCAGATTAATGCAGGGCTGACCCAGATTCTTTGACTGTAACCCGTGTTGTCTGGCTGGCGTAGAGCTGGGGTGCACACTAATGGTCCTGCTTGGGAAGTCCAACCTCGGCCTTGGATCCCAGCTGAATGCTGATCGTGACCATTTCAGGTACATTTCTCCTCATTTATAAACACCAACCCTCAGCATTTTCCAAGCAGCAGTTTGGGGGTTTAGTCCTGTGGCTCCCATTTCCAACAGCAGTCATGTAGCACACTCTCGCGTGCAAATCCATCCCGAAACATCCTGGGATGCAGCTCTGGGGAGCCGTGACACACTTCGGCAGCTGCCAGTCAAGGAAAAGAGGTTAGTTTCCATCTTGAGCTGTCTGGTGAACAGCTTTGCTGTGTGAGGCTGCTGAGCACCTGCTTCTTCACAAAGGGAGAAGGTAGAAACTGCTCCCTGGTGCCCTGCAGACACGGCTAGGAGGGAGTTGGGATCAGATGGGTAATTGCTGGAGGGAGCAGTGTGCTGAGTGCTCACACCTGTTGGCATCGCACAGTGAGTTCAAGGCAATGAAAACATAAGAGAAAACGGGGTGCTGCATCACAGAATCACAGAACATTGAGAGTTGGAAGGGACCTCCAAAGATCTAGTCCAATCCCCCTGACAGAGCAGGATCACCCAGACCAAGTCCCACAGGAACACATCCAGGTGGGTTTTAAATGTCTCCAGAGAAGGAGACTCCACAACCCCCCTGGGCAGCCCCTTCCA
>JAOXOE010000851.1:4245736-4301627 GCA_028565055.1 Phoeniculus purpureus | reverse complement strand
GGAGCTGGCGGCCGAGCTGGAGTTGGCCGGCTTCGTCGACGCCGAGCGGGGGGTCGCCGAGCTGGCCAGGCTGGGCGACCACGGACCCGCGCTGCTGCCGCTGCTCGCCGCCGTGGAAGGTACCGGCGGGCCGGGGGTGGCGGTCGGGCGGGGAAGGCGCCCGCGCGGGGCCTGTTCTGGGGGCGCGGGGATGGGAGGGGGGGGGAGGCGGCACTTTGTCCCCGCGGCGCCGCGGTAGGCGAAGTCGGGGAAGGGCCGGGGGGCTCCGCGGATGTGGGTCCCGCTCGCCCCACCGCCGGGCACCCCCTTTCTCCGTCCCCGCCATCGCCCCGCGGAGCTGGGATCCCACCGCCTCCCGCAGCGGGGCCCGGGGATGCCCGGCCGGTGCCGGGGGGCTCCGGCGCTCCTGAGCCGGGCTCTGCCGAGGGGTTGGGGGGGCCCCGCGGCCCGGGGCTTCCCCGCCGGGTCCCCCTGCGCTCAGACAAAGCGGGGCCCGGCTCAGCTTGGGGCTGGTGGTGCCCGCGGGGGGATCCGGGCAAGGGGCAACTTGGTGGGACCCCCTGGGCCGAGCCCAGCCCAGCCCTGCGGCGGGTCACGGGGGGCAACCGAGCCGGGGCGCAGCCGAGTGCCAGCCCTGACCCAGCACTGCCTGTCCCAGGGCGCAGCAGGTCCCTGGGCACAGCCCACAGTAGCAGGTCCCTGGGCACTGCCTGTTCACAGGCACAGCAGGTCCCTGGGCACAGCCCACAGTAGCAGGTCCCTGGGCACTGGCTGTTGTGTGGCCACACTGAGCTGGCACGGGGTGAGCGGCTCTGCTGACCTGCAGGCCGGAGGGAGCTGCCGTGCGGTGGCCGGTGTTTGCCTGGAGCGCGGCTGAGGCACCGTTTCTGAAGTTGGAGTTTTGGGGGATGACTCACGGGTTGGCCGGCGACCGGCGCTGATATTTACGGGATGGAGCTTGGCATAAATAGGACTATTTACGTTGCAGGGGAGAGTGCGAGCCAGCTCTGCTGTTCCAGTGGGCCCAGTATGGTTTTAATTATGGGGGGAGGGAGGCCGGGGGCAATGAGCAGGTTTGTGGGAGCCGACGTGTCCACGCGGGGCTCCGGCCTCATCGGCTGGCAGCACTGATGCGGCATCGGGGCTTGGGTGGGCTTGGCCGTGCAGAGCCAATGCCGCTGACCATGGCGGAGGAGGGAGCTGGGTGCTTGGTGTGGGGACAGGGTTGCACCTGCACCCGCCTGCCGAGGGGAGCTGCCAGGCGCTGCCCAGGAGTCGGTGACCAGCTCCCGGGGCTGGTGTGAAGATGCAGGTGACCTTCCCACCGCGTCGGCGACTGGATGCACTAGCGCTCGGGCTCATCCCAAGGGATGGGGATAACGTGTCTGGGGATGAGGGGGCAACAGCCGGCGCTGGTTGGGGTTTCACCTCCTCGCCGAGATGACCACAAAGTGCTCTCCCCTGCGGATGGGGACACTTCCAGGGAGGTGCCTGGCAGAGGCCCTGCACCGAGCTCCCCGTCGGGGGCTGAAGACGCCGGTTCGGCAGCAGTGGGATTGCCTTCCTCGCCCTCTCTGTTGCCTCCTGCCTTGCTGTGTGTCGTGCAGATGCAATGGTGGCTAGCAATGCCGCTGTGGGCAACTGGCTGCCGTGTCCCAGCCCCTTCCTCCTCACAAAGGCTCCTGGAGAGCTGGCGAGGCGCAAATGTGTGGGAGCAGCTCTCCGGACGGGCCTCTGCGCCTTCCGCCCCTTCGGGGTCTTCCCAGAGCCCCGGGGTGCTCCAGGCCCAGCTCGTGTGGGCAGCTGCTGGACCCTGCGGCATCCCCCTACCCGCTGGGCACCTCGGTGACGGCCGTGCTCGCCGTGCCGCCAGGGCCAAAACGGGGGTGCAGAGGTCTCGTTCGGAGGCCGTGGGGCCCCTGCCTCGCGCGCCCCGCTCCCAGCTTGGCTGCGGTGCCGGTGGTTTCTCCCGTCCCCTCCGAGCCTCGGCTCTCCTCATTGCCGGGCATGAAACAACCCGGGGGAGCCGCGAGGTTTTGCGGATGAACGTGACGGAGCGCCGTGGGCTCGGCCGCCGTGGCCAGCGCCGCCCTGGGCTCGGCCGCTTGTTTGCCCGGCGCTCTCGGCTCCTCCGCGCGCTGGTGCGTTCGCCGGCGCTCGGCAAACCTCAGACAAAGCCGACAGGGAAGGGAAAGCAAACACGAGTGTGCGTGGAGATGGGGAGCTGGTTGCCCGCCGGCCGGCAGCACGTGTGCCCCGGGCTCTGGGGCTGAGGGCGCGGTGGTGGGGGCCGGCGGTTCGGCTCAGAGCGGCTCCGTTCAAAGGAGACGTGGCAGGAACGTGGCCCATAAATCAGCGGCGAGAGCGGGGAGGTGGGTGACAGCCTACATAAAGCAGAGGTGAGGGGCTGCCCGCCGCTGGCGAGGCGGCTGCAGGGGAGCGTCTCCGCGGCCGAGGGAGTCGAGGCTCGCCGCAGGAAAGCGGGTTGGGGGGTTCTGAGTGTCTGCGTTGGTTTTGTGACGAAAGAACCCCCCGGAACCAGAAAGTCGGGAACAAAGGAGTCCTGGAAGGGTCCGGATCCCACTCCGGTGGGTAACAGAGCCGCTGTCGCCGACGGCTCCTCTTTGTGTGGTGCCGGCGAGCGCCGCGGGAGCGCTGGTGCTCCCGAGGTGTTTTGGGGGGAGCTGGGGACGGTGTGTGGGTGACTCGGACCCAGCAGCCTGGCCCCGTCGCGTGTGAGGAGGGGAAGAAGCCCCGAAGGCGCTCCGCAGCCCGCCGGAGTTAACTTCTCTTCAGCCTTGCGGCGCTGGCACGCTTCCCGAGGGCTGGAGGAGAGCCAGCCCTGTGCCGAGAAACGCGACGGCCCTGAGAGCTGGGGGGCTGCCGGCCGCCCCGGGGCCGGCGGCGGGTGCTGGTGGGCGAGGGTCAGGCGCCCAGTGCGGCTCGCAGTGGGCCAGGGCTAGGGACTGGACGCTGAGCATCGTTCCGCGCCAAGCGGTCGCGACGTGGGGTCTGTGGGGTGGCGGCGTGTCCGGGTGGAGCCTTTTCCTGGGGCGGGCACCCCTGGGGGTTGCCGGGGCCGCGGTGCTGGGCACCAGCGCCCGTCCTCCGAGCGAGCCGGAGGCAGGAGCGGTGTGGAGCGGCACGCGCCGAGCTCCGCGACGTCTCTCGCACGTCCCGAGCCGTGCGCGGCAGCGCGTTGCCGTGTGCCCATGGTCCTGACCTGCTGGGAGCCCCTGCCCAGCCTCCTCCCTGCCCGGGGGTGCCCGGCAGCACGGGGCTGGGTTTGTGCCTCACGGGCTCAGCAGAGGGAGACGACTTCTCCCCACTCAGCAGTGGTAGGGTGAGGGGGAAATGGCCTCAACTTGCATCAGGGGAGGGTTGGGCTGGCTCTGAGGAAGAAGCTCTTTGCTGAGAGAGCGGCTGGGCACTGGCACAGGCTGCCCAGGGAGGCGGTGGAGCCCCCATCCCTGGAGAGGTTTGAGAACCGAGCAGCTGGAGCTCTTGAGGCCGTGACCTAGGGGTTAGGGAGCTGTTGGGGTGAGGGCTGGGCTTGATCCTGGAGCTCGTTTGCAGCCGTGAGGATTCCGCGCCTGCCCATCCCTCAGGGTTATGGCTTGTGCCAGGGCAATTGCTTTGCCCTCGGTGCTGCGGGGGGATGGCATTTGCCTGGGCTGTGCCGGGAGCTGTGGGAGCATCCCAGTGAGCCCAGCATGCTGCGCAAAGACGCGGCAGAGCAGCAGGAGTAGGGAAGAGCGTGGGACTTGTCGAGGGTGATCCCTCGCCGGGGGTTTGGACTCCAGGTCTGCAGGTGCTGTCCAGAGCGTGGAGCGGAAACAGGTTCTTGAAGGCCGGGACTGAGACGTGGGGCAGAGCCCGCGGGTTCAGGTTGGTCCTGTGCTGCCCCCATCTCCCTGCTGCTGCCTCCCCTCCCCAGCCCGGGTTCCTGGGTTAATTTGTGACGAGGCTGGTTCCTCGCAGCCGCCTGCCCTTTGCTTTGCTGCGGCTGCAGCTTGGGAACCTCCCGCTGGAGACCAGGCAGACTGGCCCCTGACTTCAGTGCCTGTGTGGCTGCTCCTGCAGCTCTGCTCCTTGGCTTTGCCCGGCTGGGAGCAGCAGTTCTCTCAGTCCCTGTGGCATTTCCAGCTTCCTGGGCGATAAAAGCCAGGGGACCTGCAGCTAGAGGGAGAATCCAGGGGAACAGGGCTGCGGGAGACGAGGGCTTAGGGCTGGTGCAGCCGCTCATCAGGACACTCTGCAGAGGGCTCTGAGGATGTGGGGCTGCTGCCAAGCGGCCGGTCCCCTCTGCAGATTTGCCTGCAGGGTGTGTGTGCCCCTGCCTGAGCTCCGTGGGCAGCGGTGGGCACCAGCGGGGCTCCGGAACCTGCCTGAGGAGCTGGGTGGATCCTGAGATGGCTCCCGCAGCCTCGATGCCTTTGTGGGGCCATGGTGAACCAGAGCCTGCGCCCGCTGCCCCTGCCCCGACACACAGCCTGGCCCTGCCTGCATCAGTGGGTCTCTCTGGGGCTGGCTGTGGGGTCCCCACCTTGCAGAAAGCCCTTGATGACTGAGGAGGACCCGTGTCGCCCCCCGCCCTGGTTTGCAGACCCTCCCAGACCCACAGCGTTGTTTGCAGGGGTGGCAGAGCCGCGCGTGGCTGCCCCTGGGCCGCAGGCGGCGGGGACATCCTCGGAGGCAAAAGTTCAGCCCGTAGATAAGGGGGTAGCGGCGGGGCCTCCAGCGATAAGGCGCTGACGTGTGTGGGAGCGGGAGGGAGCGGTGCTGCCAGGGGGTCGGGATGGGGCTCTGCTGTGGCGGGTGCCTGGGGGTACAGCTGGGATGCTGGAGGTGGGCAGGGACCCCTCGAGGGTGAGGGGCAGCAGCTGGAAGGGTGTGAGGAAGGAGAGGTGCCCCAGGAGCATGCTGGCTGGTCGGCGTTCGTGCCAGGAGTCCCGGCGTGGGGTGGAGGTGAAGGAGCGAGTGAGGATCGTGCGGTGCCACCTGTCCCTCTGTGCGTTTCCGAGCTCGGGGGTCAAGGGAGCAGCACGGGCTCTCTGCTCCCCATCTGACCCAGAGGCACCTGCTGCCAGCCGGCGCGGGAGGCACGTCGGAGCTGCGAGGGCGGAGCGCGTGGCTGGGCAGAGGCTGCCCAGCACCTCCGTGCCCGGGTGCCGCGCGGGGCCTTTCTCAGACGTTAGGGTTTTAGTGGCTGTGAGTAATCGCGCCCTTGGGAGAGCCCCAGAGAAGCTCTCGGCTCTCCGAGCATCGTGCGCGGTGCCGGGAGACTCGTGGCGGGGCTGGCGGCCTCCGGGCGTCCTGAAGCTCTGAGCTCTTGCGAGAAGGAACCGATCCTGCCCCGGAGTTTCCCACCAACAAATGAGGGTCAGGAGGTTACACCCAGGCGGGATGGAGCACTGGGGGTGACTCCGGTGGCCCCCGCAGTGGCCGTGGCCGAGGGGGCTCCTGCCACAGAGCTGTCCTTGCCCGGAAGCGGTGGCGCAGAGCTGGTATTTGGGAAGGGGCCGGAGCGGACGGGGCCAGGGCCCCTTCAGCAGAGCTCCCTGGGTGAGGCGGTGACTTGAGAGGAAGGGCTCTGCCCCTCCCGATTAAATCCGCTCAAAGAGGGGGAACAAAGCGCCGGCCTTGGCGTGGGGCTGGCGCTGCGCGGTGGGCTCCCGAGCGCGCCGCGAGGGGCCGGGGACGTGGCGGGCGGGCGAGCTCCTCGCACGGGCTTATTCAGGATGGCGAAACCAGCGGTCGGGCTGCAAGTGTTGTGAGGAGGGATCTCCGGACGGCGGCGGGGCGGGCCGGGCTGTGGCAGGTGCAGCGCAGTCGGCGAAGAAAGAGAAGGGGCAGGAACCCCCCCAGACCCGGGGTGCACCGCGGCCGCCTGCGCGCCGCCGATTAGCATTTTCCGAAAGAGACCTTGAAGTCGTCGTGGCCGGCCCTTCGAGAGCGTCGGCTCGGGGCTGGCAAGGGAGGGCAGGGTGCTGGTGCGGGGGCGCCGCCGCTCGGGCAGGGGGCGCAGGGGTGCATCAGGCCGTGGCAGGACTGAGAGCGGGGTGCGTGAGCGGCGGGTCTGTCTTTCGCAGGCTTTCCCGAGCAGCAGCGTTGAACCCAGGAGGAGCCCTGGGAGGGGGGTGAGGCCCACCCCTGCCTGTCCGGGGCGCCAGGAAGCTCTCGATGCTGAGCTGCAGGAGTGGGGGGCTCCTGCGTGTCCCCCCGAGCATCCCCCTGGAGCGCTGTGGGGAGAGGGAGAGCGACCGGGGATCCCTTTGTCTCGGCCTCCTGGGCTGGATTCGAGGTCCTTCCCAAAGGCAAAAGCTGTCTCCTGCGGGCTCTGCTGCCGGGTGCCCCAGCACCCAGCCTGGCTCCCAGGCCGTCGGCATCGTCCAGGGCGGGCTGCTGCGGGGTCCCGTGGCCGCGCCAGCCCGTGTCGCTGGGGTGCCCGCAGCCGCCAGCCTTGGCCTGGGGCGGGTGAGGCCCTGGGGAGGGCCCCGGGCGCTGACCTTTGCCCTGCTGCCCGTTCTGGAGGGCGCGAGCAGCGGGCTGCGGGAGGAGAGCGGCGCCCTGGCCGGGTTGCGGGGAGGCGCTCGGTGGTCAAGGGGCCGGCGAGGGCGGCCGAGCGTGCGGACGTGCCCACGGCGGCGGGATGGCGTGAGCCACGCGGGCTCGTGCTCCGCCGGCCAGACAAAGGGAACAATGGGCTCCGCGCCGGGCTCCCGGGCTGCCTGCGCCTGGCCACCTCGGCCCCGCCGTCCAGGGCAGGGGGAGGCAGCCGGGCTGCCCGTGAGGGGCTCGGGGCCCCTCCGCTCCCACCCAGGCGCTGGGGGCCGTGGGGACACCAGCTCCACTGTGGACGGGGGGACGGGCCGTGTCCCAGGCGATGGCGGTCCCGTACCGAGACCCCACTCGCTGCCTGCGCCCGGCTGGCTTGGGCTTGCCTGGGATCCAGCAGCGGGCTCACAGGAGCCCTGCGCCACGGGAAGCCTCACCCCAGCTCCCAGAACATGTTCCCGGAGTGCCCGGTGGGGCCCTGCTGGGCTCTGGGTGCCTGCGGTTTGCAGGGACCCTTGTTGGGGGCTGGGGCAGCGCTGCTCTGCTGCTGCACAGAGGAGAGACAGGGAAGGGTGCGGAGGGTCGGACAGGGGCTGGACCCTCCAGACCCTCCATGGGCTTGCACCAGCCCAGCAGAGGGATGTGGGAGAGAGGTGGCATCTCCATCCTCCACAGCCCTGGGGTCCAGGGCTCATGGAAGGCTCGGGACCCTCCTGCGGAACCCCCCAGCTCCCCGCCTGCTCAGGGAGCGCCTAGCAGGGGGCTGAGTGTGTGCGGTGCTCCAGCCTTTGTCCGTCGGCGCGCCGGCTGATCCTGGCTGTTCGGTGTGAGCAGCGCCCGGCTGCCTCTCTGCGCTGGGCTGGCGACAGCCTCGGTTCCAGGAGGGAGAGCTGTGGGAGGTGGTTTGCTCTCCTCCGGGAGCAGAAACCTCTGCCCAGGTCTGCATGTGAGGACGGGCTGGTGTCAGTGCTGGAGCTCGGTGGGTTGGACCCCTTCCCCGGCAGTGACCAAGGCCGGGCTGGATGGGGCTGTGAGCACCCTGCTGTGGTGAGAGCTGTCGCTGCCCACGGCAGGGCGTTGGCACTGGGGGGCTCAGAGTCTGGCAGTCGGTGAGATGTCTGTCCCTCTGAGCTCCCCGCTGCCTGGCACGTGGCGTGATGCCACGGCAGCGAGGGGGTGGGCTGGGGAAGGCAGAGCAGCCCCCCAGGACAGTTTCCAGCCAGGCTGGGTGAACGCAGAGCCCAGAGCCACCCTGGCCTGGCCATGCTGGAAGGAGGACAGGGCCTCCCACCTCGCGGAGGGATGGGTGCTCATCCTCGGCACCCGCCAGCACCGCTCCGGAGGCTCACGAGGGATCAGCGCAGGAGCGTGCGTGATGCCCCGTGGAAGTCCCCTGACAGCAGGCACAGAGCAGCGGGACGCTGGCGTGGGCTAGAGGAGTGGGGCTGTGCCGACTGCTCTGCAGGGCAAGGGGGGCTGCGTCCCTGCACAGCTGCCCCCGCTGCCCTGCTCTGTCACTGGGGAAGCTCAGGGAGGGCCCTCGGGCAGGCGCAGGGAAGGTGCTAATTAGGATGTTGGCAGCGCTGGCAGGGGTTGGGGTCTGGCTGCAGGGAGGTGTCGAACAGGCAGCGCAGGCTCTGCTCGGTACCAGTGTCCAGGCAGCCGCAGAGGCTGCGTGTGGGATCGGCCGGCGTTGGCTGCGATCCTGGGCAGGGTGGGTGCTGCTTCCATCCCACCCACAGCAGCTGAGTGGTGGGGGGTGATGCGGCTCTGCCGTGGTGGGGGGCGCAGACGTGCTCTGAGCATCCGCCCGGTGCTGGGGAGATGGAGGCTGCGGGCAGCTGCTGCTGCTGAGGCCAGGGCCTGGTCTGCAGGGTTTTGTCTCCTGTGGGCTCTGCTGCCCGCGCCGGAGAGAGGGGGAGATGCAGAGCAGATGCTAACGATGCTTTTGTTTTGTTTTGCTTTGCTCTGGTGTCAGACTCCAGTGCCTTCAGTCTGTAGAAGCTGCCGCGGGGTTTGGCTGGGGCTGGCACCTGCTGCGGCTGGGGAGCGACAGCTTTGACAAGCGCAGAGCCTCTGCAAACGCCGAGTGTCCTGGCAGCTGCTCCCGTTCGTCGCCTGCTCCCAGGTCTAGCTAAGCCTGGCCCGCTCTGGGAGGTGCCTGATGCTCCTCCTTGGGCTGAGCCCTGGCTGGGGAGGTCTCCTGGGCTCCCCTGGTTCTCAGGAAGCCGTGGGAGAGGCAGTGGGGCCAGACACGGGCAGGTTGGCGCTGCCAGGGCTGCGTCCAGCTGTGCCTGCCCTGGTGGCACCGGGCTCACGGGTGTCACAGCGGAGGCAGTGGGAATGTGCCAACACCTGGGCGAGCCGGCTCCTGCCCGGCTTTTGCTCCCACCCCTGCAGCGCTGCAGGGCTGAGGGTGAAGGACCACCTCTCCGGGCTGGGTCCGGCGGTGCTGCTCTGCTGCTCCCAGTTCCATGTGTTGGGGGTTGAGTTTTGGACTGGGAATGGCAGGGACCCTGCCAGGGGCCGTGCTGGGGCTGGGAATGGCCCGTTTGGGGATCACTGGGAGGGACTGGTGCGGCACCCCCGGTGCTGCCCCGTGCGGCTTCGTGCTGGGGCAAGTGAAGCGGGTCACCCTGGAGAAGAAGCCTTGCCCTGTAATTTGGGGGGGCTAAAAATGTCCTGAGCTCCGGCCTGTGGGTGCTGAGCCTTGGGAACGCTGACTCGGCGCTTTGCTGCGCGTTTGGGAGGTCCTCAGTGTGTGGGCTATGGAGGGGATGGGGGAAGAAGCCGGGATGTGTGAGGTCGGCCCTGGGTGTGTCGTCCACCACACGGAATCGCTTGGTGGCCGGAGGGGTGGAGAGGGGCTCAGCCCCTGCTGCGGGTCTCCTGGGGTGCTGGCAGCTCTCAGCGCCGCGGCAGGGAGCTCGCCCCACGTGTTTCCGTCAGGGTGCTGTGTGCGAGGAGAGATCCTGTAGGGGCGCGGGCTCTGCCCCCCGGCAGCGGGACCCTGCTCTGTGGGGCTACGATAGAGCTGCCGGCCCTCTGTGCGCTGGGAGACGCAGCCCTGACCCTGGCTGCTGGGGCTGGGGGTGCTTGGGGCGGGTTTGGGGGGCTGCTGGGGTCTTTGATGCAGAGTTTGCAGCTACCGGTGGCTCTTACTCCTGGCGTGCTCCAGGGCTTTGCCCCTGAGAGGCCACCTCGTGCGAGCGTTGGGTGCCCTCCTGGAGGAGGCGTGTGGTGGCCACGGAGGAGCTGATGCAAGCTGCCGGCCAGTGTCACGAGGGCAGCCAGGCTGGCTCATGGGTCAGTCAAGAAAGCCAACAGGAAGAGAAAGGAGAAAGAGGGAAAGTCCTGGTCCTGTTCCAGCTGTGGAGCAATAAAACGCAGCAGACATCGTGCTCGTGTTGCCTGAGGAGGGCCCACCCGGCAGCGGCTCCGAGGGAGCCCCTGCTGCTCCCATCGAGCAGTTCTGTGCGGCCCCCGTCGATGTGGGGTGGCAGGGGGGCTTCCTGCCCCGGCCCCCTCCCCTTGTCCCTTTTCCAGCTGAGCTGAGGGTCCGGGTGGGGTGGCGACTTTGCTCTCCTGCGCAAGGTTGTCCTCCAGTGTGGGGCTGGTGTGAGCCCGTGCCAAGCCTGGGCTGGGAGGCACCTCCTCTTCCAGTCTCTGCCCCTCCAAACGCTGCTTCCCCCTCAGAGTGCAACGAGCACTCATGAGGGTGGGCATGGCCCCGGGGACCTGCTTGAGCCAGGGGCCGGGGCTCGGGGGCTCTCTCCTCAGAGGCCGGCTCCTGGCAGGACCTGGCCTGTGCTGGGGACGGTGGTCTCTGCTCCGGCCGTGCCGTGGGGAGCCAGCGAGGGCAGACAGCTTGGCCCGTCTCAGTGCACCGGGCTTGGCTCCAAATGAGGTGCTTTAACCCCACAGCAAAGGTTGCTCTGGGGTTTATCCAGTGTCCTAGGGGGGAGCTGGAGGGCCCTGTGCTGGTCCTGGAGCTGCTGCTGGGGGACAAGGATGTTGGAGCTCACTGCTGAGAGCAGAGTTTTGCAGGAGCAGTTGCATCTCCTGCATCCAGCGTCTGGGGCCCAAAACAAGTCCTGGGGTGGGGTGGGTTGTCCTTGGCTCTGCCCTGGGCTGCTTGCGGCGCCGAGTACTCGCTAGAGATCAGCCCAGCCGCTGCCAGATCACTTCTGGTCGCTGACCGTCACAGAGTGTGTTGGGTTGGAAGGGACCTCCACAGGGCACCCAGTCCAACCCCCCACACCAAGCAGGGTCAGCACTTGCTGGCCCAGGCTGACTGACCTGGGATGGGGCTGCCAGCCCCTCTCTGGGCAGCCTGTTCCAGGGTCCCCACCCTCGTGTTCAGGGGCTTTTCCCTATCTCGGAGCTGCTGGAGGTGTGAGCGGGGGCGGCCCACGGCAGGGCTCGCTGGCCTTCGGCGCCTGGGAGAGTTCTGCTGCTTGCACGTGCAGGGCTCTGGTGGGGCTGGGACTTGCTGGTCTCCATGGTGTTCTGTGCCATGGGGCTGTGCCAGCAGTTTAATCACAGCTGAACCCTCCTGGAGCAGCAGCAAAAATGTTGGAGTTGGGATTAGGTTACCCATCCTTCCTATAAAAGACTCTATAAACAGTCCATCAAGCCCCGGCATTCCTCTGTTGGCTGGGAGCTCCTTGGCTCTTAGTGGGGCTGGCATTTGCTTTGCCGAAGCCTTTGTCCTCGGGGGGCCGTCGGTGCTGTGGGGGAGCCCCCACAGGGGGGTGTTTCTGCCAACATTACTGGGGGAACCCGACTGGGCTGCTCTGGCGGGGCCGGTGTTGGGTGTCAGAGGGTCTGGCGGCGCAAGCAGGGGGCAGGAGGCAGTCCTGGGGGGCTCAGAGCACACTGACAACAGCAGCTGCTCCCTCCCCGTGGCCGAGGGCGCTTTGTGTGGGTCTGGTGTCTGCTGGAGGGCTTTCCCCAGCCTTTGGGTGGCCAAGGAGCTGTGACGACTCGTCTCCCGTGTCCCGGCTGCCTCTGCTGCAGCGTGGCCGGGCTCCCGCAAGCTGGGGAAGCCCTGAAGCTCAGGCTGGGCACCGCTGCTCCCTGTCTGGCCAGGGGTGCGCTCGCACCTTCACCCTCACCTGTGACCCCAGCCAGGGAAGAGCTCTGGCGCCTCGGAGATGCTCCTGCTCAGACCGGTCAGCTTCTGCCTCCTGGAAGCCCTAAAACCTTGGGTGAGCTCCTGCTCTTCTGGCAGCGGAGGGGGCGGAGAAGCAAAGCCGGGGGTCGTTTGCACACCCAGACCTCGAGCTGGTGCTCCTGGCTTCCCGGGAGGTCCCAGCTGGGATGGAGGTCCTGTCGGTGACACCTGCCCACTCCATAACCCTCAGTTGGGTGGGAGCAGCATCGGTGCTGCGGTGCCGCTGCTGGGGGCAGGGGCTGTCCCCTGCCGCCGCGGCACGGGGCCCGTCCGCAGTCGATTCCTGGCTGCCGCGTCCATCCGCGGAGCCGCAGCAGCTCGAGGGGCTCTGCTGGAGCAGACGAGGCTTCCAGCGCTCTTGCCAGCGGAGTTTGATTTGCTTTCAGGGTCGGGCCCCCTGCCCTTTGAAGACGACTCGGTCAGTGCAATCGCCAGCACAAAAGCGGGGTTCCTGCTGGAAGCTGTTAGCGAGGCCCCCCCGTCTTGGTGCCCTGCAGAGGGCAATTCAGTCCGTGGGCCCGGGGTGGCTGCTTCAGCTCGCCTGGCTTGCCCTCGGAGGCCTCTTTCCTTGCTGTCACTGCTGGCCGCAGAGAATGCGGCGCCGCGCTCGCGGGGAGCCTTCTGTCTGCACGTGGCGAGCGCCAAGGGGCGTCGCTGCCGTGCCCTCACCTGAGCGCCTGGGGGGCGTCGGGTGCTTCGGCGTCGCCCCCGTCCTTCACGCTGAGCGGGCACGAGGATGCCGCGGGGCTGGTTCCTGCTGAGTCTGACGCCGGGAGCCATTAACTGGAGCCCGCCAGCTAATCGGCTCTTAGTCCCTTTGGCGTGGCTGTGGCGGTGCGGAGCCGTACGCCCGGGCAACGGCACGGCCGGCGCTGCCCCTCGGTGCCGCCATCACACCTCCCGCGGCCGCCGAGCCCCCGCCTGGCTCCTCTCGCCCCCAGACTTGTAATCGCAGTGAAGAGTGAAATCAGATTTGTTTGACAAGACCCGCTTCCTGTCGAAGGCTGTTGACTGCGGCTAATTATCCTCCTGCTCTTTAATTCTTGATGATTTGACTCACATCAGCACTTCCATTGTCCCCCAGAAGTGACCTCGGCTGAGCAAGACCTCGGCTGCCGACCGCTCCGTCCCGGTAGATCCTGGTGCGTGTCCCGAGCGGGAGCCGCTGGCTCTCCTTTGCTGGCTCCTGCGGCGGCTCCAGCCTGCGTGGCGAGGTGGCCTCACGTTCCTTGGGATCACACGGTGGGTGTAGGCTGGAAGAGAACTTCGCAGGTCATGAGCTGCCGACCCCCTGCCGGAGCCCGGCCAGCCCGGCCGTGGAGCAGCCACAACCTTCCTGAGCAACCTGTTCCTCCGCAGCCTCCCCGGGAGGACCTCTGAAGAGCAACCGGTCTCAGGTGCTCTGGGTTTTCTTTGTGCTTCTGCTGCCTGAGGACGAGGAGGTCAGTGGGCTTGGAGCAGCGGGCAGAGCCCTTCTGGGTCTGGACTGTCCTCCCTTCACCCCACAGCGGCTGTGATCACCAGTGCAGGGGCCGCGACTTGCTTCCAGGCCTCTTTCCCTGCTGTTACTGGGTCCCCAGCCGGAGCCCTCGGGGTCTGTGGAGCCCTCGGTGCACCGCAGTTACGTCACGAGCCGGCGCTCGCCCATCGATCGATGGCGGGGAGGCCGATGCTGGTGGGCACGGGGAGGCAGGGCATCGTGCCGCACGGAGCTGTGCTGCCAATCCGGCTCGCGCCTTGAGCGCGCCGGTGACTTGTGGTGGTGGCTCCGCTGAGCTGGCGCAAAGGGAGGCGACTTCTCTGGCCTCCTGCTCGGCGGCGCTGGCCCGTGGGTGGTGGCGTGGCTGGAGCGGTGCCTTCGTAGACGGCCGGCAGCTGGGGCAGACGTGGCTGCAGAGGGGGCAGTGGAGCCTGCTGTAGGAGCTCAGCTCTTAAGCCAGAGAGCAGGGTCGGGGAAAGGGACCTGGGGGTGCTGGTGGCCAGCAGGATGGCCAGGAGCCAGCAGTGGGCCCCGGTGGCCAAGAAGGCTTCGGTTGGTGTTCTCTGCTTACTCTGCCCCAAAAGGGGGGTGGGATGTGGTTGGCATTGCCCAGGTGGTGATGACCCCGGTTGGCCCAGGGGCTGGGGAGCAAAGCCCCTTGGAGAGTGGCGGGGGAGCTACCTCGAGCTGGCTTCTCTCCACGGCAGGGTCGAGCCGTTCTGTGGTTCAGAAGAGTCTTGCAGAGCAGGAGCTGGGGGTGTCTGCAGACATCCCAGGTGCCCGCAGGAGTGGTGCTGAGCTGAGCGTCGGGGCTCTTCAGGTCCTCTGTCCTCAGAGCTGGGATTTGCAGCCGTGTCCCAGCTTCAAACCCCCCGAGCTGGGGGGTGGATTCTCTGCGGACAGCAGAGCCTCCCCACCCAGCAACAGCAACAGGAGGGGAGCTGTGGCAGTGAGCGGTGCCCGAGCTGCCCATCCCGCTCCCAGCTGGCACCCCAGGTCCTTCCCGCTGGCTGCAGCAGGGCTTGTGGTAGCTGCTTCCCTGTGACGTGGGGAGGACCGCGGGTGATTCCTGCGGAGGGCTGAGCCGCGGATCCCACTGGCGCTGCTTCGTGGCTCGCTGCAGAAGGCTCCGGGAGCAGGGCAGGACTGGCCTGCTGGCCGTGCTCGGGGTGCTGCTGAGGGGTCCCCGCGAGGCTCCCGGCCGGCCAGGGCAGCTCGTGGCCCAGGGCAGACCATGAGCTCACAGTGATGCTCTTCAAAGGGGGTTGTGGGCTCTCAGTGCTGTCGGTGGGGACATGCACGAGGGCAGCACGAGGTGCTCTCGGGCTGGCTGGCAGGTGGGTCACCCCAGCAGCTGCTGCAGGAGCGAGGAGGGTCCCCTCGGTGCTCCAGCAAGAGGTGGATGTGCTGGCGGGTCCTGAGGGGGCTCAAAAGCAGCCCCTGACAGGAGAAGCCTCTGAGGGGTCACCACCGCCTCTTGGGCAGCATCGCTGTCTGTGACAGGTGCAGGGGGAGCAGCAGGGGTGGGAGGGGGGAGTTGGTTGGACCTGAGAGAGTCCAGTGCGCCCAGGACCAACGTGGTGGGGCTGCGGTGTGAGTGAACCCGGGGCAGTCCGCTGCCCGGCGCTGGGCACTGTCGGGGCAGATGTTCACGCATCGCCCGCCTGGCCTCTGGGTCGATGGAGCTGCCCTTTGTTCGCCCATCCCTGTGCTCGGACACCAGCTGCCGCGGCTCTAGCAGCTGGCCCTGCCGCACAGAGCCACCAGCTGCCTGGGGCTGGCTCTGGTGGGGCTGGCAGCACCTGGATTCCTTCAGTGCTGCCTCCTCTGCAGGAGCACGGGGGCGAAGCTGTTTTGCCAGGGCTTCTGGTTTGTGGGTACCCTCCTGTTTCTGAGTTTAGGGGGAGCTCCCCCCAGCACTGACCACGTGCAGTCCCTGCACCGCTCCTGCGTGGGCCAGCGTGAGCAGCTGCCTGGGGCTGGGGGTGCTGCCAGCAAGGGGGGTCTCAGGCCCAGCCGCGGCTCTCAGCATCCCTTGGGCGCCGCCTGCTCATCCCCACTTCCCTGCCCGGAGCGTGGGGTTGCTGTTGTTGCCTGGCCTCACACTTGCCGGTCGCCGTGGACCTGCCTTCCCGCAGCTCTGGCTCCGTTTGCTTTCGGAGGATTTCGAATGTCATCGTTTTCTCTCTTCTTCTGTGTTTGCTGGCAGCTGACTTTGTCGCCGATTCATCCTTCCCCGACTGTCTGCATCTTGTAGCTGCTAATTTGCCGCTGCCAGCTTCCCCCGGTGCTCATTTACACAAGATGTTTATTTTTACTGCCGTTTTCAGTTGTTTCTTGTATTCAAAGCCAAGATCGTTTTTACTTAGCCGAAGCCGCCTTCCGGCGGGGTCTCGGGCGCAGGGATGCTGGCGGAGGAGCCCCTCGCGTGTAGCTGCGGTTACTCCCCGAGGCTTTGCTGTACGTCCCTCCCGATCCATTTTTGCTAAGGAGCCCTTTCAGCCTGGGGGAGCGGGGGTCCTTCCCCGCCCCGGGCCTGCCCGTGTTTGACGGGAGCAGGAAGCTCTTCCCACGTGCGGGGAACCAGCTGGCAGCCGCTGGCTGTGCCCGCTGGCCCGTGGCTGCTCGCCGCTGCGCTCCTCGGCGCGGGCTTTGCTCCGCTGTTCCCCACCCAGCCCTGGAGTGCAGCTGGGTCTCCATCCTGGGGGCAGCCTGGTACCCGGCAGAGCTGCTGCAGCTGCGGACGTGCTCCGCTCCCACAGGGCAGCCCTTGGGGTGGTGGCAGCCCTGCTGCTGGTGGTGCCAAGACGTCAGCCCTGCAGGGGCTCCTCTCTCCCTGTGGCTCCACAGCCCCTCTCCTGCCCTCTCGGGGGGTGCTCTTGCTGGCCGGGGACACTGTCTGGCTCGTGCTGGGCGGGCGTGTGGCGCAGCTTCCCTCCGTGGGGTGCCCACCGGCCACCCGCCGCGTCAGCGGGCGAGCGGGGCGCGAGGGCGGAAGCCCTCTCCGCGCTGTTGGAAGACGGGGTTTTCCCGAGGCAGGAGACCTCGCGGTTGGCTAGAAATCCCCGGTGCCCGCAGCCGCCGGCTGCGCCGTGGCTGGATCTGCGCCGGGGGCACCCTCTCTGTGTTCCAGCAAACCCCAACAGGATGGCAGTGGAGCCGTGTGCCGGGCCGCGGAGGGGCTGAGCTCTCGCAGGGTGCCGGGATTTCCTGCGTCTGTCCCGGGAAGCCGCTGGCCGGGAGCCCGATCTGCAGCCCCCCGCAGCCCGCTCAGGCACGGGGCATCCCTCGGTGGCTTGGCAGGAGCGAGCCGGCAGCTGGCCCTGCGGCTCCTCCCGAGCCCTTCCCGCTCGGAGCTGCCAGCCAGAAGCAGATTTACAGCCTGTCAGCGCAAGCAGCGAGAAGCAGGAGTTCTTGGCTGCCAGGTGGGTGCTCCGAGCCAGAGGCGTGCGGCGCAGGGCATCCGCCACCGGGCATTCGCCACCAGGCACCCGCGCCCGGCCGCCTGCTCCCTTGCCGGCGGGGTCTCGGAGGGGGTGCAGGGCCCCCGCAGGGGTGGGAGCACCCACAGATCTCTCCGCTGGCAGTTGCTGTTCTTTTCTTGCTCTCAGGGGCTTGGGGTAGCCTGGCTGCCTGTCGCTGCCTGTCCCTGTGCTGCCGGCACCTCCCTGCAGCCGCCCTGAGCTCTGGCAGAAGCTGTTGCCGGGGTCTGGCTGCTCCCAGCGGTGCTGGGAGCAGCTGCTGGGGCTGCCTTCGGGACACCCCCAGTCCAGTGCAGCCCTGGACAGCAGCTTTGGGCAGCTCCTGCGAGTCTTTGGGAAGATGCAGCTGTGCAAGGAGGGGCAGAGGTTGTTCAGGCAGCACTGCTTGGGCCCCCCAGGGCTTGGTCCTGGTGGTTAATTCTCCTCAGCTCCCTGGTCCTCCCTCTGTCCCTCCCTCTGCTCCCGGATGGCCCTGGGTGGCCCAGCCTTTACGATGCAGAGGCGGGCACAGGGCCGCGGGGCAGCTGCGGGTCCCTGCGTGGGGCTGGGGCTGGAGATAACATCTTCCCCCCGTCAATGTTATTAGCCTTCTGCGTTGGAGATGGGGGGGATCACCATCTGTGTTCTCCCATAAAAGCAGGGGAGCATGAAGCCTGTTAAGGGTGGCTGGGCTGAGATGCTGAGCAGGGCTCTGCAGCCTCTGGGCTTCCTGCTGCATCCCAGACCTCCTGGGCACACCTCCCCCCTGTGCCCAGGGCTGCAGGCGATTGTGCCTGGAGCCACAGGGTGCTGTGCCTGGGGTGTCAAAGGGGCCTTGGGGGTGTAGCACTGCACCGCGACGCAGGGCACCCCGATGCAGGGCATGGCAGTGGGAGCAGTTCATGGTGGTAGCAAGCCGGTCTTTCAACTAGCTGCAGGCGCCGGGAGCTGGCTCGGTGCAGGGTGTGATGGAGGCTGCCAGCACCCCTGCGGCCGGAGCATCTTAGGAGGAGCTCGTGGGTGTGGGGCGTCCCACCTTCCCGAGCACCTCTGTGGCCCCCAGAGAGGGACCTGGAGCCTCCATCTTCCTGGCAGGGGTCTCACTGGGCAGTTCCGTCTTTGCTGGGGTGGGTGAGGCTGGGCGTTTGTGAGAGGACCCTCGCTTAACCCTGGCACTGCCTGGCAGCGGGTGCAGGGCTGGTGCTGCTGCAGGGGCCGGTCGGCAGCAGCGGCTGTCAAACGTCTGCGTCTCCGCTCGGTGGCTGCCGCCGTCCCGGCAGCGGCGGGAGGGCCCCGCGCGCTGGCGTTTGGCATCCGCATTGTCCCTTCCCCGCAGGCTGCCCTCGGCTGAACTCAGACCACCTACGAGGCCCGGCTCCGTCTGGGGCAGACGCTGCCAGCGAGGACCGCGGGTCCCTGGTGCTGCCGGAGCCGCTTTCTGGGCTCTCTGGTGGGGTTATCGTGTTTCTGCTGATCTCTGGTGCAGGCGGTGTCGGGGACCGGGGGCTGCAGAGGATGCGACGGCAGCAGCTGAGCAGAGCGTGCTCCCCCCTCGCGTTCAGCCCCACCTGCTCCTTCCCCAGAGGCCCCAGGCTGAAAGATCCCAAACTCGGAGTTCCTGGTCCTCAGCTGAGAGCCGGAGCTGGGCGGAGGAGAGGGACAGCCCTTGGCACCGCGCTGCCTGGTGCCAACAGTGCCCGCACAGACGGGCGGCTGCTCGGGTGCTGCGACAGCAGGACACACGCTTGGGTGGCCCGTGGGGCTGGCGAGTTGGGCTGTGCCCTTGGCTCTGGGTTTTCCAGAGGTGGAGCAGCCAGCCCTGAGCAGGGCAGAGCCTTCGAGGGCTTCAGAGGAGGGAGAACTGCTGTGAGGCTGCTCGTCCCCACCTGCTGCCCTCGGGTCACGGCCGCGCTCAGCTCCCGGCTCGCCTGTCGCTGTGCCCTGCGCCCTTCCCAGTGGGGAAGGACTGGAAGGCAGGGACCTCAGCGGTCCCTTTCTGAGCAGCAGCCGGAGCCCTGGCCTGGTCCCCTGAGGCCAGGTCCAGTGCTGTCTGGTCACGCAGCGGGGGAATGGGGAGAGCGCAGCCCGGCTCGAGGCAGCCCCCCTGCAGCAGGTGCAAAAAGGCAGTGGAGCTGCTGCGCTCCGGGCAGGGCTTTGCCCCGGAACAGCCCTTTGTTTGGCACCAGCCCTGTCTCGTGTCACAGGCAGCTGAGCAGCACCCAGTAGATGGGTGCAGGTGTCCCAGTAGGCGCTGCTGAGCCTTGTCAGCTTCCAGCACCGTTCCCTGCTGGCCCCTGTGTCACCGGGTGGTGGGCGGCCTCGGGTGGTGACCTGGGGGCCAGGAGGGCTCTGTGGCTCCCAGACATGGTGACAGCCTTCCCTGCGGTGCCTCTGGGTCAGGCCTCCCCACCCGTTGCCTTGCTGGCCCCCGGGACCCTCAGCCTGGAACGCTGGCTGGCAGCGCAGAGGCTCTCCTGCCGCTGGAGCTGCCGGCATCGCCTGGTCTTAGCTCTCGGGGGCACTTTGTCGGGGAAGAGCATCGGGTGACCCAGGTACCGCTCTGCTGGGTCCGCAGCACCGGAGCTACCGGCACGACCCGGTGCAGCCGCCCTCGGGGTGGCCTTTGGGCTCTGGGTTGCCTGCGGTGCCCGTCCCAGCCAGCTGCCCCTTCTCGCTCACCGTCGGTCCCTCTCCCTCTTGGAGTTCAAGTGGATCCCCACGTGGAGGATCCCGAGGATCCTGGAGCCGCGGCTCACAATGCCGCGCTGTTCCCGCGCCAGCGGCTCGGCCGGGGGGCGATTGGGTTTCAGTTTGTTCCGCTGGCCAGGGGCCAGGCCAAGCAAAGCTCGGGGCTGCCGAGCAGGGCCACTGCCTCTGCTCGGCCCCTCTCGGTTCTGGCCAAAACACTCCGGTAGGGCCGCAGCGACGCGCAGGAGGCAGGGGGGCCTTTCCGCCTGCAGAGGGGTGAAGGGGTCTGCGGCGGGGGCTCCGCGGGCCGGGGGCAGACGGCCTTCTCGTTCGCCTCCCCCTGCCCAGGGCTGCGGCGGCTGTGCCTGACGCCGGGCTGGCAGCGCCGTCGTGGGAGCTCCCAAGCTGCAGCGTCTCCAGTGCGGGTCCTGGTCCCGCTCCCCCCAGCTTGGCTGCAGCGCCGCAGCCCAGACCTGGCCGCAGGCTGACCTGGGTCACGGCCTGTGTCTGCCCCGGGATGACACTGCTCCAGGCTCAGCCTAGACCTGCTGCCCTCTCGATGCTGCCCCGGCACCAAAGTACCCAGCGGCTTCCTACCCCGAGGGAGCCGCTGCCGTGAGAAGCGAGAGGGCAGAGGAAAAGGTTTGGGTGGGGAAACAAGGGTGGAGGCTCCGGCTGTCCGTGGGGCTGTTTATTTGTCCAGCTGCTTCGCTATGTGGGCGAGTTTGGAGTCTGCAAGTGTGGAGGGTTTGCCAGGGCTTCTGAGGATCCTGGGGCCAGAGGCTCTGCCTCGGTCTGCGCTGGCAGGTGTCCACGGACGTTCTGTTTTGGGGGCACAGCAAGGTGTCTGCTGTGTGCACCAGCTCTCTGGTCCTCCCCTGCCCCCTCACTGCCATCCTGTGACTCTCCATCCCCAGCCTGCCAGCCCTGGTCCTGGCCTGGTCAGCTAGGGAGAAGCTGGTTCCACTGGTTTCGTGTGTGGCACCAGCACAGTGACCGAGCAGAGACCTGGGACTGAGCAGCCCTACGTGTAGGATCACCGCCGCCCACCCCATTCATTCATTGGCCCAGCAGATCGTCAGCTTGCCGGTGTCTTGGCGGAGTTGGTGGCACAGTGGCGGTGGTGGGGATGGTGGCGCTGTCAGTGTGGTTGGTGTGATGGTGGTGCCGCTGCATCGTGAGGTGCAGAGGGCTCGGGCTGGAGCCCGGCCGTGCCGTCGTCGCGAGCAGCGGTGGCAGGTGCTGGCCGGGAGTTGCTCGTTGAGAGCATCTCCAAAGTGGAAAGGACAGGCCCTTATCTCCTCCCGTCCCTCGGGGAGCGGCGCGGTTTGTGGTGGGAAGGCGGCCAGGGCTGCGTCTGCTGCGCTCGAGCAGCTGCAGATCTCTTTGCGCCGCCGTGGGCAGCCTGTGGCTCTGCAGACAAACACAGGGAAGGGGCGAACGCAAACGAGCGCTGAGGAGACGCCGCTCCGGAGAGCGGTTCACGGAGCTGCCGCCGGCCGCCAGGGATGGGCCGGGGGCAGACACCCACCCTGCGGCTCCCACGCGGCTCCGTGTCGCCGCTGCCGAAGGGTTGCAGGGGGGCCTTGACGGGGCAGATGCAGCAGCAGCCCCCCAGCCTGTCCTTGGTGCTGCCCGGCACCGTCCGGGTGTTGGCTGTGACGGCGGGAGGCAGCCGCAGGCTTTGCTCGTCAGGGCACAGAGGGGAAGGTGTTTGCTGACCCCCGGAAGAACCTGCTGCACCTCTCCTGTCAGAAGAGGGTGTCCGCGGGCCCAGCGGGGCTGCAGCGCGGCTCCGGGGACACCTGGGGTTCTGCAGCTGGGGAGCAGGGGCCGAGGGCAGGGCTCAACGCCCCCAGCTCAGCCCTTCTGTCACACCGAGTGCCACTGGTGTTGCATGGAAAAGCCAGCCCGCTGGCCGAAGGATCGCGGCCACTGAGCTCTGCAAACCCGCGCCGGCGGCTCTCGACTCTTTGCCACAGCTCCTGCCTAGTGGGCAACTGCAGACAGAGCCGCTCCTGCTCCGGGTGCTGCAGCAAGCCCAGGGCCTGCAGTCCCGGTTTCCTGTGAGCTGGAACCCGCTGGCTCTAGCCGGGAGGAACCAACAGCCTGACAGGGATCTGGTGCCGGAAGCCTGCGTGTGCCCGGGGGCCGCTTGGCCCGCGGGTGGGGCCGGGGCACCCCGACCCGGTCTCGCCCTGTCTGCTCAGCTCGAGGCTGGGCTGCCTTCGGTGCCGCTCGGCGCAGAGGAAGCAGAGCTGGAGCTGCTTTGGGGCAGTCCCGGCGAGATGTTGGGGTTTCTGGCGGTGAGGAGCCGCCGCCGACGGCAGCGGGCCGGCCCCTCTCTGCCCGTGGGGAGCGGCACCGTCTGTCGGGTGACCGGATGGTGGCCTTGGCTGGCCCCTCTCACGGAGCCCTGGGGGCGCCCCTCGTGCGTAGGCTGCCTGCTCCGGAGAGCTGCGGAGCCCCAGAGCTGGACCCTTCCCCTGCCTGAACTGGGAGGGCAGGGAGGGTGGAGCTGCCAGCCCAGCGCCGTGCCCGTGTCTCGCGGGTGTCCCCGGTGCTGGGGCTGCAGGCAGGGGCAGGGGCAGGTGCCCGTTCTCCTGCAGAGCAGGGGGAGATGAGATCTCCTGTGGGCACCAGCGTGACTTCACTTCAGCCTTGCACGAGGGGGCCACAGGGCAGCTGGAGAGAGGCTTTTTGCAGGGGTTGTAGTGGCAGGATGAGGGGCAACAGCCCTCAGCTGAAAGAGGGGAGACTGAGCTGAGATCTGAGGCACAAACCCCTCCCTGGGAGGGGGCCCAGCCCCTGGAACAGGCTGCGGCTACCCCACCACCCCGGCAGTGCGCAAGGGCAGGTTGGACGGGGCTGTGGGCACCCTGCTCTGGTGAGAGGTGCCGCTGCCCTGGCAGGGGGTTGGCGCTGGTGGAGCTCTGAGCTCCCTCCCGGCCTGAACCATTCGGTGACCCCCTACGCAGCCCCTTGGTGATTCGAGGACCTGCCTGTGCCGAGGGCTGAGGGCCCCTTCCAGGGAGAACTCCCTCCTCAGGGCCAACCTGGCCCTCCGCTGGGGCAGCCAGAGGCTGTCTCCCCTGCTCCTGTCCCGTGTTCCTCAAGAGGAGAGTCCGGCTGCACCCACCCCTGCGCACCCGCGGTCGGGCAGCTGCAGCCAGCGGCGAGGTCTCCCCTCAGAACCTTTGCTGGCAGTTCCCACACTCCGTCTCTCGCACCGGAGCATCGTGCCCTTCGCCCCCGGCGCCGGCACCGAGGAGGGCAGCCAGGTGCCCGCGTGTGGCTGCCGCCTGGGAGGACGGGGAGGCCCCCGTGGAGCTGCCTGCTCGGGCCGTTGCTGACGGGGCTGTCTGGCCCGTGCCCACGTTGGCCAGGAGGCATCAGCCCGGCGTCACTGCTGGTGCCGTCAGAGCTCTGCAGCCACCCTACAGCTGTTTCTCCTTCCTCCCGCAGAGACGCTGATGGACTCCACAACGGCGACGGCAGAGCTGGGCTGGACGGTGCATCCTCCATCAGGGGTGAGTTGTCCTGGCGCTTGCACTGGGGTCCCTGCTGCGTGTGGGGCTGGGGGATGGCTCCGGGCTAGTCACTCACCGGAGCAAGGGGAGGAGGTCTAGTGGGGAGAACACGGGAGAGGATGGCACTCATGGCTCCCAGGGGCTGTCTAGGAGGTGGCCCTTGCGGCAAGCACCCCGGTGCCGGGGCATCCTGCCCAGCTCTGCCTGCGGTGGCCAGCAGCAGCACCAGAGCCCCGGTGCCCAGCAGCCCCGACCTGCTCCCTCACGCTCGGGTGGCCCAGTCCAGCCTGGCCAAAGCCTGGAGCCCCTTCCCATCCCCGTGCACAGAGGTGGTGGCTTAGGCTCCATCCCACTCTGCCAGAGCTGGATGAAGATGTTTCTGTGGCCCTCAGCCCGAGGTGATGGTGAGCCCTGAGCCGAGCTGGCAGAAGAAAAGCAGAAGCCAGGACAGACCTCAGTCCCCCCGAGCAGCCCGGCCACTGGGCACTGCCAGCCCCGCTCCCCGTGGCCGCCTGCCCGGGCACCGAGGGGGGCTCACAATAGGTGGGAGCAGAGGTCAAGTCTTTTTCTCTCCTCGCGCAGCCTTTCTTGGCCGCGCTGTTCCCACGTGTGAAGCTGCCCGGCCCCGCCGTAATGAGCCCCGCGCCGGCTGGACGCCGTCGCCCCGCGTCATTGTGCTGCTGCCTTCTTTTGAGCCCCGGCATGTTAATTAGCGAGCGAGGAGAAAGGGAGAGGCTTCTAATTAAGCAGCGAGGGAGCCTAGGGGCTGGTGCACGGGGGTGACTTTCTCTCCCAGGCAGAAAATGGAGCCCGGGAGCCCCAGCTCGCTGCGGCTGGGTGCTGGGGGTCCTGAGCTGGCCCCAGCTGCTGCCAAGGCCCCCTCCCCATCAGGACGGAGGTGCCCATCTGGAAAGGCCAGCACGGCCCTGGCGTTGCTGGTGGGTTCGCTCCCTGTGGCCACCCCTGGTGCCTGGGGGGGATGCTGGCACACAGCCTGCTCTGCTCAGCTCCCGGTGCCAGGGCTGCGGTGCCATCGCCGCTTCTCCCAGTGCAGCCTCGTGGGTGACTGGCGAGGTGGCAGCCGCCAGCATCACCTGCAGACCCAAGCTGCCGGCTGCCCCGGCCACTTCTTGCCTCCCCAGGGTCGCTGTCTCCCTGGCTGTGGGGGCCCCAACGCTCAGGTGGCCCCGTGCCCTTCCTCTCCTCTGCTGTGGAGTCTTCTCCTCCCACCACAGGCTGCCTCTGCCCGGCCAGTGCTCACGTCCTGAGCCCTCCCTGGGGCCCTCTGGGGCTGCCGATCGGAAGCGGTTGGCACAGCTCAGGGATCTCCCCTGACAGCCTTCTGCTGGGCTCTGGGCCCTGACGTGCGAGGAGCAATCTGTCGCCCGCCTCGCAGCCTCCCCCTGCCGTCCCTGATGGCCTTCGAGGCCGTTTGTGTCCCGAGGGGCCGGGGCCGCTCTGCTGCCAGTGCCTTCCCCCTGCCGCCCGTGGGGAAACCCCAGAGCCAGCTCGGAGCCGGCTCCGAAGGTTCTCACTGTCAGGCCACAGCTCCTCGGGTGTCCCCCAGCTCCAGGTCAGGGCTGCTGGGGCTGGGAGACCTGCAGGAGGGACCCCACCGCCTGTTGCCTTCATGGGGGGCCAGCAGCAGCAGCAGCACCTGGAGCATCTCCCCTTCCCTGCTGGGTGTGCGGCGGGGGCAGCCAGGCCCCCGTAAATCTGCCTCTGCAGAGAGACCGCTGGCTGCTGGCCCGTGACACCACCGGCTGCCCACCCCCGGCATCCCACTGGTGCTCAGACTGCCACTGCTGGGCTTGTACAGCCACGTTCTGGGCTCCTTGGAGAGCAGGGCCTGCATGCCACACGCGTGGGCACAGCCGTGCTGGGGGGTTCCTCTGCCAGGAGGCTTTGCCCAGCGGAGCCGCCCAGGCCAGGAGCCCCTGCTGAAGGTATCTCCGCCAGCGGAGGGGCCGCGTGGCCCCGCCGTGCCCTGCACCCTGCCGAGGTGCTGCAGCACTGCTCTGGGCACAGGGCACGGCGCTGCTGGCAGCGAGATGGCCCCAGCACTGCTGCGGGTGCCGTCGCGCCCGGGGTGCACGGCGGGGCAGGGCGGCACAGAGGAGCCGGCAGGGCGCCGGTGGAGCTGGGCACCGGGGGGGTGGCCACGGCGAAGGGCGGCTCGTTCTGGCCAAGGCTGCCCCTCTGGCGCCCGGCGGGGTGGGCAGAGGCCGCACGGGCCGGGAGCATCAGCTCGGGGCGGCCCCTGACTTCCTTGCGTGCCGTCCGCAGTGGGAAGAGGTGAGCGGCTACGACGAGAACATGAACACGATCCGCACCTACCAGGTGTGCAACGTCTTCGAGTCCAGCCAGAACAACTGGCTCCGCACCAAGTACATCCGCAGGCGGGGAGCCCACCGCATCCACGTGGAGATGAAGTTCTCCGTGCGGGACTGCAGCAGCATCCCCAACGTGCCGGGCTCCTGCAAGGAGACGTTTAACCTCTACTATTTCGAGTCGGACCTGGACTCGGCCACCAAGACTTTCCCGAGCTGGATGGAGAACCCGTGGGTGAAGGTGGACACCATCGCCGCCGACGAGAGCTTCTCGCAGGTGGACCTCGGCGGGCGGGTGATGAAGATCAACACCGAGGTGCGCAGCTTCGGGCCCGTCTCCAAGAGCGGCTTCTACCTGGCCTTCCAGGACTACGGCGGCTGCATGTCCCTGATCGCCGTCCGCGTCTTCTACCGCAAGTGCCCCCGCGTCATCCAGAATGGGGCCGTCTTCCAAGAAACTCTCTCGGGAGCCGAGAGCACCTCTCTGGTGGCGGCGCGGGGCACGTGCATCGCCAACGCCGAGGAGGTGGATGTGCCCATCAAGCTGTACTGCAATGGCGACGGCGAGTGGCTGGTGCCCATCGGCCGCTGCATGTGCCGGGCCGGCTACGAGTCGGCGGAGAACGGCACCGTCTGCAGAGGTAACCGCTCGCCTTGGGCTGTGCTGGTGGTGCCCGCGGGGATCCGCAGCTGGGGTCTGCGCGGGCTGCCGGGGGCGACCTCCTCGGTCGGGGCTGCGAGAGGAGGGGCTGTGCGGGCGCTGGCCCCTTCCCGGGGTCCCCGGGCGCTGCCCTGCTCACACACGTCCGTTGCTTTGTGTTACCCCCGGGGCGTCAGAGCCACCGGGCTCAGGGGCGCCTGCTGCTGTCTCTGGCCGCGACGAGAGCCCCTGACCTGCAGTCGCCTCCCGAAGTACCGGGGCTGCTTCGCTGTGGTCTGCGCCCTGTGCCCCGGCACAGACACCTCCTGGGGTGAGGGCGGCGCGAGTGCCGGCGCCCGGAGGTGCCGGCGCGGGAGGAACAGGCTGCCTGCAGCCCTGTCCCCGTGGGCTGCACACGGCCCCGGGGAGCTCCTGGCCATGGGCTGTTGAGGGCCGGGCTCGCGCCCCCAGCCTGGGCACCTCCGCGCTGGGCACTCCGAGCGCCCTCGGCAGCCATGAGGACGTTCTGCTGCCCTGCAGGTGTCCGGAGCAGACTCCTGGAGAGCCTGCTCAGCTCCGCTGCGGAGCCAGCGGGGTCCTGAGCGAGCGAGAGGCTCAGCACCACCCGCCCTCCCCGGCGTGCCCCGGGACCCCCAGGACGCCTTCCGCTGAGCCCTGGCCGGGGAGGGGGCGCGGAGCAGGCAGGAGCGGGGGGCCGAGGTGCAGGGAGCGAGGGGAGGGAGAGGCCGGGTCTCCCCTTTGTCTGCGCCGCAGCAGGACTTGGGGAGGTCCGGCTCCTCGGCAGCTGTTTCTGCAGCCGGCGCTGGCGCGCGCCCGGCCATCATTAATCACGAGGTGGCCGGCAGCCCACCGTCTCCGTGGGGCAGCTGGCTCTGGGGCTGGCTACCCTTCCCCTCCCCGTGTGGGGCTGCACGATCGGGGCTGGGCCTCTCTGGTTTAGCCCAGAGGAAGGGTGGGCCCGGGGAGCGGAGCCAGCCGCGGGGCTGGCAGGGCAGCCGCAGCACCCCATCCTCTCCCAGCACCCCCCGCGAGCCCCACAGAGGACCGGGGAAGGGACTGGTCGCCCCAGCTCAGTCGGGTGGAGAGGGGGCTCTGCTGCCCAGCTGGGCTCGAGCAGGACGTGAGGGCTGATGCCGCGCTGCATCCCTGCCCTCCTCCGTGGAGCCCTGGCCCAGCCCCGCCGAGGCAGCGTGGGCACGGCCCGCTCTGGGGACTCCCTTGGACATGTGGCCGGCAGGTTTTCTCCTGGTTCCAGGGCTGGGAGGGAATCTGGGCCCCTTTCCAGAAGCAAAACAAAAGCAAATCCGAGCCGCCTTTTGGGGCGCAGCGCTCTCGCACGGCTCGGCCGCCCAGGCGGGAGGTGGCCGTGGCTCCCGGGGCAGACGGGCATCCCAGGCAGAGGATGGGGCAGCTGGAAGGAGCCCCTCTGTGCCGAGCTCCTCCTGGCCCGGCTGCCGCAGCTCCTGCCCACCGGCGGCAGCGCTCACGGGGGCTACTCATGGCCCGAGTCCGTGCCTCTAACAGCTTCAGCCCCTCCGAGCTCGCAGCCCCAGCGCAGGAGGCTCTGGGGGCAGTTCCCAGTCCGTCTGGTTGAGAGGTTTCCGCGTCGGTGGGCCTGGCTGCCCAGCCCCGCAGCCTCTCCGAGGGGCTGGCTGCCCTCTGCCCTTGGCTCCTTCCCACAGCTGCGGGCTCTCGCCGTCGTCCCCGCTTCTGGGCTTCACCTTCTGGTGCTCCACCTTCTGGTGCTCCCTGCCTGCGTCTTTCTTCTCCGTCGCCCTGCTCTTTGTCTGCCGCCTGCCCGCGCTCCCCCCCGTCCCTCCCTCCCTCCCATGCAGCGCATCGAGCGCATTTCTCTCTCTGCCTCTCCCGTTCGTTGGTTCCTCTCTGCGGCGGCAGGGACAGAGCCCTGGTGCCGCCGGCTCCCTCGGCGTGGGCTGCACCGACCGGCGGAGGGACGGTTGGGCGCTGCTGCTGGGCTCTCTGCCTGCACAGGGCTGGCAGCCGCTGCCTGCTGGTCGCACCGGCTGAGCCCCGGCTCCTGTGTGCCTTGGGGGGCTGCCCCCCCAGGAGGTCTGCTCGCCGTGTCTGCAGCGGGCAGCCTCTTTGTTGCAGCTGTGCCGAGCAGGGGCCCCTGGTCCCGCCGTGGTCACAGGGGTGGGTTGGTGCTGCAGAAGCTGGTGGTTACGCTCCCTCGCTGTCAGAGCCGGGGGGCATCACCCCTTGGCTTCACGGGCGCGTCCGCTGAGAGGAGCTGGGGCCGTGTCCCTGGCGGTGAGCTTGGAGCGGGGTCGGCACTGAAGCTCGTGCCCGGCTCGCCGAGGCAGCCAGACGGCTGTGCAGCAGGAAGCCGCCATCTCTAGCACTTCCCACGCTGCAGCCTCCAGCCTGCAGCTAGCGCTGGGGGGTGCTTTGGGCTCTCTGCCGGGCCGTCGGTAGGAACGGGCGGCAGCCCGGGGGCTCTCGCAGCAGGGACGGCCCCGCTCGGCACGTGCCCCGCAGACCTCCGCCGGCAGAGCGGGGTCGGCTGGCCAAGCTCCAGCGCGGCCGGTGTGCCCCGCGGCCCCGCAGCTTTCTGGCCGCAGGCGGCCGTCCCCAGGGGCGATGCTCTGCGGCGGTGCCTCTCCAGCCGGCCTTGCGCCGGCATCGCAACCCTTTCGGCGCCGAGAGCGAGCGCTGGTGTCCGCCGCTCCGTCAGCAGCCCTTCAGGAGCTCGGAGGGAGATGCTGGTTTCACGGCGTCACCGCCGGTAGCTGCTGGTCAACGTCCTGAGCCGCCGCTGCAATGGAAGGGGTTGCACCGCCATCCGAGAAGGTGACGGCATCGCCCGGCGTCTTCCCGAGCACAGACCTGGGCTTCGTCTGCCTTGTCTGCAGGGCTGTGGGCGGCCTGGGTGCTCGCAGCCAGCCGGGCCCTGTGTCGGTGCGGCTGCTGCTCCTTGGCCTCCCCCTCTCCTCCCCCTCCATCTGGGAAGCAAGAAGACCTCATCTTGCTTCCAGGGAAGCCCAGAAGCCCAGCCCAGGACCTGACATCACCCTGTCGGCCAGACCAGGGCACCAGAGGCCACAGCCAGGCTGCCCTCCAGCACCTCCAGGGATGGACTGGGACACCCCCCAGCCAGGCTGCCCTCCAGCACCTCCAGCAATGGGGACTCCCCCAGCTGGGCTGCCCTGGTTCAGCAGAGCAACTGGTTTATAGCCCGTTTTCTGCCCGCAGATGATGCCAGGGGGCCGCTGGCATGGGAAGGGGTAGCGCAAGGCTCTGGTGGAAACGAGGAGGAGGAGGGGGAGCTGAGCTGGGGATGGGGCAGTGGGAGTCGTGGGGCACTGCGACGGCAGCAGCCCCCCGTGTGCCCGGGGCTGGGGGCCGGGTGGGGTTTCCATGGGAGCCAGAGCGGTGGCTTCCCGCATGCCGGTGCCACGAGGCCAGACGCGAAGGCGGGAGGGAGGGGGCAGCGCGCGGTGAGCAAGGCCCTCCCGGGGAGCTGCGTCCCTGAGGCAGGGAGCAGGGCGGGCAAGGAGGCAGATTCAGTCCCTGGGCTCCTGCCTGCCTGAAGCTCCCCTGTGGCAGAGCGGCACACGGGAGCATCCATGGGCACAGATGTGCAGCGTGGGGAGGGCTGCTTGCCCAGCGTGAGCCCGCGAGGCTGCAGCGTCAGGGCAGAGCTCCACAGCAGCCCAGGTCGCTCGTTCACTAGCCCGGTTCATTAATTGCCCCAGGAGGAGCTGCAGCAGCAGCACTCGCGGCGTTTGCCCCATCACCTGTGGCAGCTCCATCCCCTCCCCGTGCACCAGGACCCTCCGGCTCGGTGCCTCCTTCTCAGAGGAGAGCCCTGCGTGGCTCCTGCCCTGCAGCTGCACCTTGGGCCAGCGTGCCCTGTCCCCTGGCCACGGGCTGCCTTTGAACCCGGGGCTGGGCTGCGGCTGCAGCAGCAGTGAGCGCAGGGCTGCTGGCAGGCTGGAAGTGTCTTTTGTCGGAGCCTGAGATGCCTCCAAGCTCCTTTAATTAAAGACAATTACTGCTTTCAGCCCCTCTCCACAGCTCAGCTGGGCTGTTTGCAAACACACAGCTGCGGGAGCCTCTGCGCCCCTCGCCGCTCCCGCTTCCCTGGAGACGCACAGAGGTTTCTTTATGATCGGCATCGCGGCTCCTGAGCAGCAGCAGCAGTGGGAGGAGGAGGGTGAAGCAGCCAGCGAGTGGCTATGGGTGGCCCCTGGGAAGGGAAGCGAAGGGGCTCGAACGGTCATGGAGGTGTTTGGGCCAAGAGGAGGTGGCTCTTGGCGATGGCTGCAGGGATGGGGCAGAGCTGAGCCCTGAGCTGGTCCTTTGGAGTGATGCTTTGCCTGCTGTGACCTGGGTGCTCGGTAGCCCTTCTCCGAGGAACCTCCGTACCCAGGTTCCCCCGTCAGTGCTTCAGTAGCTCAGAGGCAGCCGCGTGGGGCTTAACCAGACTTTGAGCAGCAGCCAGGGCAGGCGCAGGAGCAAGCGGCAGCCGCTGCAGCCCTCCAGGATGCCGCTTCCAGGAGCAGGAGCCTCGGCGCAGCGTGAAGCTGTCTGGGAGCCCGAGCTGGATCCAGACTCTGCAGCGCTGGGGCCTAGGCCGTGGCTTCTGTGTTCTCAGGTGCTAATGGCCTCCTGGGGAGGAGCTGCCACTAGTGGGAGAACCTCGAAGGCAGCCCTCGTCTGCCTCGGAGGCGTTCGGTTGTTAAATCTGAGCCGTAAGTGCTCAGACTCCAGGCACAGGGGAGCCGAGATCCCTTTGTGAGCTCCTAGCAGCCTGACACTGGCCTGTCTTCTCCACTGCAGTTAGCAGCTCGGGTTCCCTGGCAAGCACTGGCCGCCGGGCTGAGTGGGGAGGGAAGCACAGCCCTGCGAGGGGAAGCCCAGAGCTGGTCTCCCTTGAACAGCCTCTCTGCAGACACTTTGGTCTGCTTTGGTGTGGCTGTCTTGTTCCTCACAAGGCTTCTGGAGGTCAGCAGAAGGCTCGAAGAGGCTCCTGGAAGAGGTTTAGTTACCCGTGCGGGCGCCGTGCTGGGGGTCTGGGGTCAGCAGCAGGTGGGCAGGGTCAGACACTCATTGCGAGGGCAAAGCTCAAAGCTTCCGAGGGCCTGGGGCTGCAGCCTTCGTGTATCTGTGCAGTGCTGGAGCTCCAGGAGCACACTCCGTGGTCCTCAATGCTACACCACGGGATGCTGGGGCTCCAGGATCTCGCTTGGGCTCCTTAGGGCTCACTTGGACTCCTTTGGGCTCAGTCGGGCTCCTCAGTGCTCGCTCAAGCTCCTTAGGGCTCGCTCGGGCTCCTCAGTGCTCATCTGCTTTCACTGGATTAGCTGCTGTCATCTGCTGCGAGTGGGAGGCAGTTGGTCCCACGTGGGGACACAGAGGGGCCGACCCTGCGGAGGACGAGCAGCAGGAGGGTTGGGCAGGCAGCAGGGAGCTCTCTGCCCGCTGGCTTCCCCTTTGCAGGGACGGATTTTCCCGCTCTGCCCCCAGCCCTTCCCCTCCCCTTTCCTTTGTGTGGCTGGAGGAGCCTGTGGAGCCGCTCCGCTGCCGTCCCCGCATCGATCGCCCCGTGCAGGTGCTGCCTGTAGCCTCAGCACCACCCTCAGCTGGTTTGTTTGCATCAGCCACAGAACTGTGGCGGCGAGCGGGCGCAAGCCCTGCGCTGCGGGGTCAGTTCTCTCTACCTCCTGCTGCAAGGCGCGCTTTGTCGCCAGCTGTGGGGGCCCAGCTCCGGCCAATGGGGCTGGTGGTCCCCAGGGCGCTGCCCTCAGGACCCCCCATCTCACAGGGCATCCGCTGGGCCTGCAGCTCCTATGCCCCAGCCACACAGCGCCCTGTGCCAGGAGCAGTGGGTTCTGCGCTTTAGCTCTGTCCTCTGCTGGAGACAAACGGACCAGGGACACCCTCACCCGCTGCCGAGGGCAAGGGCCCAGCCTGGCACCTTGGTTGCTGCAGCAGCAGCTCAGCATCGTCCTGGGAGCTGCAGACACCGGGCACGGCAGAGCGGGGCTCCTGGTGACCCGCTGCAGGAGAGCAGCTCGCTTGGGCTCCTTTGGGCTCACTTGGGCACCATTGGTCTGCCCTAAAGACGAAGGCTCTGCCCTACACCCATCTCCAGCTGCAGACCCGAGTGACCAGTCCCAGGGTGTTCCTTGGTGCCCAGCGACAGGAGGAGCCAGGGGCAGAGCTGGGCTGCAGAAGCCCATCCACAGCCCCTGCGTTTGCTGTCCTGGTGCACTGCAGCTCTGGTGGTGCCCAGGGAGAGGGGTATCATGCCAGTGCTTGGCCCCCAGGAAGCTGCTTGAGCCGGCAAACGCTGCCTTCCCCCAGCACTGGCTCTGCCTGCCCCGTCAGCGCCAGCTGGGGCTGCCAGATGCTGGCACCCGCCGGGACCCTCAGGAGAGAGGCACCACGGCCGTGCCGGACCCTTGGAAGACTCCCATTAGGGTCAGAAGTCTCTCATCGATCAGCTCAGAGCCTCCTGGGGTCAGAGGCCGCTTTGAAATCCAACGGGGGTGGCTCCTAATGGGTTTGTTTGGGTTGCTATAGACCGATGAGTTTAGATAAACAAGGTCTGTTTCCTTCTGGAAGCCCAGCGATGCTCTGGGGGAGGAGCGCGGCCGGGGCTGGATGCTACCCGTTAGGAAGTCCCCGCCGAGCTCCCAGCCCACCCCCAGTTTGCCCCAGACACACCAGAGCCTTTCTTGCAGAGAGGCTCTGGCTGCCGTGGAGCAGGAGAGGCTCAGGGGAGAAGGCAGGAGCTGTGGCTGCGCTTGAGGAGCCCCTGCGGTCCTTCAGGTGCTCCAGCCGGGCTCCTGGGTGGACCCAGCCTTGGAGCCGCCGATGGGCTCCCTGCAGCCCCTCTGCCCTCCTCGCAGCAGGGTTCTCTCCCTCCTGCTGGCGTTTCCTGGCCGGTGAGTGCTCCTGTATCTCTGCCGCCTCCCCGCAGCTGGGGGGTCCCCACAGCCCCGCACCCCTGCAGCCCCCGAGAGCACCCTCAGCACCCAGAGCTGGCACAGAACTCTGGGGTCATCTAGAAAGCGGCTGCTGGCGCACAACCGGCTTCGAAGCGCATCTGAACTGGGTGCTGAGCCGCGGTGATTAAACGTGCCCCAGCCACGTTCCGCTGGCCACCCCCTCCTCCACCTGGGAAGGCTCCCCGAGCCCTGGAAAGGCTCCTGGGGGAGAGGGCGCCGGGCGCTGCGGGAAGCCAGGGCGCAGCAGCCCGGGAGCTCTGCTCCCCACACTCCTGCCGGCTTTGCCCCCGGCCGTCAGACCTGCTCCTCCGACATCTGCGAGGAGGGAGCTGGGGCGAGCGGCCCCGGCAGCCCGGAGCACCGAGCAGCCAGCGCTGCGCCCCGAGTCGCCGGAGGCACAGAGACACCGGGGCCCGGTGCCGGCTCGGCTCACGCCTGGGGACCTGCAGCCGTCAGGTGGTCCCCCGAGTGTCGCCGTCGGGTCTCAGCGACTGTGCCCGGCCGTGCCCAGCAGCCCCGCGGGGGGTCTGCACCAGGGCCCGGAGGGCTGGGGACTCCCCCGACAGGCTGCTGTCCAGGGAAAGGCCCCTCCCTGCTTTCGTGGTCCCTTCAGGGCGGGAGCCCTTCTCCTCCTCCGGCGGGAACTGGGGGTGCTGGTCGGGTTTATGGGGCTGCTGGAGAGGCTAAGAGAGAGTCCGTCCTCCCCCTTCTTCCGGGGCCTGAGATAGGTTCGTCTGTGTTTCGACACCAATTAGAGCAGGACGGGTGGAGAGGATCGGGGGCTCCCACCCTGCAGCTTTGATGCCACCACTTGCCTCCTGGGTTTGCTGCTGGCGCCGGGTTGAAGGCCGGCAGCGGGTCCCGTCGTGGGGAACGTTCCACCCTCCGCAGGCAGAGCTGCCCCGGGCACAGGCGCTGGGAACTGCCTAAACAAGACCCAGCAGAGGAGTGAACGGTGGAAGCCCCAAACTCTTCTGGAGCCCAGTGCCAGGGGGCTGCCTTCCCCCTCACACAGCCGGTGCCCAGCAGAGCTCCCAGCGCACAGCACACGCGGGTGCCCGTCTGTCCGTGCCAGGAGGCCGAGCTGCTTGCCCAGGGACTGCAGACCAGGGGCAGGGGGCTGCCTTTCCCCTCGCACAGCCGGTGCTCGGGGGTGCCCATCCGGCTGCTCCAGCTCTGGCAGCACCCTGTGTCCCCAGGGTGGCGGATGCCTCCCTTCCGAAGGGTGCTGTGGGCTGCCGAGCAGGGCTGGCGATGCCCGTCCTGGGGCGCCCTTGCGGGTCTGCGGGAGCATCTGCTGCCACCAGGGCTCTGCTCCTGACCTGCAGCACCAGTCACCATCTAGTTCTGGCTTCATCCCGGGACACTGACCCTGGGGGTCACAAGCACACAACTCCACGGCTCCTTTGGCTAGGGAAGTCCTAGTCCCTCGGCTAGTGGTGGCTGAACACCTGCGGTCCTCGCGCGCAGGTGAGGGCAGGTCCTGCCGGGTGTCTCTGGGAGCCCCAGCGAGGCACCGGGGGCTGAAGGCGGCAGGTGAGGAATTCCAGGCGTGTCTGGGCGGCAGCTGAGCCCTGTCAGGGCTGACGGATGAGCCCCCAGCGGGTCGAGGGCTGGCCTGGGGGCTGCAGGTGTGCCCATGCCCACAGGTGCCGCCGCTCACCAGATGCTTCAGCTTGGGAGTGGCAGCAGCAGAGAGGTGGCCTGGAGGGGCTGCAGCAAGGCTTTGCTGGCAGCTCCCCGGGGTGAACTGTCTGTGTCCCCCTGCACTGGGTGCTGCAGGGGCCACCCCTCGAATCCTGGGGTCACCTCTGGGCCCCTCAGTTGCTGCCAGAAAGAGCTGGAGGGGCTGGAGAGGGGCAGCAGAGCCGGTAAGTGGCTGAGGGGACTGGGGTGGGGTAGGGGGTTCTAACTGGAGAACAGGAGAACCGGGGGTGACCTTCTCCCTCTCTTTTGCAGAAGGGCTCCCCGGGCCTGGCCTGGGCTGCTCAGGGCAGGGGGGGAGCCCCTGTCCCTGGAGGGGTTGCAGAGCCCTGGAGCTGTGGGTGAGGAACAGGGGCTGGTGGGGCCCTGGCAGGGCCAGGGGAGCTGGACGGCCCCTTCCCACCAGAGTGACTCTGTGAGAAGCCTCTCCCGGGGAGGGCTCAGCGCTGCTGCTGGGCAGTGTCCACTGGGCGAGCGGCGAGGCTTTGGGTGAGGGTGCTCCCTGCCCGTGGCCGTCCTGGCTAGCGGGTGCCCGTGGCCGTCCTGGCTAGCGGGTGCCCGTGGCCGTCCTGGCTAGCGGGTGCCCAGAGCTTTTGCAGGAGGGCCGGGGACTGTAGGTGCCTGGCTGTGGCCCAGGCTGCGGGTGATGACGGCGGTGCGTCCCGTGGTGCCCAAAGGCTGACCCCTGGTCTGCGCCGTCGTCCTGGTGGTCAGGGTTCGCTGAGCTGGCTGGGAGGCTGAGGGCCATTCTGCACGTGCCCTTGTGGGGCCACGCAGGGCTCTTCTGGGCATCGCTCTGCCCTGCCTAGTGCCCTCCAGAGCTCCGTGGCAGTTCAGTAGGGGAGCCCTGGTGCAGAGTCCTGGCGCCTCCGGCTGCGAGGCCGGAGCACTGGGACCTCTCTGCTGGGGGGATGATGTGACCCAGGTGCCCTCCTCGCGTTGCTGGTGAGGTGCAGGCTGCTGGCCCTGCCTGTGCTGTGGGGACCTCTGCAGCCCCGGCGCCGCTAGCAGGGGGAGGGACGGAGGGAGCTCCCACAGCTCTGTGCCATCGGCTTCTGCCCCGTGGACGGGGCCAGGGTCGGACGGGAACAGTCGCAGGGTGACTTTGTCCTTCACTGACAACTCTCTGATCACTACGGCAGGAGTCGCCTGAGCACCACCTTCCCCTTCAGTACATCTCACTTAACCCCACTGTCCCGTCTGGGCTTCTTCCCTCTGCTCTGTGAGCGCCATCAGGGCGGTTGGCACTGGCAGCACCTGGCGCTGGCACTAATTGCTCCCCTCGAGTACGAGGCGGCAGTGGGGGCTGCTAAGTGCATTCACCAGGGAGGGAACTGGAGGACCGGGGCAGCTTGGGGAGGGTGAGTGGAGAGAGCGGGCGCCCGAGGGTCCTCTCTGTCCTCTGGAGCTGCGAGGGCTGGTGGAGAAGGAGCTGGGGCCGTGGGGTCCAGGCTCCTCCGCAGTGAGAGTTGCCTGCGCTGCTCCACTCACGCTGGATTCGTTACGAGTGAGTGAGAGAGGCTGTGGGACAGCGGCCAGCAAACAGGGAACCTCTGCCAGTCCCTCTGCAGGTTTGGCCAGAGTGAGCCCCAGGCAGCCCTTCTGCAGCCCGGCGCCGTGGGCAGCGGAGCTGGAAGCCTTGTGCCAGCCCTGCCTTCAGCAGCGGGTGCTGCAGGAGTGCCCGGTGCTCCCGAGCACCTGGGGTGCTCCCAAGCCCCTGGGGTGCTCCTCCTGCCGGGGAGGGCAGGACCCTGCGCGGGTCCTTCTCCATGGCGGTGCCCTCCTAGCCGTGGCCCCATCTCTGTGCCCGGCGGCGGTGTGTGGGGTGGGAAGTGAGGACAGGCGGCTCTGCATGGGGAGGTGCAGAGGGCCCCTGCTCTGGGGATGGGGCCGGAGCCGCCACAGCCTCTTACATGGCGGTGGCTGAGAGTCCCCGTCCTGAGTGGCCCCTGTTCTGCCCTAGTGGCCGGGGCTGCGGGGCAGGGCGTCTCCGCGGGGTGTCCCCGGCGGCGCTCGGCGCTCACCCCGCTCGTGGTTCTCTCCAGGCTGCCCGTCGGGGACGTTCAAGGCCAGCCAAGGGGACGAAGGATGCACCCACTGTCCCATTAACAGCCGGACGACTTCGGAAGGGGCCACGAACTGCGTGTGCCGGAACGGCTACTACCGGGCCGACGCGGACCCCGTCGACATGCCTTGCACCAGTACGTGGGCTCGGGGCCGCTGGGGAGGGGCCACAAGTAGCCGGGCCAGGAGATGCGCGTGGAAGCACCGAGGGCTGCGTGGCAGAGGCGGCTCTGCGAGAGGCTGGTGCCTCGGGAGAAGGACCTGAGGAGCAGAGGGTCTGGGTGACCCGGGGCCAGGCTGCTCCCGCAGCCGCCGCAGGAGCAGGGACGTGGGGGCGGGTTTGCGCTGTGCTGGGCACGGGAAGGCTGCGCTCCGGGGCTGCAGCCGGCCGAGCAGCCCTGTGTGCTGGCTCACGGCGTCGTCCGGGCTCAGAGACCTTCGAGACCACCAAACCCAACCTGAGAGCCAGCACTGCCCGGGTTAACGCCAACCCACCAACCCCTGGCCCCCAGCCCCGGCTCCAGGGCTCTGCGACGCCTCCAGGGGTGGGGACTCCTCCGTGTTCCTGAAGCAGCCTGAGCCCCTCGGGTGTCCCGGAAGCTGTTTGGTCTCATCCTGAGGCTGGCTGCGGGGGAGGACAGACCAACCCCTGCAGCGCTCCAGCCCCCCTTCCGAGAGCGGCTGAGAGCAGGAGGTCTCCCCAAGCCTCCTCTTCTCCAGTTCAACCCTCCAGCTCCCTCAGGTGCTCCTCGGAGCCGCAGCCCCTTGCCCAGCTCCTGCCCGGCTCTGGACCCTCTGCAGCCCTCCCCGTCCTTCTGGCCCTGAGCGAGGGGCCCTGAGCGAGGGGCCCAGAGCTGACCCCGAGATTCAAGGTGGAGCCTCACTGGTGCCCAGAACTGAGGGAAGGTCCCTGCCCCAGCCCTGCTGGCCAGCCCAGTGCCAACGCGAGCCAGGGTGCCGCTGGCCAGGGCCGCCGTGGGATCGCAGCCTGGGGCGGGAGGACGGGTCCGTTCCTGCCTCCGCTGCCTGGCTCACCGCACACAGCCCCTGGCTCGGGGCGAAGCTGCTGCAGGGGCTGCGCCAGGGTGGGAAGAGGAGGGGGCACGGGGCGGGCGGCCGGTCCTGAGGTCTCTTCTCTTGCAGCCATCCCGTCCGCCCCGCAGGCCGTCATCTCCAGCGTGAACGAGACCTCTCTGATGCTGGAGTGGAGCCCGCCGCGCGACTCGGGGGGCCGGGAGGACCTGGTCTACAACATCATCTGCAAGAGCTGCGGCTCCGGCCGCGGGGGCTGCACCCGCTGCGGGGACAACGTGCAGTTCGCCCCCCGCCAGCTGGGGCTGACCGAGCCCCGCATCTACATCAGCGACCTGCTGGCCCACACGCAGTACACCTTCGAGATCCAGGCGGTCAACGGTGTCACCGACCAGAGCCCCTTCTCGCCGCACTTCGCCTCCGTGAACATCACCACCAACCAGGCCGGTGAGTCCTGGCCCTGCGGCGCCCGGCGGGCGCACCCACGAACCTCGAGACGCCCCGTGGGGGGGCTGAGGGGCTCCTCGGGCCTCTCGCTCCATAGCGCCGGGGGTGCCCAAAAGGGCCCGGTGACCTCTGGGTGAAGCCGAGCTGGGGCGTGAAAAACAGCCCTGGCATCAGGGAGCAGCTGCCAGGTGCCCCGGGCTGAGCTACTCCCCTCCTCAGCGGTGGCCCCCGGAGTCTCCGGCACCGGGCACTTGACTGCTCCCAGGTCGTGGCCTCAGAGCAGCGGCTGCCTGCAGGGCTGGAGGGGTGCAGAGGGCAGCAGGCTCGTTGCTGCCTCCCTGCTGCTGCAGACCCCGCTGCTGCTCCTGCTTCCTGAGCTGGGGGGAGAGGGGCTGCGGCTGCAGTCCCTGCTCCTGCTGCAGAGCAAGCCAGGAGAGGCTGAGAGCCGGGGCCGGGAGCACCACGCTCAGACGCCCCTCTGAGGAGCTCTGCCGGCTCCTGTGCTGCTGGAAGAGAGCAGGCAGCAGTTTGATCCCGGCTCCGGCCTCGCCTGGGTCGCGGCGGCCCTGCTGGGAGAAGGGATGTGTCGGGGAGCCTGGTAGGGCTCCCCCGGAGAGCGGCCGTCAGCTCCAGGCAGCAGCTGTGCCGGTGGCAGGGTGCCCCGCGCCGCTGCTGTTCGCTGGCCGCTCTCCACAGCCCACCTGGAAGCCATCTGGAGCTGGAGCACGGGCTGGGGCTCAGTCCGGTGGCGCGGTGGAGCCCTGCCAAGGGGGGGCAGCCACAGCTGGGCCCGGCGAGTTCCTGTGGTCCCTCGGGGCGCCGCAGCCAGCGTGTGGGGAGCGCGAACGCGCCCCGGGCTGCGCTGGGCGCCGCGTGGCCCTCGAGACTGAGTCGGGCAGCCGCGGGTGCGACGCCTGGAGCCCCTGGCGTGGGAGCGACCGCAGCTGCGGCGGGCAGATGCTGGGGCTGGGCGTGCCGAGCACTCGGGCCACCCGCAGAAGCGAACCAGCAGAGCGACCTCTGATCCTAAGGGGCCCGGGCTTCGCAGCGCAGCATCCGCAGCCCCGGAGGCAGGTTGAGCCGTGAACGGGGCCGGGCAGCAGGTGGAACCGGCCTGCGGGTGATGAGGAGAGGGGTCTGGTCTGCGGCGACGACCTGTCGCGGTTCCCTCTGCGGGGGTGCTCAGAGAGAGGGGCGTGCTGGGGCGGGCTGCCCAACGCTCGGGTCTTGCGCTGGGCAAGAACCCGACTGCTGCCCATGGCCACCTCCACCTGGCAAAACCAGGGAGCTGAGCTGGAGGCAAACCCTTTGCAGCCCCCTGGACCCTCATCGTCGGGCGCGTTTGCCTCCCCTTTCTCAGCAGGGCTCACAGGGCTCAGCCTGTGTGACGCCTCTCAGCGTTACCTGGTCCTTAGCACTGAGCAGGAGCTGCCTGCTTGCTAATTCCTCCTGATGAGGGGCTCTGAGATCTCTGCTGGGGCTGGGCACCGCCTGGCAGCCTTGATGTCGATCATTAGCAGCTGCAGACACAAAAGCAGAGCTGGGACCCTGCAAGGGAGGGAGTTGCGGGAAGAGAAGAGAGGAGGGATGAGCCTGGGGAAGCAGCACTTGCAGCCTCCCTCTGCCCTTGCCTGGGGTCGAGCAGCCGGCTGAGGCTCCACCCCAGGCAGGGCAAAGGACTGAGGTCACGGTGGGGCTGAGCTCTGGCACAGCTGGCCAGGGCACCTGCTGGGCTGGCTGTCACGGCCCTCTCGGCACCCCAAAAGCAGGGTAGCATCGCCCCGGTTCACCTGGCAGTGAATGGACCACTGCTGGGGAGTGACTGGCAGAGCCCGGGGCAGGAGTGCCCTGGGCAGGGGCTCCTGGGGTGACTGGCAGCGCCCGGGGCAGGAGCACCTCTTGAGAACAGGCTGCAGCTTCTCCGCTCTGAGACGGCAGGGAGAGGCTCTGGGCTCCGGAGGCGCCGCTGAGAAGTTCGGGAGCTTCCAGGGGCAGAGGAGAGCAGCGAGGTCTGGGGGTTCGTGTGGCTTTGTGGGCGACTCGTGCGCCGCAGGGGTTAAGAAGGGAGGACGGGCTCTGATGTCAGAGGCTCTTGGCAGCCAGGAAGAGCCCTAAATAGCTCTGGAGTGTGAACAGCAGCGGGTGTGCGAGGGAGAAGCCGTCAGGAGCAGCGTCTGCAGTGGCAGCGGTTCCTGGCATCTTCCATCCCTCCCTCCCCGGGCTGTTGGTCCAGCTCCGTGTGGCGCTGCGCGGCACCGGGTCCCGGCCCTGCTGGTCCTGTGCCCAGGGGCACGTGCAGCTCGCCCCGGTGCCCCAGATCCTGGGGGGGTTTGAGTGTCTCCTCGTGGTGGCCTACGGGAGCTCTGTCAGGTCGTGGTGGGTGCTCCTGGCTGCCCGCGTGCAGGAGATCTGCCCTGAGCCGTGTCGGGGAGAGCCCGGTGCTCCAGAGACGCCAGCGTGGCACCGTGTGCTCAGCCCTGGGGCAGGGGCTTTGTCAGTGCCTGTGGCCACGTGCCGGGCGGCAGCCGGGAGCCAGAGCAGGTGGTGCAGCGGCTGGCAGCAGCAGCGGTGAGGTGCCAGAGCAGCAGCCCTCTGAGCTGCGGCGCCGCCTGCCGCGGGGAGCAGCTGGCCAGAAGGCCGTTTGCCTGCTGTGGCCGAGTCCCTTCTGGGCCCGCTGGAGGGGCTCTGCAGCCGGGGCCCCGATGGCTGAGCCTCTGGCAGCTGCTGGCCGCCCCTGCAGAGGGCAGCTGCGGGTGCTGGCAGGGCTGGGCACAGGCTGCGCTGCTGGGGATCTCCTCGCAGCCACACCACAGCTGGAAAGGAACTCAGTAGCCCCAAGCAGCAGCCACCCACCTGCTGCCCACAACCAGGCCATCAGACTGAGGCCCCCCCGCCTCTTTGTCTCCAGCTCCCTCGGCTGTGTCCATCATGCACCAGGTGAGCCGCAGCGTGGACAGCATCACCCTCTCCTGGTCTCAGCCTGACCAGCCCAACGGAGTCATCCTGGACTACGAGCTGCAGTATTACGAGAAGGTACTGGGGGACCCTGGCAGGGCTCGGCCACGGGTTTGGGGGGTCAGGTGCTGCAAAGCCTCGTGCGAGGGCGCAGCGCCGGCTGCAGCGGTTCCGGGCTCAGGGGGCTGCTGCTCTTGCTGCAGTTGGCCCTGTGGACCCGCAGAGCACTTTGGGTTGGGGGCACCTCTGAAGGTCCTCTCGTCCAACCCCCGCGGTGAGCAGGGACGTCTTCAGGTAGAGCTCAGAGCCCCGTCCAGCCCGGCCAGGGGGATGTTTCCAGGGACGGGAGCGTCTGGGCAACCTGCTCTGGTGCTCCCCTGCCCCAAGTTACTCTCTAGCTCCAGTGGGACTCTCCCCTCTTCTAGTTCAAACCCATCGCCCCTTGTCCTGTCGCAGCAGCCCCCGTCTGCCCCGATCCCTGCTGGCCGGGGAAGGGCTGCTGCTCTTTCGGGACCTTCTCCCTCCAGCTCTCCAGCACTTGTGGCAGGTGGGCCCGTTGCAGGGGGAGCTGGATGGCCAAGTCCTGTGAGCCTGGCTGGGAAAGATGCAGGGACGAGGCTGATGCGGAGCAGCCGGTGCCAGGCTGTTGGTGCCAGCCGAGAGCCCGGACGCCCGGCTTGGGGCGCTGCCCCCCGTCGGCGCCTTTGCACCCGGGGTGGGTCTGCATCTGCCTGCGGGCAGCACCAGCAGCTCCAGTGTGTGGAGCTGGCCCTGACTCCTGCACCCCAGAGCCAGGGGGGCCGACGTGAGGGGGTCCCGCGGCCCTGGCTCTTTGTGCCCTGCGGAACAGGGCCCCCGCCCAGGGAAGCGGAGGAGCTGCGGTGGGGACTGCGCTCGAGGGTCCATCCCGTGGGGCTGCTGAGGGACCCGCAGACCCGGCCGGTGCCTGGCCGGGCAGGTGGGGAGCAGGAGGCTTCTCCTCGCGGGAGCCGGCCCTTCAGCGCGAGCTCGCCAGCCGAGCGGCTCGCTAAAGAGCTCTGTGATTCAATGGGACTGGAAAGGTTCTTCCCAGCAGTCGCCGGAAGGAGCGATCAGACCCCCACCGCCTGCCCGTGACCTAGTTTCTCACCCCCGAGCGCCGGAGGGGGAAGAGGCGGGCGGGGGGAGCGGCTCCAGGAGCCGCTAAATGGGTCCTGACCTATTTTGCATCAGTCACGGCCGCTTGCCCGACCCTTGGGAGCGATGCGGCGGGAGGGGTCCTTCCCCCAGGAGCCCTCAGCAGAGCCCTGGGTCGGCACCGGCCGTGCCCACGCACGAGGGAGCCCTCCCTGGTGGGGCAGCCCTGCTGCCAGCTGGGCCTGGGCTCAGGAGCGGGAGCCGTGGCAAGGACTGCGGACCCGAGCGGTGGGGAGCGAGAGCTCTGCTCGTTCTGGGGGGGGGTCCAGCTCAAACCCCGGTCAGCAGGAGGGGGTGGCCCCAACCCCCCAACCTGCTCCCAGCCCTGCCCGGGCTCTGGCCCCCCCGGCAGAGCTCCCTGTGAAGCCCCCCAGGAGCAGGGACGAGCTCCCCGCTGACAGCCGGCCTCAGCTGCGATCCCGAGGAGACGCTTCTCCCTGGAAAGGGCCCTCGGCACAGGCTGCCCAGGGACGGGGCTCAGTGGCCAACGGCTCGACGTGGGATGTGTCTCGCAGTCGGGCGGCTCTGGAGCTCAGGGACAGGGCTAGCAGTGGCCTGGGACAGCCGGGGTCAGGGCTGGCCTGGGTGGCCTCGAAGGGCTTTTCAGCCTGAGCAGGGCTCTGTGCCGAGACGCCCCCCGGGCTCCCTCGTCCCCTGCTCCTGCCGGCGGGGCGGCCCCGGTCCCGCGCTGCCGCTCCTGACGCCAGCCCCGCGTTGCCTCGGCAGGACCTGAGCGAGCTGAACTCGACGACGCTGAAGAGCCCGACCAACACGGTGGCGGTGCAGAACCTCAAGGCGGGCACCATCTACGTCTTCCAGGTGCGGGCGCGGACCGTGGCCGGCTACGGCCGCTACAGCGGGAAGATGTACTTCCAGACCATGACCGAAGGTGAGTGCGGCCGCTTCTGCGCCCCGAGCCTGGGGCGACTGGCACAGAGCCGCCGGGCCCCTCGGGGCTGGCAAGTGTCTGCCCGCCATGGCACCAGAGGGGCCGTAGGCACCTGCTGGCCCAGGGAGACCAACCCGTGCCAGGGAGCGGTTAGCAGTAGCCGCGCGAATGCGGCCAGTGCTTGGGGCCTTGGCCTTGGCCAAGCTGTTCACGGAGCCTCAGTAACCAGCTCCTCTCTCTCGTGTGCCAGCCGAGTACCAGACCAGCGTCCAGGAGAAGCTGCCCCTCATCATCGGCTCCTCCGCGGCCGGGCTGGTGTTCCTCATCGCTGTGGTCGTCATCGTCATCGTGTGCAGCAGGTCGGGGGGCGGAGTGTAGGGCTGGGGCTGTGCTGGGGGGGCGGCCGCCGCACGGTGGCAGAGGGTGGTGAGGGGAGGGGAGAGTCGGGGTGACGGGGTGGGGGGGCCTCTGCGGGGCATCTCAGCCCCAGGCTCAGGACTAACTGTCTTCCAGAAGACGGGGCTTCGAGCGCGCCGACTCCGAGTACACCGACAAGCTGCAGCACTACACCAGCGGCCACAGTACGTTCCGCTCGCGCTTCGGGTCCGCTCCTGGTCACTGGCCCCTGTGGTGTGTGGGCAGGGCTCGGGCTGGCCAAGCCCGCGCATCTGGGGCAGGAGCTCTGCCAGTCTGCCGCGGTTGGGTCCCTTCCCTGCCTCGCGGAGCCCCCCCTCCACAGCTGCGCTGCCGGGCGCCAGCACCAGGGCACCTTCTGCCGCCCTGTGATACCCACCTCGCTGCCCTGAAGCCCCACTCTCTTCTCTGGGCCAGCCCCTGCCACCGCGCCCGGGCTGGCTGCTGCGGCTCCTGAGCTTTGCCAGCCTCTGGGGAGCGCGGAGGCCCCTTTCTCGGGGTGCCCAGCTCCTGGCAGGAGCCCACGAACCTCACGGGGGCTGCGTTAGAGCGGGTGCCAGGCAGGCCCAGGCAGGGGGATCACACAGGAGGTACCGCGAGCTGCCTTGCAGCCTCCCTCTTCCAGCATCCCCGGCCCCTGCTGAAGTGCCCTGATCCGATGTAAACCCAAAGTGCCCCTTGCCCTGTGGTCTGGAGAGAACCACAGAATCATTCGGGCTGCAGGAGCCCTCCCAGCTCATCCAGCCCAACCGTCACCCCAACCCCGCCCTGCCCACCAAACCCTAACCCCAGGGCCGCAGCTGCTCACTGGTTGCACCCCTCCCGGGATGGTGACTGGCCCCTGGGCAGCCTGTGCCAGCCCCTGGCGTCAAGATAGCTCAGAATCGCTGAGGCTGGAGGAGACCGTCAGGGGTCCACCCCGGGGCTGACGCTGCTGCCCTGTCTCTGACACCCCGCTGCGTGACGGCCCTGAGTGCCGCATCCGGGGTGGCGGCTCCGTGCCCTCCCGAGGGAGCCCCTCTGGGGCTCACCTAGCCCCCGCCTGTCGCCAGGGCGAGGCGAGCAGCCCCGCTGCACCCTGCTGGGGGCGCTTGTGGAGACCGGCAGGGTCCCCCCGAGCCTCCCCTTCCACAGACTAGGCAGCCCCAGCTCCCTCAGCCCTCCTCGCAGGGGCTGCTCTCCCGGCCCCTCACCAGCTCCACGGCCCTTCTCCGGGCCCACTGCAGCCCCTCAACGTCCTCCCTGCGCCGAGGTGCCCCGACCTGGCCCCAGGGCTCGCGGCAGGGCCCCGTCGGTGCCCAGGGCAGGGCAGGATGGCTTCCTGGGCCCTGCTGCTCGCAGGCTCTGCGACCGCTCCAGGACCCTGTCCAGACCTGGGCCTTGCTCGGGAAGCGGCCGGCGAGCGCAGGGCCTCGGCCCGGGAGGCTCTGGGCTCTGCACCGCCCAGGAGGCAGAGAGCCCGGCACTGCCGCTCGGTGCCGGTTGCCGCACCGTGCCTCGCTGGGCCTTGCTGTGCCGTGCCGGCTGCCTCGCCGCGCCGGGCCGGCAGAAGGGCCCCGCTCGGCAGGGGTTGTGGAAATGCAGCTCTCAGTTGCTTGTCGCCGGCGCTGCTGGTGCAAACACTCGTTCACACTTCCTGGGGCTGCCGGCCGCCCGCCAGCTCCGGGCTGGGTTGGTGCTAACGGCTGCTGTGCCTGCGCCGCCGTTGGAACAAGCCCGGTGCCGCCGGCTGCAGACGAGCTGACGACAGGCCCGGAGGGGCCTGTTAGCCACCTCGGCACGGGAGGCACGGGCCCTGCTTGGCCCCCCCGCAGCCGTCACTGTGGAGAGGCTACAGCTTGTGCTCGGCAAGGAGCCGGGGCAGAACCTCTCTGGCTGGAGGAGACCCTCGAGCTCGTCGGGCCAGCCCAGCACGGCCAGCTCGCTGCTAAAGCCCGAGCACCGGAGCTCTGCGGCTCTCCAGCGCCCCGCACTCGGGGACACCCCTGCTGGCCCTGTGCCGCTCCTGGGCCCCGCAACCCTTCGGTGAAGAAGCTGTTCCCGGCCTCAGCCTGACCCTCTCCTGGTGCAGCCTCAAGGCCTTTTCCTAAGCCCTTCCAGGGCGACTGCGAGCCCTGCGGCAGCTCCCCTGAGCCCCAGGCGGAGGAGCCTCAGTCTGTACCCAGGGCAGAGCCTCCCCATCTCTCTTCCGGGATGGCAGCCGCCGGTTGCTGCCGAGTGCCTGAGCCGCTCCCCCCCCACCTTTGCGCAGTGACCCCGGGGATGAAGATCTACATCGACCCCTTCACCTACGAGGACCCCAACGAGGCCGTCAGGGAGTTCGCGAAGGAGATCGATATCTCGTGCGTCAAGATCGAGCAGGTGATCGGGGCAGGTGAGCGAGCCGGAGATGAGGACCCAGCCGCACAGTCACCGGGAGCCCAGCAGGGTCTAACACTGGGCCCCAGCCACCCTGGCCGGAGGTGGCCCAGTCCCGGCCGAGCACCCTGGAGCGCTTCGGGCTGGAAGGGGCTTCACAGAGCCCCTGGGTCCGAGCCCCTGCCATGGGCAGCGCCTCCTCCAGGGCTGGAGACAGGTTCCAGCGTAGCCCGTGTCCGGGGCTCCTCACCAGCGAGCCGCACACGGGGAGGTCTCCGCTGTGCGGGAGGAAGCCCGGATCAGGTGGTGGCTGGGACCCCTCGGGGAGACGGGCAGAGGCCGGGGCGCTGACGAGCCCTCCCTGCTCCCCTGTGCCCGCAGGCGAGTTCGGCGAGGTGTGCAGCGGCCACCTCAAGCTTCCCGGCAAGCGGGAGATCTTCGTGGCCATCAAGACCCTCAAGTCCGGTTACACGGAGAAGCAGCGACGGGACTTCCTGAGCGAGGCCAGCATCATGGGCCAGTTCGACCACCCCAACGTCATCCACCTGGAGGGGGTGGTGACCAAGAGCTCGCCAGTCATGATCATCACAGAGTTCATGGAGAACGGCTCCCTGGACTCCTTCCTGCGGGTAGGAGCTTGTGATGGGCCACAGGAGGGCTGGAGGGGCAGGTTCCCTTCCCTGGGCCAGCGTAGCAGCGTCCCCCAGCATCCCGGGGCACCGGGGCAACCGCTGCCTGGCCCACAGCTCTGTGTGGAGCAGGAGGTCTGCTCTGTCGCCAGCTCCCTGTGCCCAAGCGCTCAGAGCAGCCAAGGGCTGCCTCTCCAGGTGGGCGGGCACGCAGAGGTGTGGGCAGGCTGCCCCTCAGGCTGCCTCTCCGGGCACGCACGGGCAGAACTTGCCCTCCAGCTGCTCTGTGCAGACCCACAGGTCTGAGCTGGAAGGGGGCGACTCGCTGTGCAGAAGGGAGAGAGCCTGTGCGGTGGGGCTAGGTTGGCCCTTGTGACCCCTCCCGAGCGAGGGGTGGCGGAGCTGCCTCCCTGGGCGGTGGCAGCCGTGGCAGCCGTGGCAGCCGTGGCCGTGGGGTGCGTGAGGGCGGCAGCACCGTGAGCCCTCCGTCAGCAGCCTCTTGCCCCGGGAGGGGTGTGCGGGTCTCGGGCATGGCCGTGTCGCGGCGCAGGAGCTGCGCCCGTGCTCCTGAGGCGGGCTCTGCCCTGCTCTCCCCGAAGCAAAACGACGGGCAGTTCACGGTGATCCAGCTGGTGGGCATGCTGCGGGGCATCGCGGCCGGCATGAAGTACCTGGCCGACATGAACTACGTGCACCGGGACCTGGCCGCCCGCAACATCCTGGTCAACAGCAACCTGGTCTGCAAGGTGTCTGACTTCGGCCTCTCCCGCTTCCTGGAGGACGACACCTCCGACCCCACCTACACCAGCGCCCTGGTACCGCTGCTCCTCCTCAGGGCTGGGGAGGGGGGGAGGGAGGCGGTCGGGGAGAGAGGGGGAGACCCCCTCGATGTGGGGAGCCCTCGTTCGCAGGGCCAGAGGTGGTGCCTGTGTGACGCTGCCGCCCGGCGCCGGTGCCAGCCGCTCTCGGTTCTCCCGTCAGGGGGGCAAGATCCCCATCCGGTGGACGGCCCCCGAGGCCATTCAGTACCGCAAGTTCACGTCGGCCAGCGACGCCTGGAGCTACGGCATCGTGATGTGGGAGGTGATGTCCTACGGCGAGCGGCCCTACTGGGACATGACCAACCAAGACGTGAGTGGCGGAGCCGGGGCAGAGCCGCAGTGGCTGCCAGCCTGCACCGGGCCCGGGGCCCCCCTCGCGCAAGAGATGCGCCCGTGGTCACCCCCGTGCCAGCAGCACTGGGGCCACCTCGCCTTCTGCCTCGGGGCTGGGCGGCAGCACCCGCTGCAGCCGGAGAGGGTTCGGCCATGGCGGGCAGATGCCCGGGGCAAGGGGAGCGGGCGGGTGGCAAACAAAACCCTGCCACTGGCCGGAGAGGCCTGGAGCCGGGTGCCTCGCTCCCTCAGCGTCCCTGCGCGGGTAGCCCTGTGCCAGCCCCTCCTCTGTCCTTCTCCGCTGGACCTCCTCCCGCAGTGGTTCCCCTGCTGCAGCCGCACTGACCGAGCCGGCAGGGCTGGCAGAGCCGGCGCCCGTCACGCCACACAGCTGCCGCCTGGTGCCTGCCCCAGCCTCCCCCTCTCCTGCTGTCGCCACTTAACTGCGGCCAGCGCTCCCTTCGAATGGGCACGTGGCAGAGACCCGCTGCTGGTTAGCCTCTGACCCTGGGGCGTGAGCGCCCGGTGGGGGTGGCAGCAGACAGGAGGCGGCGCCGCGGGATGCGGCGGGTGGCTTGTCGGGGCGCCGCCGGTCTGTGCCAGAGACGAGCCCGCGCTGGCCATCCCCGGCCCTGCTGGCCCGGAGCCTCCCCTCCCTGCTGGCTCGGACGGGTCTGCCCACAGAGGGGGCGGCCGGCACCTCTCAGGAGAAGTTCTGACGGGCCGAGAGCCTGGCAAAGGGCAGCGCGGGTGTCCCGGGTCAGACCTGCATGGCCCAGCCGGGCACCGGCGTGTCCAGCCCGGCGGCAGGGAGGGCTCCTTCTGGCTGGCTCGTTGCAGCAGCAGCCCGGAGGGGTGCTGGGGGCCACTCAGGCTTCTCTGCAGCTGGTCCCTCTTCCTCCTCGGCGGGGCAGGTGATCAACGCCATCGAGCAGGACTACCGGCTGCCGCCGCCCATGGACTGCCCCAGCGCCCTGCACCAGCTGATGCTGGACTGCTGGCAGAAGGACCGGAACCACAGGCCCAAGTTCGGGCAAGTCGTCAACACCTTGGACAAGATGATCCGCAACCCCAACAGCCTCAAGGCCCTGGCGCCGCTCTCCTCTGGGTCCGTAGCCCCCGGCTCCTTTCCTGCTGCCCTGCGGGCTCTGTCCTTGCGCCTCCCCGGGCCGCTGGTTGCAGAGGTCCCTCTGCCGCTCGGTCCCTTGCAGGAGGGGCGCTGACAGACGTGACGGTCGCTGGTGGCCACCACTGGCCCCAGCTGGGCAGGGCCCTGCGCACACGCAGAGGAGCCTCTGGCTCCGCGTGGCTCTCGCTGCCGGGCGGGCGGCGGTGCTTTGGTAGCCCAGTGCTGCCGGCAGAAGGACTGTCCCTCGTAGGAGGACGGATGTTGTCCCCTCGCTCAGCCGGGCTGCCTCGCACCGTCCGGGAGGGCGAACTGGCCCACGGCGACCTGCGCCGAGCCCCTGGCCCACCTGAACCGGCTCCCTGGGTGCCGCTGCCTCGGGCAGCCTGGTGCGGGCGCTGCTGGCCCCGGTGCTGCGGGCTGTGCCGCTCACCCGCGGGCTGTGCCGCTCACCCCCGGTCTGCGTTGCAGGATGAACCTGCCCCTGCTTGACCGCACGGTGCCGGACTACAGCAGCTTCAACACCGTGGACGAGTGGCTGGACGCCATCAAGATGAGCCAGTACAAGGAGAGCTTCGCCAGCGCCGGCTTCGCCACCTTCGACGTGGTGTCCCAGATGACCGTCGAGTGAGTGCTTGGGCTCCAGTCCGCGGGCACCGGGAGAAGCCCCGCGAGCTGGGTGCCACTGGGGAGCGCCCAGGTCCCGGCCCCCCTGGCTGTGCGGGCATGGGGGGCGTCTGCGCCGCGCCCTCTGCAGCCTGGGGGCCTGTCCCTGGGTGTCTGCCGAACCCCCTCCCGTGCCGCCAGGGCCCCTGCAAGGGGCTCCAGAGCCCCGGCGTGGAGCGCGGCTGGCGAGGAGACGGGGAGCGGCACCCGGCTTCTGCCCACGGCCTCTGCCAGCCCGGGTGGCCCCAGTTTGTGCTGCGCCCCCCAAACCCAGCCCTCGGTGCCAGTGTCTTAGCAAGTCCTTGGCAAAGAGCAGCCAGCTGAAGCCCGTCTCTGGGGGTGTCTGACACCACTTGAAGGCAGCTGGGGCCTGGGTGGATGCCCCTGGCGAAGGATTTGGGGCTGGTTGCAGCTGGCTTCAGGATCCCTCCCTGAGCAAGCACGGTCTGCAAGGGCCCCAGTGTCTCTGGGCCTGGGAACCAGCAGGTTGGGGCTGGCACCTCAGTGCAGTGCTCCAGATCTCCCCGACCGGGAAACACGGCCGGGGTGGCCATTCAGCCCCCTCCCGGGGTGGCCATTCAGCCCCCTCCCGGGGCAGCCTGTGCCAGGGGCTGAGGGCCCTTTCCAGGGAGACATTTCTCCTCGGGGCCAACCTAACCCTCCCCTGGGGCAGCCTGAGGCCAGTCCCTCTTGTCCTGTTCCTGGGGAGAAGAGACCGACCCCCAGCTCTCTGCACCCTCCTGCCAGGCGGCTGCAGACAGCGAAGGTCTCCCCTGAGCCCCCTTCTCTGCAGCCTGAGCAGCCCCAGCTCCCCCGGCTCCCCCAGCCCCTGGCTCCAGGAGCAGGGGCCAGGACACGGGTGGACAACCCAGGGCGGGTTCAGTGGCCCCCAGCGAGCAGCCCTTTGCTCTCGCAAAGGTTTCCCTTGCAGTTCCGGTGCCCGGGGGTGCCGCGGGCAGACGGCAGGGGCAGAGGTGGGCAGCACAAGCCCAGCAGCGGAGAGGGACCAGACGGTCCCCGGGGTTTGCGTGCCGGCGGCGAGTTTGTGCAGGGGGTGCAGGCAGCTCCGGCTCCCCCCTCGCCGCCCTCGAGGGTGCCAGCACCTCAGCTGGGCAGCGGGAAGGGGCCGCCTGACCGCCCGTTTCTCTTCTCCCCAAGGGACATCCTGCGAGTGGGGGTCACGCTGGCAGGGCACCAGAAGAAGATCCTGAACAGCATCCAGGTGATGAGGGCACAGATGAACCAGATCCAGTCTGTGGAGGTCTGAGAGCTGCGCGTCCTCCCGCTCCTCTTCCCTGAGGCCCTGCTCCCCCAGCCCCTGCGTGCCCCAGCTCCGGCTCTTGAGCGTTCTGCGCAGGCCAGAGACAGGCAGCTGCCCCCAGCACCGCGGCAACACGAGGAGCGGCCCCTCGCCAGCGCTGAGCAGCCGCCCAGGGCTTCTGGAGCGGGAGCGATGGGGAGGGAGCAAACAGAGACCTGTTTTGGACGGCAGAGGAACAAACTGTGAAGCGTTTTTGCGTAACAGCAAAGCAGTTGTGGTCGGCGAAGGGCTCCCAGGCCAGGGGCAGTGGCCACGGGAAAGAGAAGAGCAGCTTCACCTGTTCCGTCTTGCACAAGGCTGGGTGCAGACGCCTCTGGAGCCAGGAGGCTTCTGTCACGCAGACGACTGCAGGGAGGGACCGCGGGGAGGCTGCCCCGCTCAGCCGGGCTGGTGCCTCTGCGAATGCCCTGCCGATGGGCGAGCCAGCGGGAGCTCATGGTGCTGCAGAGCCCAGGGCCGAGGAGCCAGCGGGAGCTTGTTGGTGCTGCAGAGCCAGGGGCTGAGGAGCCAGCGGGAGCTCATGGTGCTGCGGAGCCCAGGGCCGAGGAGCCAGCGGGAGCTCATGGTGCTGCGGAGCCCAGGGCCGAGGAGCCAGCGGGAGCTCATGGTGCTGCAGAGCCCAAGGCTGAGGAGCCAGCGGGAGCTCGTTTGTGCTGCGGAGCCAGCGGGAGCTCAGTGGTGCTGCAGAGCCAAGGGCACCTCGGAAACCGTCAGACTTCTTCCAGAGCCTGAGGCTCCTTTTTTTAAGCAAAACACACAAACAGGCAGAAGTGGGAACAGAAGAGGCTGTTTCTGCCTCTTCTGGGAGAAGGAATCCGTGACCCCTGGGGGTGGGGAAGGGGAAGCCCAGTCCTTTCCACGTCACCCGTTCTCTCTCGCCACGGAACAGCTTGGTGAGGGGCAGCTCCCGAAGCATCCAGCGGCTGCCCTGCGGCGGCGCCGCTGCCTCGCACCCGCCGCCCACGCCAGCCCCTGGTGCTGCCCTCACTAGCTGCCAGTGGTCTCCCCCGAGGAGCTCCCGAGTCCCGTATGTAGTAGTTTTGGTTGCAGCGCTGATGTGTACCTTTGCTTGTCGGGTGTCGTGGTCGGGGGGGTTGTCCTCGCACCCTGCTTTGTCGGCACCGGGTGTGAGTTTGGGGGTCGGGGGCTGTTTTGGCCGGTCAGGGTCGGTTTGGTTGGTTTTTTTAAACGAAACAGAAACGACGTCTCCGAGCATCGTGTCCCTCACGCACCGAGATCCCTTCCCGGGGGAGGAAAGCCTGCGGCTCGTTCGTGGCGGGCCAGGAGAAGGAAGGGTCTGTGTGCCCATGGCCCCCCATTTGCTGGCGATTCTTCTGCAGTTGGCCCCGGCCGGGCCGATGCTTCTGGCTGCTGGGGTCTGTTTGCCCAGGAGAAGAGCCCCCCCTGCTCGGCTCAGGGGTGCCGGTGCAGGACTGAGCAGGGTTTGTGGTCTCTTGGCGGGTTCAGATGGGTCGTGGGAGGAGGTGGTGACTCCACTGCTGCGTCGGAGCCCCTCAGACATGTCTGGCTTGGAAGGCTGTCGCCCTGGTGCCAGGGCCAGAGGAGGGCACGGTGAGCCCCATCCTCTGAGAGGAGCTCAGAGCATCTGGGAGCGTGAGCGGTGCTGGCTGCCAGGCTGCGGAGGGCTTCCGAGGCTGTTGGGTGAGCTCTGCGCCCGTCGGGTCTAGGCTCTCCATCACCCAATGGGCTGGGGGCTCTGAGGCAGCTCCAGCCTCTGGCCGTCGCCCTGCAAAGGCAGAACCTCTGCTCTGGGAGCCCCGACGTGCAGGTGGCCGAAGCTCCCCTTCAGCTCCAGCCAGTCCCAGTCAGGGCTTGGAGGAGTCCTTGAGGATTCCTTCGTCTGGAACCGCTGACTCTCCTCCCTGGCACCACACCTGCCGCCAGACCCAGCACACTGTGAGGGATGGGACTCGCCAAGCCGCAGCCGCCGTCTGTGGGGCAGAGCCGACCTCCTCTGTAGCCACGACCCACGTGGAGCTGGGCCGGTGACCTGTCGCCGTCTTGCCCCAGGCACCGCTCCGGCAGCTGTCGGGGTCTGCCTGCGCGGGACGGACGGGGAGCTGCGCTCGGAGTAGAGCGGACCCCTGAAAGCCGCCGTCTGCCGCACCCCGCGTCTCGTGGCAGCTCGAGGAGCCACCGTCCTGCTGAGCGCCCTGGTCCAGCCTGGCACCGGTGGCCGCTCCCGCACGGGCAGAGGCACTCAGTGACTTTGACGTCTTTATTTCATGGGTGCCAGATGCGCTGCTGGGAAACACGAAGCGATGCGGGTCCAGCCTCCAGGGCAGAGCCTGCGCCGAGGCCCTGGGGAGTCCTGCATGCATGGGAGCGCCCGCCGCAGCAGGAGGGAGGCTGGCCGGTAGCCGAGCGGGAGGGAGGCTGGTCGGTAGCAGAGCTGGACGGAGGCTGGTCGGTAGCCGAGCGGGAGGGAGGCTGGTCGGTAGCAGAGCTGGACGGAGGGTGGTCGGTAGCAGAGCGGGAGGGAGGCTGGTCGGTAGCCGAGCGGGAGGGAGGCTGGTCGGTAGCCGAGCGGGACGAAGGGTGGTCGGTAGCCGAGCGGGAGGGAGGCCGAGCGGGTGGGGAACTCCCTGCGCCCTGCAGACTTCTCCTGGGACCTGCCTGGCTGTTCTCCCTCTGTTCCTGCTGCCAGCTCTGCCCACAGCGGTTGTCTGCAGAGACCTGAGGCAGGGAGCCAGAGGTGCTCCCTCCCCGCAAGCCTGTGTTCGTCTGGCCCTGCCGTCCCAGCTCTCCCACTGCTGGTGCCACAGTTTCTCTGCCTCTTGGTTTCAATCCTGCAGGAAATCTCTCTGCAGCTCGGTGCTCTGCAGCAGCAGCAGCAGAAGCAGTCCCCTCTGCAGCAGCAGCAGCAGCAGAAGCAGTCCCCTCTGCAGCAGCAGCAGCAGCAGCAGCAGAAGCAGTCCCCTCTGCAGCAGCAGCAGCAGCAGCTGTCCCCTCTGCAGCAGCAGCAGCAGCAGCAGCAGCTGTCCCCTCTGCAGCAGCAGCAGCAGCAGTCCCCTCTGCAGCAGCAGCAGCAGCAATCCCCTCTGCAGCCCCATCTCATCCCTGGAGGTCTCGCCCCCACGACAGCCAGCTGGACGCTCACGGTGGCCCTCGCCACCGCTCCCCCAGATGAGCTGCCAGGCTTGACCTTGAGTGCTGGATCCTCCCAGGGAGGTTTTGGCCTCACTTCTTCCCTCCTTGGGATGGTTCTCCCTCCTGAACTAAGACCACAGAGCTGTGGCTGAAGGGGCAAACGCCAGGGACGTGGTGTTCCCGTCTCTTCCTTCACTCATGGGGTCCAAGTGCAGAGCCCTGCACGGGGGCCGCTCCCTTGGGTTCCCTCCTCCAGTGACTTTTCCGTCCACTCCTCACCCTGCACCTCTGGTTCCTGTTGCTGCCCTTCGGCGCCTGTGCTCCGCTCTCCACACCGTGTCTGTGCCCTCTGTCCCTTCGTCGGTGCAGGACAGCTTGTTCAGGCTTGGGCCACCACCAAGGTTCCCCTTCCTTGGAGCTGGCTCAGCCCATCTCTGCAGGGAACCCCTCGTCTTCCCATTAACCACCCCCCACCACCTCTCTGTCTTCCTCCCTTTTCTTCCTGGAACCATCAGCTGCCTCCCATCCCAGATCTTCCCGGACAAAGTAGAGCTGCAGGAGCCGGGGCAGGAGCCCTGAGGAACGTTCCCGTGGAGTGGTTCAGGGGAGAGGGTCCAGCCCTGCCTCTAGCCCACCCACGGCTGAACGAGCCCACCCGTCAGCCTGAGGGTTTCTATTGCCAGGTCTTCTCCGGACAGGCTCTGCTGGGCTGGGCTGGGCTGGGCTGGGCTCCCTCCCTGCCGCCTGCTCCCGGGGGGCTGCGAGCTCAGGCTGCCCGGGGCCGCCGCTGAGGCTTTGAGCTTCGAGCTGAAGAGTCCAAGAGCAGCAGCCCCCGGAGCCCAGCGGCAGCACTTGGTGCTGCAGAGATGAGCCGGGGCCCAGAGCTCTGGTCTCCCCTCCCTCTGGTCTGGGAGCCGCTGGGTGCAGGGCGCAGGGGAGGTCCAGCGGAGCTCAGAGACTCCTCCGGGCTGAGCCCCGCGGTCCACAAGGCAGTGGCTGCTGCAGAGGCAGCTCGCCAGCCCCTCTGCCACTTGAGTCCCTGCCGGGGCTTCTCTCGGTCGGAGAGCAAAGCGCAGGCGGTGCCGCACAAGGAGACGGCAGGACGGGCTGGAGGGGGGAGCCCGGTGCCGAGGGGAGCCGGGGGGGCTGTGATGCTGCCGGAGGGACGAGCACTCCGGCGCCGACCCGTCCGTCAGGGGGCTGGAGCCCTGGGACAAGGGGCGAAGCCGTCAGCTTTCCCCAGACGGTTCGTGGAGGAGCTGCCGGTGCCGTGGGGAGGGTTTAGAGGGAGGGGAGTGTTTGCTGGGCTCCCATCTCCTGGCAGGGGGATCCTGGGCATCCGGCAGCCGCTGGAGGACAACTGTGCCCGGCCAGCGCCCCGCCGTGTCACCCGCCCGCTGGGCTCCAGGGCATTCCCGGCCCTGCCGCCCTGCTCTTGGGCAACCCAGGCGCGGGCTGTGGCCAACGGAGCAGCTGCTCACGACAGCAGTTGTGTCTCTTCAGCTGTGGATGGGGAGGTCGCGGCGACCCTGTCGCACAGGGATGTCTTCCACTCAGCCCGGGGCTCCCCTGGCTCCCCCAGATGTCTCTCGCCCTCACTGGGAAATCAGGAGAGAAATAAACCAGATGTATTTATAAAGGAAACAGAAACCCTCTGCTCCGATGCCTTTGTAGGAGTATTTTTAACAGAACCATTTTTCAGAATAAATGTGAATTGTAAAGTTTGAAGCCTTTGCTCGGGGGTCTCTTTTCCAGCTGCTTGGCCCTGCTCTGCCCTTCCCAAGAGCCACAGAGCACTAGGGACTGGATCTAGGGGACCCCACCAGACCATCCAGTCCAATCCCCCCAGCACAGCAGGATCCCCTAGATCCAGTCACACCGGAACATGGTCAGGAGACTCCACAGCACCCTGGGCAGCCCCTGCCAGGGCTCTGGCACCCTCACTGCCAACAAGGTCCTTCTCACACTGATGTGGAACCTCCTC
>JAOXOE010000851.1:4216636-4245636 GCA_028565055.1 Phoeniculus purpureus | reverse complement strand
AATAAAATAAAATGGAATAAAATAAAATGGAATAAAATAAAATGGAATAAAATAAAATGGAATAAAATGGAATAAAATAAAATGGAATAAAATAAAATGGAATAAATAGAATAGAATAAATAGAATAGAATAAAATAAAATCAAATAACATAAAATAAAATAGAATAAAATAAAATAGACTAAAATCAAATAACATAAAATAAAATAGAATAAATAAAACAGAATCAAATGAATGAAGAAAATAGAGTAAAATACAATAGAATAGAATGACATAGAATAAATAAATAAAATGAAATGAATGAAGAAAATAGAATAAATAAAATAGAATAAAATAGAATGAAGAAAATAGAATAAATGGAGTAGAATAAAATAAAATAAAGTCAGTCATATGAAATGGAGTAAAGAAAATAAAATAAATAATATGAAATGAAATTAAAGAAATAAAACAAATTAAGTTAAATAAAATAAATGAAATCAAATCAAACAAAACCAAACCAATTAGACCAGACCAGACCAAAGGGCTGCCCTGCGATCTCAAGGGGTCGAGACCAGGGACTTCCCTCTCCAGGGTGTTTTGTTCCGTTTCTCTGCTTTTCCAGCCCGTTTCCGGATCCCCGGGCCCAGCGCAGGGGCTGCTCCGGCTCCACCCGGGGTCCAGAGGCTCGGGCTGGCCGCGGTGACTCCAGAGCCCGAGCTGCGGCTCTGTGCCGGCGCCGGCCGGGCGAGGGCTTTGCTCCTGCTCCGAGCCCGCTCTGCTCCGGGCAGCCTGAGCGGCCGCTCCCGCTCCCGCCGCAGCGCTCAGCGGGGCGAGCTCAGCGGAGGGGCTGGCCAGTGGGGGCACGGCCAGCACCAGAGCTGCTCGCCCGTGGCAGCTCTTTGACAGCCTTTCTCCTTCCTTGTGTTCAAGAGACCTCTGGCGCTTTCCCCATCAGCTGCCTCTGGCTCTTCCAGAAGCGGGGAGACCCCTCGCTCCGGCTGGAGCCGGTGGTGGGGCTTTCCCTAAGGGCCTCTCCGGGCAGCCAGGGCCAGTGGGTGCCCATGTGGGTGCTCAGCTGGGTCCTCAGCCTGTGCAGCCCCTGAGCCTGAGGGAACTGAACGGCCCGGGGCTTGTTCACCTCCTCTCAGGAAGCCTCTCCTTGCCTGCACCCCGACTCTCCCGTCCTGCTGCAGACAACCCTCCCTGCATCATGCCCTGCCTCAGTGGGGCTGTGGGGTGCACGGACCCTCGCGGGGCCGCTGTGGGGTGCACGGACCCGCGCGGGGCTGCGGGGGCTGAGCCCAGCAGCATCGGGGTAGCGGGGAGCCGGAGCCGGACTGAGCGGCCAGGGGTGTAATTAGCGATGCAAACGGCGTTGGCGCATGGGGGGAGCCTTGCTGTGAAGCTTGGGAGGCCTTTGAAGTGGTGATGGAGAGGAGCTGCAGCCCAAGGGAGCAGGGCTGCTCCCACTGACCCTACACTACAAAGCCCCTGCCTAGCAGGGAGACGGCAGAGTAATTAGAGGGAGGACTGCGGTGGGTTAACAATTAGTGAGGGAGCTCGGAGCCCTGGCTGCTCTGGTGCTGGGGAGGCTCGGTGCCAGCGCAGCACCCTTGGGTGGGCTCAGCATCCACAGGCTCCCCTGGGCTCTCGAGCGGCTGTGGCTCACCTGGCATCGCTTCTGAGCATCCCAGGCTCGGTAGTCTGTGGCACCTTGGCCTCTGTCCGACGAGCCATCCCTGCACGGGTGTCGGGGAGGGTCTCCCACAGGAGCTGTCGGTGACACCGGGTACCGACGGAGCTGGGCGCAGTGCACATCCCTTGGGTGCTGGCTCCTCATCCCTGGCAGCACCAAGGGTTTGGCTGCGGGGATGGGGATGCGGTTCAAAGGGGTAGGGGTAGGTGAGCCGCGCCGGGACGTGCAGCACACGTGCAGCACACGTGCAGCACACGTGCAGCACCCAGCCTTCAGGAGCGCAGCGAGAGGCTGCGGCGGGCTCTGCTCCTGCGACACTGCAGGGCACAACCTCCCCGCAGGAGCTCGGGGGGCTCCTCGTGCGGGAGCCTGTCTCAAGACCCTGCTCGGGCAGCGCCCTGCCTGCTCCTGGGGGCTTCCACCCGCACGGGCGATCGGCCCTGACAGCTTCTGCGCCGGAGCCGAGATTTCCCCCGACAGCTCCCGGCGCTCTGGCTCAGCGCGGGGAGCCGGGGCCAGGGCGCAGAAGAGGGGGGACGCGAAATGGCGCCGAGCAAGACAAAATGGAGCTGGCGCCGTGAGGCTGATAGGGGCGGACAGTCCGTGACATCAAACGGAGCGGCCCGGCGGCGCGAGAGGGGTCCCCCCACTGCACTGAAAGGGGTCCTTTGTGGACGCCTCTCTCGCCTGGCGATGGTGGGGTCCGCGTGTTGGGATGGGGTGCAGCAGGCTGGCTCCAGGTGCCCATGGGTGGGCCCTGTGATCCCAGTACCCCTGTTGGGATGGGGTGCAGCAGGCTGGCTCCAGGTGCCAGGCGCACTGGCCCCGCCATGGCCACACCGTGATGCTCCAGCCAGACCCGTCCCTGCAGGCTGAGCATCTCAGCGTGGGAAAGAGGGTGCAGAGCCCACGGCAGGAGGGAGAGAGGCTCTGTGGACGCGGTCCCCTGCCCGCTGGGGGTCACCGGGACCACGATCGCGCTCTGCGAGCGGGGAACCTCCAGCGCAGGGGCTCCCGCTGGGCGAATTACCCAGGGAAAACAGGCAGAAAATCTGCAGATTAGCGATAACAAACAAAAATGGGTTTGAGCTCTGCGAGGTAATTGCTCCGTGCCGGGGGCAAGGGGCCGTGCGGGGAGCGGAGGGGCCTGGCCCGCTGCTGGGCTGGTGCGGTGGCACAGGGAGCCCTGGAAATGCTCTCCAGCCGTTCTGCTGACACTAATAAATGCCTCAGGAGCTCCTAATCTGCTCTGTCAGGAGCGTGACGGCCGGGCGTTTCGCAGCCAGCTCACGTCTCCGCTCCTCTCTCCCCCAGCTCCTTCCCTGCCTCGGAACAGCAAATGAGGGCGGCACCGGTTCTGCCGGCCGTGGGCACCAGCGTCGTGCTGAGCCCAGGGCTAGAGCCGCCGTCGTGCTCTGCCCCAGCGCTGCCGCGAGGAGCCGGAGCCTTGCCCCAGCACCGCCGTCCTCCCGAGCTCGGGGAGCAGCCCAGCCCGGCTGCTGCGGCGGAGGTGCTGCACTGCTGCCCCGAGGTCCAGCGCGATGCTGCTCAAGGGTGGGGGAAGCACCTGGCTCAGCGTCCGGGCTTGACCTTACTGGGAGGCTGTGGGAGGGGGTGTGCTGGGGGCTCTGGAGGCGCCCGAGGAAGCCCGTTGCTGGTCAGCTGTGGGCACGCCGGTGTCGGTGCCTGCTGCTCTCACGGACGAGGGTCGGGGCACCTCAGCCTGCAGCCCTCTGGGCCCGCACCCCGGACGCAGGGCTCCTTCCCCCGGCCACTGGGGTGACCTCGGGCAGCAGCAGGGCTTTCCTGCGCTGGCTGGCGCAGGGCTCACAGCAGCAGCTGGCACTCGGGGCAGCTCACGCTGTGCCCTGCAGCGATGCTCTGGCATCCTGCGGCTCCCCACACTGCTGGCAGTCCCCGGTCTCCTCCTGAGCCCATTGAGAGGCTCCTCAGCTCTCCCCCTGCAACAGCTGCTCCTCTCCCCTTGCAGACTTCCCCTTCTTAAGCCAGGCTCCTGGCACTGCCGGGGCTTTCGAAGGGTCTCCTCAGGCAGCCCCGTGGTGTGGCCAGGACCACAGGGGCCTCTTTGTGCGGGCACTGGGCACCCTGCTCCGTAACTGCAGCGGCTGCAGGGGTGCAGCCTTCAAACTAGGGGTGCTGGGAGTGGTCTGAGCCTCAGGGGCTCCGCAGAGCCCCGGTGCCTGGGGGAGGACGGGCGCGGAGCCCTCTAACGCAGCTTCTCGCTCCTGTGCTTTGCAGTGAACTTGCTGGACACTTCCACCATCGCGGGCGACTGGGGCTGGACCACTTATCCCCCACACGGGGTAAGTACGAGGCGGCTGTTGGCGCAGGGGGGACCCCAGTGGGGCAGGGCGCCGTGGGCAGGGTGGACGGACCGCTCGGCCCCCCATGCGGCAGAGGGACTGTCTGTCGGGGAAACCTCGGTCTGAAGGACACGCGGTGGGGTGTGCTTGGTTTGGAAATGCTCTTCCAGTCTCTGTGTCCCCGGGGACGGAGCAGGCTGTCACCAGGCCCTGAGGTTTAAGGGACCTCAAGAGGTGACCCACCCCACGAGCTCACAGGCACTTGCACTGGGAAGCACCGGGCAGCATCGGGAGGAGCAGCTCAGAGTGCCCCAGGCTGCCCGTAGCCAGGAGTTGGCTGCAGGCAGGAGGGGCAGGGGAGCATCCCCAGCAGATGCCTTCCTTTGGAGAACAGGGGTGCAGAAGGCACAGCCCTGCTGCTACGGCTGGGAGGCTGTCGGGGTAGTGACCCCCTCACCAACTTACCACCTCCACGGGCAGGACGCTCTCCGCTCGCGTCTCCGTGTCCAGGTTTTCCTGCGGCAGCTTTCAGAGGTGGCGGCAGTGACCCAGCCCTGAGGGTTTGGCTCATTCGTTTGGCGACCAGAACCAGCCCCGCAAACACCCGGCGGACCCAGCGCCAGGCTCAGCGGGGCTGGCTGCCTGCACAGGGCCCCCCAGGAGTGGGGTCCAGCCTGGCTCTGGCTGCTGCGCTGGGTTTCCCCAGCTGCTCTTTTTCGTCCCCTCTCTGAACTAAACACTCCTAATCCTCTCGATTCTGCCTCCTGCGGAAACCTTCCCCGGCCTCTCGTTGCTCCTGTTGATCTGGTGCCCGGGACACTCGGTCCTGGCTGCTCCAGCGGGAGCCACCGGAACGGAGAAGCGGAGCAAGCGCCCGCCAGCAGGTCTGTGTCAGACCCCATCGTGGATGGCAGCGCAGGGGGCCCTCAGCCCATCTCTGATTCCAGCTCTCGCAGCGGTGACTGTGCTGCAGGCGCAGGCGATGCAGAGGTGCGAGGGGACCACGAAGCAGGTGCAAGGGGACCTCCTACGTCAACATGGCCCCCAGAGCCGGCCGTCCCCTCGCACCCCAGACCAGCTCATGGGTAAAAGCACCTCTGCCTGCAGAGTGGCCGGTGCTGGGGAGTCCTTCTGGTCCTGCAGTGCCGCCGCTACCAGGCTGCTCTGAGAAACGCCGTCACTGCGTGGGTTTGCCTGGCTCTGCTTCCCAGACGTCGCAGCTCCTGCCCATACGAGGCTGCCTGCTCAGCCTGGGGCTGCCACCCGCTCCCTTACCTTGCTGCTGCCACCTCCTCCCTCAGCCTGCTGCTGCCACCTCTTTCCTTACCCTGCTGCTGCCACCCTCTCCCTCAGCCTGCCGCTGCCACCTGCTCCCAGCCCTGATGTGGGATCCATGACCGGTTATGGTCCTTCACTTTCTGTTGTGCAGCTGCAGATCCAGGGCTGCTGGCTGCTCTGAGACCTTCGGGCCCTGGGGCTGAGCCCGTGGGGCTGTCGCTGCTGGGCACTGCAGCAGGTGCCCAACAGCCCCTCACCACCAACCCAGAAGCTCCCATACCCTATGATGTGCCTGAGGTCTGCTGAGCCTGGCTCCCCAGCCGGAGTGGGGCTGCTTTTGCTTCACCCACCTCTCCGTTCCCCGGCCCTGCGTGAGCCCAGGGTTGCTGTGCGGGTGCCAGCGGGTAGCTATGGGTCGCCGTTTGCCTGGCACAGACCCCTAGACTCTGGCCCAAGGGCATGGGTGCCCACTAGTCCCTACTCCACGCCTGGCTCTCCTGCTCCTCCGGGTCCTGTCCCACCTCTCTGGGGCTCCGGGGGTCTCTCTGGGGGCCGGGGCCAGCGGGCACCGGCAGGGGCCAGCAGCTCCACCCGCCCTGGGGAGCACCGACCCCTCAGGGAGGCACCTGTGGTTTCCTCCCGGCAGAAAATTGACGGAGGGGTAATTGGCTGTAGTTGCCGCTCGGGGGTTCCATGGCACCCCCCTCACCTCCACCCCGAGACGCGTGCGGGAGGCCGCGGGGTCGCCGGAGCTTCCCCGTCCCGCGGGCTGCGGCTCCTCTCAATTAGGACTTCAAAGGGCTCCCGGGAGCTCCCTCCGCTCCGGAAATTCAACCCTTATCAGCGCCGGCAAAGGGGCTGCCCCCTCCCGTCTGCGCCGCTGCTCCCCCAGCGCCCCCAGTACAGCGCCCCAGTGCCCTCCCGTCCCCTCTCCTGGCTGGGCGCGTGAGCTGCTGGCTCCGAGGGAGCCCCGTGGGCCCCGCGGCGAATGGCCTTGCTGCCGGCTAATTGAAGGGCTGATGAGACAAGGCAACGCATCGTTAATAGTGACGGGGCCAGGCAGGAAGCGGCTCCGCTCAGACGCGGAGCCTCCGCGGAGCTCGAGCGATGCCCTGCGAATTACAGTGGGAGCCCCCTGAGTGATGGGGAAGGTCCCCCCCTTGCTCCCCGCAGCCTCCCCGTGTGCCCCGAGCACAGCGCTCTGTGCTCTGGCCCCACTCCAGCCCAGAGAGCTGGTGGCCAGCTGGGCAACCGCCCTGGCGCGCTCCTCGTCGGCTTCGCTGCTGGGACCTCCCGAGGCCGTCTGCACCTCCCCACGGCTCCCCTCTGCTCCAGGATGAATCTGAGGCCCCTGGAGGGCTCGGGGAGTGCACAGACAGGAAGGCACTGGATTGACTCGAAGCGCCAGCCAGGAGCACAGGGGGGTCCCTCCTGGCCCAGGGGATCGGCTCTCGGCAGAGTTTGCTCGCCGGGGAAGGGGCTTTCACGCTGAGCTGGTTGCAGAGCAAAACCTCCCCGGGAGGGGATTTTCTCTGCCTGGATGCTGCAGCCAGTTTGTGGCTCAGCTGAGCCAGGTCTGACCTGCCAGCTCTGTCGCAGAGCAGGATGCCCCTTCACCCTGAGCCCCCCAAGCAGAGCCCCTGTCCCCAGCCCGAGCTGTGCCCTGTGCCCACTCCAACCCCCTTCAGACTGCATCTTTCTCCCCAGAGGATGACGAGGTCCTGGGGGTCTCCCCTCTGCTCGGGCCACGTCTTTTGTGCTCCATCACTTGATGCCCATGAGCTGCTGCTCGTGGCTTCTCCTGCAACCCAGCAACAGCAGCTGGTCACGGGGCGACCCACGGCAGAGCTCATTTTCTTGGGGAAAAAGCAGCTGAGAGGGACTGGAGGGCTGGGAAATGAAGCTTTAGCTTTAACTGAGCTACAAGCTCAGCTCCCAGTGCTCGTTCAGTGAGTGCTGGGCTCCTGCGATTTCCCCAGGCGCTGGTCACTAGCAGGAGTTAATCACCTGCGGTGCAGCTCGGGGTAGTTAACTGCCTGACAAATCCCTTCTCAGCCACAGCAGAGGCTGATTTCATGGGGATTATCTCCTCTAATGCCTCCTCTCTAATGATCTGCAGCTGCAAGAACGTCCTTATCCTCTCTCATTGGCGAGGGACCTGGGAGCTCCTGGGGAGGGCTCCTAGTTCGATGCTCACCCTCCGGAGAGGGGAAGGTGCAGGGCACCTCAGCCAGAGCTGGAGCTCTGCACCCAGCATCTCTCCCGGGTGCTGTCCCAGGGCTGGGCAGTTCAGGGCACCTCAGCCAGGGCTGGAGCTCTGCACCCAGCATCTCTCCCGGGCGCTGTCCCAGGGCTGGGCACCTTAGTCCCTTGGTGCTGGGAGGCTGAGCTGCTGCTCGGTGAGGCCACAGTCCACTGCTGCGTGTTGGACTCCTCCGCGCTGTGCTACACCGCTCGGGTCCTGGGAGGCTCCCCAGACCTCGCTCGGCGGCCCAGGTATCTGCTGTTTGCATCTCTTGCCTTTCATATTCCGCCCCTATTGTCTTTACAGCTGCTGTTGACTCTCATTTAAAGTGAGGCGAGGCCGTGCATGCAGATGCAGCCGGGTCCCCCTGCGCCCCAGCGCCCGCGCTCACCACCTTCACGGTGATGCCCTCATCTCTGTTGCACCGGGGGACTTTCTCGCAGGGCCAGGGGCCAGCTGAGCTTCCTTTCGTAGCCACCTCCAGCTGAGAGCAGGCAGCACCTGAGGGTGTCGCCGCTCCTGGAGCGGTGGTGCCCGGTGCCGCAGACCCGTTGTCCTGGCTCCGAGAGCCGGTCCCTAAGGTGAAACCCAAGGACCCTTCAAGTCCCGAAGACCCCTGCAGTGGGTCGCTTCATCCCGAGTCCTGGGACGTGGCAGAGCTGGCGGGACCCCAGTTGCCTGGTGGCGGCGGGGAGCTGGCGCTGCGTTGCGGGGAGCATCCCCGCTCGCCCCCTCCCTGCGCAGCGCTGCCTCCCTCACCCGTGGGGCGCTCAGCGGGGAGCAGACAGGAGGCAGATATGTTAATTCGTGCTCGGTTAATTTCGACATCGGCTCCGCACCTTCCCCGTTCACGCTGCGGAGCTGCGGTGCCCTCCCTGGCCGCCCGCGCCCGCCCTCCGCAGGCGGGTGGCCGCCGGGTGCCCGTCCCGGCAGATCTGCATCCTTGTCAGCTCCCACGGTCACTGGGGTGAAGCCTTCAGGCTCAGCCCCTCTGCGCTGAGCGTCGGGCTCCTTCTCCCTGGGCTGCTGTGGGCTCTGCATCCGCAATGAGCCGCGGGTCAGCTCTTGCATGAGAAAGCACCAGCTCTGCTCTGTCGGAGCGGCCGCAGGTCCGTTCCCGTGTGCCGGCAGTGCCGCTCCAGGGGGCTCTTCTCCTGCTCCGCTGCTGCAGCTCGGCTGCTCCCCCCGGCACCCACGCAGGCAGGCGGGGAGCGCGCAGTGCTCCCCATCAGCAGGGGAAGGCGCAGGCGGGGGGTTGGTGGGCAGGCAGCAGGTGCCACAGGGGTGCCAGCGCCTTCCCGGGCTCCTGTGGGATGACCTCAGAGCCTCCCAGCTGTCACCACCAGGTTCCAGAGCCAGCCCCCAGACCAGCCCCTCTCCCGGGCTGAGCACTGTGGGCTTACACCAGGGAGCTGTGCTGCCCTCACCTTGCCCGGGAAGAAGGGTCTCTGAGACCCCCAGATCTTCACTTCTCACTGTCCCTGCGTGTTCCTCCTTCGCCCCTCGCCCTGCATCCTGATGGCTGTTCTCCAGCTGGGACGTGCCTTAAGCTCGGAGCTTGCACGAGCCCGGGCAGACCTGGGCGGGCACCCTGCAGGTGCCTCCTTCCTGCTGCTGCTGCAAGTGGCAGGGTGAGCACCAAGAGGTCTGGATGAGCATCGAGAGACCCGGGCGGGCACCCTGCAGGTGCCTCCCTCCTGCTGCTGCTGCAAGTGGCAGGGTGAGACCCGGGTGACCCTAACCTTCACCCAGGACGGGTCGGGAGAGGTGCAGCTCGAGTTAGCCCTGGGCAAACCTGCTCGTCCTCACCTTCCGTTGGCTGGTGGCAGCAGCCCCCTCTTGTCCCGACTGGCCAGAGGGAGCCAGGGTTGCCCAGAGTGATCTGTCCTCTGTCTGCCCCACAGTGGGATTCGGTCAACGAAATGGACGAGCTCTTCAGCCCCATCCACACCTACCAGGTCTGTAACGTCATGGCCCCCAACCAGAACAACTGGCTGCGGACCGGCTGGGTGCGACGGGCTGGGGCGCGGAGGGTCTATGCGGAGATCAAGTTCACGCTGCGGGACTGTAACAGCATGCCGGGGGTGCCGGGCACCTGCAAGGAGACCTTCAACCTCTACTACCTGGAGTCGGACCGGGACCTGGGCGCGAGCACCCGCGAGAGCCAGTTCGTGAAGATCGACACCATCGCGGCCGACGAGAGCTTCACCAGCGCTGACCTGGGCGTGAGGCGCCTGAAGCTCAACACCGAGGTGCGGGGTGTGGGGCCGCTGAGCAAGAGGGGCTTCTACCTGGCCTTCCAGGACGTCGGCGCCTGCATCGCCATCGTCTCGCTGCGCGTCTACTACAAGAAGTGCCCGGCCACCGTGAGGAACTTGGCCTCCTTCACCGAGGCCGTGACCGGCGCCGACTCCTCCTCCCTGGTGGAGGTGCGGGGCGAGTGTGTGGGCCATTCGGAGGAGAGAGACACCCCGAAGATGTACTGCAGCGCCGAGGGCGAGTGGCTGGTGCCCATCGGCAAGTGCGTGTGCAGCGCCGGCTATGAGGAGCAGCGGGACTCCTGCACCGGTGAGTGCCTGCTGCTTGCCACGGGGGGCTGCCAGGGGACAGGTGGGGTGGGCTGCCAGGGGCTCCTGTCTCTCTGTGGCAGAGCAGAGGCAAGTAGCCCGCTCACAAAAAGCGGGACAGCTGGCCTCTGGGGAGGCAAAGGGCTGCCCCAGCCTCTGCTGAGTGGCTTCACGCTTCCAAAATGTGCCAGGGGACCACCAGCAGGCGTCTGGGGAGCTCCCTGTGCATGGGGCAAGGCTTTGGGCTGGGGGCTGGCGCTGGGGCAGAGGCTGCCCTGGCTCCATTCTTCCCTACCGCAGCACAGAGATCCCAGCCCAGTTGCTCCAGCTGGTGCTTTGGTGCAGCTGGGCCCCTCCAGAAAGCCCCTTTGCTCAGCTGCCCTTGGCAGGAGCTCTGCAAGCAAAAAGGAAACCCCCCCAGCTCTGATGGGACGAGGTCACTGCAGCCCTCCAGCCCCATCCCAGCTCTGATGGGACGAGGTTGTTGCAGCCATCCAGCCCCCTCCCCTGGGCTGCTGCTGTGCTCTGGGGGTGCCGGGAGCCTTCCCGGGGACCCCTGTGCCGCTGGGCAGGCTCGAAGCTGCCACCTGTGCAAAGTGCGATAAGGAAGGGGGTGGCCGGCCGCAGCCGAGCGCCAGGCACGGGCCGTGTTTGCGCAGTGCCGGGGCTCCCCAGGAGAGCCCTGCGCCCGCTGCTGTTTGCTCGCGGTGCCCGTGCGGGCGGCGCCGAGCGGAGCAGTTTGTCCTGGGGGCTCGGTGCAAGGTCAGGACGTCTGACGCTGGGCTGGAGCTGGCCCCCGAGCTGGGTCCCCGGCTGATGCAGAGCAGGAACAGACGCTTCTGCCCTGCAACTGCCGACTCACTGTCACCTGCCGGTAGGGCTGGGGGTGGTGCCTGGCACCCCGGAGCCTGGCAGGATGCTCAGGGTCTGTCTTCTGGGATGCCCTGGTGTTTGCCGTGAGGGCTCCCTGGGGTCAGAGGGGCCAGGGCTCAGCCACAGTCCCAGCTTCCATTCCCATGGCATCTTCTACCTCAGCCCCCCAGCCCCAGGATGACACCCCTCAGGATCTCCCTCTGGGCAGCTCTCTGCAGCTTCACTGGCTTCTCCCCGCTGCTTTCAAGGCTCTGAGGAGCCCTGGATCCCTCGCACTAGGCTGGGGTTTGGGGATGGACCCCAGTTGCCCCTCAGGCTGCTCCTGCCAGCAGCTCTTGGGGAGCCAAACCGGGGTAGAACCCTTTGGCTGGTTAGCAGTCTGGAAGCCAGTTAGTTCTTTCCAGCTGGTGGGATTCCTGCTGGCGAACGCTGGGCAGGTTTGGTGTCCCCTAAACCCTCCTCGTGGGCAACTTTGCCTGGCAAAGGTGCCCCTCAGCCCTCGGAGCAGCAGGGTCCTGCCAAACACTTGTTCTGCGCTTGGCGTGAGATCCCGGTCATCCCACCCATGTCACCCCGTCCTGGAAACAAGGTGCTGCTGCTGCCACTTCCCTCACGGGGAGAAAGAGCTCTAAAGGCTGCTGGTGCTCAGCTGAGGGGGGGTGATGGCTGTGCTGGCCCCCGGCATGCCCTCGCTCCCTTCTCCTGGGGCACCGGGCATCCTTATGTCAGAGCTCAGCTCCCCGTGGGCTCTGCAGGGGCTGGGGGTGCATCCTGGGTTTGCTGCATGTCCTCTCATCCTCGGTGCATCTTTGCCCCCTGCAGCCAGGGCGCAGGGTGCCCTCCAGCACTGTCACAGGTGGCTGTGAGCTCTCCTGCTCTGCTGGGCACAGGGTGCCCCCCAGCACTGTCACAGGTGGCTGTGAGCTCTCCTGCTCTGCAGGGCACGGAGGGCTCTTCCCGCAGCCCGGGCAGGTTCTGCCTGAAACCCTCCAGCTCCGGGAACAGCTCTGCTTCTAATCCTGGCGCTCGGCCGCCCGCTCCCATCTGGCTCCACAGGCTGCGGCGCTCCCCAGCCCGGCTCTATAAAAAGCCCCCGGTGTGGGGAGCGCCAGTCTGGCCCCCCACGCGGGTCTGTGCAGCAGCACCCCGGCGCCGCTCCTGCGGGAGGTGTCTGCGCCAGGAGCTGGGGGCTCTGGCTCCGGACCGTTTTCTTTCGGGTTCAGAGAGAAGCTGGAGGGAAGGCGAGCAGCAGCTCAGAGTCGGGGCGCCTCCGGTCACCCTGGGTTCCGGGCAGGAGCCAAGAGCTGCTGGTTCAAGTGTGGCAGCGCCAGGCAGATCCCCTGTGCGGGCTGCAGCCGGTCTGGACCGCAGCTCCAGTTCACCCAGCACCACAGACGGATCTGCTGCACTGGGAAGGGCAGGGCCCTCCTCATACTACTTCTTGTGAGGGCTGGTGCTGAGCCAGAAGCTCTGCAGGTGCCCTTTGCTGCCGGTGCCCTTGGCTGGCACCCGGGGTGGAAACCCCCGTTCCCCTGCTGCAGCACCCGGAGAGCAGAGTGGGGGCAGAGGGGTCGGACTGCGGGAAGAAGGGATGAGCAGCAGTGGGGTGACCTGAGGTGGAGTCTGGGGTGACGTGGGACTAGCTCCTGTGTAGAGGGGTGTGATGGAGTCTGAAGCAGCCCAGGGGGGGAAAAGACTTGTGGGCTGCAAGGGGCGAGCTGGGCTGTGGGTGGCTCTGAGGTGATGTTAAGGGTAGGGGGTGTGGGGCAGTGCCAGCCCAAGCACCACGTGAAGGATGCACAGACCCACCACCAGGACTGTGGGGCAACGCGTGGTCTGGGCTCCAAGAGTTTGCCTGAGAAAGTCAACCCCCCCCGAGCCAGCCAAGAACCTCCCCACTAGACCCGCCGAGCCGTGGACCGGCTCGTGCCTGGGCAGCGCTGACCCGTGCCCCTTCCCTCCCCTGCAGCCTGCCAGACGGGGTTCTACAAGTCGGCCCCTGGGGACCAGCTGTGTGCCAAGTGCCCCTTGCACAGCCACTCGGAGAGCCGGGCCGCCCGCGTGTGCCGCTGCGACAGCAGCTTCTACAGGGCGGTGCAGGACCCCCCCTCGGCTGCCTGCACGCGTGAGTACCCTGCTGCCCCCCAGGCACGGCCCCTGCCCCGGGCACCCCTTTGGCCGCTCTGCCTCGCCCTGCTTCTCGCCTGCAAAGTTCCAACAGGACTCTGCTCCCCTCCTGCGCTGGAGTGGGGTGACCCCGCGCCCTGGGTCACCCAGCAGCCTCTTGCTCTGCCCAGCACGGTCAGAGCCCAGGGGGCCCAGGGGGCCCTGGGGGTCCCTCTCTGTTGGGTGGGTGGTAGCGCTAGGGCTTGTCGCAGGGCTTCAGAAGGTGCTGGTGTTGCTCCCACATTGCCCCAGCTCTCTGCCATGGGCTGCTTTGGGGGGCGCCAGTGCTGTTAAAGGGGGCCACGAGCTTTCCAGGAGGAGCTGGCCCAGAAGGGCACTCAGATGTGGGGCTTCTGGCTGATGCCAGGGTGAGAGGCAGGTCAGCAGCATCTGGCTGGTGTTTCCCTGGGGAACATCCACCCCACACCAAGAACGTCCCCAGGAAATGCGAACTTGTCGCTCCCATTGGCTGAGCAGGTCCTGTGCCCGTTGCCCACCACCACCTTGGCACTTCCCTAAAAGCTTCCTGCTTCACCCACAACAAACGTGAGCCCTTGGCACCCTGGGCCAGGGCATCTCCCCTCGAGGGCACCTCCCCTGCATGGCATCTCCCCCTGGGACAAGCCTCTGTCTGTGCTGTCTGCTGCTGGGGGCTCTCCTGGCTCCGGGCAGCTCTGCCTTCCCTGCAGCAGGTGGCTGCTGCCCAGGGCCACCCCTCTGCTGGTGCCCTGCTCTGCCAGCGCCGCTGAGCCTCTGCTTCTGCTCCAGGCCCCCCCTCGGCTCCCGTGAACCTGATCTCCAGCGTGAATGGCACCTCGGTGACCCTGGAGTGGGGGCCGCCGCTGGACAAGGGCGGCCGCGCGGACATCGCGTACAACGTGCTGTGCCAGCGCTGCGCCGGGGACGCCGGCCGGTGCGAGGCGTGCGGCAGCGGCATCCGCTTCGTGCCCCAGCAGATGAGCCTGGTGCAGGGGGTGCTGACCGTCACCAACCTCCTGGCCCACACCAACTACTCCTTCTGGGTGGAGGCTGTCAACGGCGTCTCTGACCTCAGCCTGGAGTCCCGGAGAGCTGCCGTTGCCAACATCACCACGAACCAGGCAGGTAGGAGGAGCAGGCGCCCTCTCGAGCCTTTGGGGTGCTGCTGCTGGTGCTGCTCTGCCGCTGCCTGTCCTAGCAGCTGCTTTGGTGACGGAACCCCCTGGGATGTGGGACCCCCCAGAACGTGGGACCCCCAGCCTCTCTGCTGCCAGGGGGGCTCAGGTAGTCTGGGTGGGCTGGAGAGAAGCAGCTGCCCAAGCAGCTTGTGCCCTTCTCCTCCGCCCTCTGCTCCCTCCAACTCAGGCTGCAGCCGCTGGCAGAGGCTCCTCTTCCTCAGGAGGCAGCATCTTGCCCCCACTGAGCCCCATCAGGTCTCCCTCTGCCCAGGTCAGCAGTCCAGAGGTGCCGGCAGCCGGCCCGGGGCAGGAGAGCACCCCAGGGTGTCTCTCGACTGATGCTCAGTCCGTGGCCACCCCTCTGGGTGCTGATCACCTCCCCTTGCCCAGGTGGGGCAGGAGTGCCAGAGTCTGGCTAGGGATCTCCACGGCCTCTAGCCCCTTCTTCCTGGCTGCTGGAGAAGGGGCCGTGCTCTGCCCTGTGCTGGGACCCTGCCCTGGTCTTTCAGCTCCCCAGAGCCTGCTCAGCCCGCGGGAGAGAGGTGGAGGAGCTCAAACACACAGAAGCTGCTCCCCAAGCCCCTTCCCTGCGGCTTTAATGAAAAGGAACTGGGGTCGAGCCAGGGGCCCTGCAGGGAGCCCAGGGCCACCCGCACCTGCGGGACCCCCCGGCGGGCACCTAACGCCCTGGGTCTGCGCCCCCAGCCCCGTCGCAGGTGGTGGTGGTCCGCCAGGAGAGTGCTGGCCAGACCAGCGTCACCTTGCTGTGGCAGGAGCCCGACCAGCCCAACGGCATCATCCTGGAGTATGAGGTCAAGTACTACGAGAAGGTAACGCCGAGCTGGCCGCTGCCAACGGGGCGGGCACGGGGGGACGCGCCGCCCTCAGCCAGCCCTGCGTGGGAGACCGGCTCGCAGGGCTCCGCTGAGCCGATGCCGCAGGCTCTTGGTGCCTTCCTTGCCCAGGACAAGGAAATGCAGAGCTACTCCACTCTCAAGTCCAAGGGCACCACTGCCACCATCTCCGGGCTCAAGCCTGCCACCCGCTACGTCTTCCAGGTGCGGGCTCGCACCTCTGCTGGCTGCGGGAGGTTCAGCCAGACCGTGGAGGTGGAGACTGTGAAGCCGGGTGAGTGTGGGGCTGGGGATGCGGGGAAGGAGCACGGGAGGGGGTGATGCCCTGCCCCACGGCCTCTGCCACGCAGGGACGGAGGTGCCTCTCCTGGGTTTCCACCTGCAGAGCTGGGTGAAGTTGCCCTCCTGAGGGGGCTTGTTCGATAGAAGGAGGAGGGAGCAGGGGCACAGCAGGGAAGACCTGGTGAGGTCCTGGGGCTCCAGGCTGCCCTCTGTGCTGATGGCCACATCCCCGTGGCTCTCCCAGCGACTGGTTTCCCCGTGTGCAGCGGGAGACCCACAAAGCTGGGGCTGGATGATGATGCTTTGGGCTTGGGGACCCAAGTTACCCCTGGGGTAGGTGAGCTGCGGGGCTCAGCAGAGCTCTCCCTGCTCCTTCCTGCCCTGGTCCTCCAGTCTCTCTCCGATACGACACGATGACCATTGTCTGGATCTGCCTGACACTCATCACCGGCCTCGTTGCGCTGCTGGTGGTCCTGATCTGCAAGAAGAGGTGAGGGCTGCTGCGGGTCGGCGCCGGGCAGGGCAGGATGGGCGGGAGAACCCGGCTGCAGCTGTCCCCCTCCCTGCTTGCCCAGGGCACCCGCAACCCCGAGCAAAGTGTGGACTAAGAGTTAGGGGTCGGGCTGCCTCCTCTGTCCTTGAGGAACAGTCTCCAGACCTCCTCCTCTTGCTCAGGGACTTGGTTTAGTGGTGGGTTTGGTAGAGGTCGCAGCACCCCTGAATGACTGGGGCTGGAGAAGTGTCCTGCAGCCGGTGTCCTGCCCCAGGCTGGGGTGCCGGTGCAGCCAGACGCAGCTGATGGAGAGCCGGGTGCCAGCTCCAGCCCGTCCCGGGCTGCCTGCAGCCCTGCTGAGCCCTGCTGCCCTGCGCCTACCGCCCGTGTCCCCACGGCAGGCACTGCGGGTACAGCAAGGCTTTCCAGGACTCCGATGAGGAGAAGATGCATTACCAGAATGGACAAGGTAGGAGCCTCCCTCTGCTCTCCTGTGGGTTGGGCAGGGACCTGGACCATCGCCCTGCCCGTGGCCATGCCATGGACCTGCAGGGCTCCTGGGGGGAAGGGTGTAGACCACCGCCTGCTTCTGGGGAGGTGGCCAGGAGAGCTGAGCAGGGGCTCTGGTCCCAGGGGCACCCTGGTAACGGGGTGGAGGGTTGCACGGCAGGAGGAGGCACCGCAGCAGGTTCCTCTCAGACAGCTCAGGCCAGAAGAGCGCAGGTGAGGGGCGGTAGGGAGCCAGGCCCTGGGTGGCTCTGAGGACAGAGCTGTGCCTGTGCCCCTTGGGCTTTCCTGAGGCTGCAGCTCCTGTGTCTCCCCAGCTTGTCCCCCCAAGCAGCTCTGTCCCTGCCCGTCCTCTGCCTCCCTGCTGCTCCAGAGGAGCTGATCCTCTCTCTCCCCTGTGAAAACCCGGCAGTGAAGTTCCCCGAGTCCAAGGTCTACGTGGACCCGCACACGTACGAGGACCCCTGCCAGGCCGTGCACGAGCTCACCCGTGAAATCGAGGCCTCCCGGATCAAGATTGAGAAGGTCATCGGGTCTGGTGAGTCCTGGAGCCGCTCTGCCTCTTTGCATCATGTCCGCTGGCACCACCGCCAGCTGCTGCGGTGCTCGGCCAGGGCTCAGCCTGCCCCTTGTCCTTCTGATGGCTGCTGTGGTGCTGGCGGGTTGGTGCGAGAAGCTGAGGAGCTCCTCACGCCCTCCCTCTCCGTTGCCTGGCAGGGGAGTCGGGAGAGGTCTGCTACGGCCGTCTGAAGCTGCCGGGGAAGAGGGAGATGCCGGTGGCCATCAAGGCTCTGAAGGCTGGCCACACAGACAGGCAGAGACGGGACTTCCTGAGCGAGGCCAGCATCATGGCGCAGTTCGACCACCCCAACATCATCCACCTGGAGGGGGTGGTGACCAGGAGTAGGTGGCAGCTCCCGGCTGCAGCCGGGGTTGGGGGGTCTGTCTCCTCATGGGGTTGGGGATCACTGGATGCTCCCCATCCTTGGGTCGCCCCAGTTCCTTGCCCACCAAGGGCACCTTGGGGCACGTGGCAGGGCTGCCACCATCCCCACTGCCGTGCCCGTCCTGGGGGGCGCAGGGCTGCAGGAGGTCCTCGAGCCTGACGCTGGGCTTGCCGGAGAAGGGTGTCCCTGTGCCCGCTCGACCTCCTCTGTCCCCCGCAGGCAAACTGGTGATGATCGTGACGGAGTACATGGAGAACGGCTCGCTGGACGCCTTCCTCAGGGTGAGGGGCTCAGCTCTCGCCCTTCGCTGCTCAGGGGCTGCTCCAGCTCCTCTGCCCCACAGCTGCTGCAGCCCTGCGAGGGGGCTCTGGGCTCCCGCCTCTCCACTGGCACTGGCTCCAGGGCAGTGTGGGCAGCACCCTGGTGAGGGCGGAAGGGCAGGGCAGAGGCACCGGGGTGAGAGGAGGCTCCAGGGCAGGGAGGACGACAGGTCCTAGGGCACTGGTTTAGCGGCGGCAGCGGCTTCAAGACTTCAGTAGCCCTGGGCTACCTTTCAGAAGCACGACGGGCAGTTCACGGTGATCCAGCTGGTGGGCATGCTGCGCGGCATCGGCGCCGGCATGAGGTACCTCTCCGACCTGGGCTACGTGCACCGGGACCTGGCCGCCCGCAATGTCCTGGTCAACAGCAACCTGGTCTGCAAGGTGTCCGACTTCGGCCTCTCCCGCAGCCTGGAGGACGACCCTGATGCCGCCTACACCACCACGGTGCGTGGCCCCTGGCGCCGGGCTCCCGCCGGCCCTGGCTGGTGGCCGAGCCCCTTCCCAGCCCTGGCAGGGGCTGCCCAGGGGGTGGTGGAGTCTCCTCCTCTGGCGCCGTTTCAGACCCCCCTGGCCGTGTCCCTCCCTATGTGACTGGGTCTAGCTGCACCTCCCGAGCCCCTCATCGCCTATGGGGTGGAGATGAGGATGAGAAGAAGCAGGGGGGCCTGTTATGGGGTTTGGAAGGCAGGGGGGGCCAGGAGCCATAAATGGGAGTTGGGGAGGGGTTCAGGAGCCACCAAGCATCCTGGTGGGACCTGGTAGGGTCAGACTGCTCATCCCAAGCTCCTCATCCTCAGGATTGAGGGATCCTGTGGTAAGGAGGTGAGGATGGAGGAGTCTGTAATGGGGCGGGGAGGTCCAGGACCCATCAGTGGGGTTTGGGGTGGGGGGTCTAGGAGCCAGGTCACCGACAGATGGAGCGGTTGGTGCTCTCCAGTCAAGAGAGGCAGGGCAGGAGCAGAGGCGATCGCCTCACTGCTGGTATCTGGACCCAAAGACCTCCTGGGCCACGGCTCGCGGTCCTTCACACAGGAGCACCCCAGGACTGAAGAGCACAAAGAGAAGCAGCCTTGGTCTGCTCCTCCACTGGAGGTGAAATGGGGGCAGAGGCTCTTCTGGCCCTTCTTTGGCCACGAAGGGCTGCTGTGGGCTCCCCAGGCAGGCGGCTGGCTGTGGGAGGGCAGTGGACAGACATCCCTGAGGGAAGGCAGCTGGAGGCTGCAGCTGAGGAGTCTGAGCATCCCTCTGCAGAAGGACCAAGGCTAGAGAAGGGCTGAGACCTTTGGGTCACTCCTGGGTGGCTGCCAGCACAGTGGCCCAGCCTCGAGCAAGTGGCCCTTGTGCTCCTGGCTTGGCTTTGGCCAAGTGGAGGGGGAGCCAGGGTGCCCTCCCGTGCGTCTCTGGGTCCGGCTGCTCCCTTTGGGGTCTCAAGTCGGCTGCAGAAGGTACTGCCCCAGCTGCAGACCCCGGGGATGCTCTGAGCCTCCCCTCCTGCCCCCTCTTCCAGGGGGGGAAGATCCCGATCCGCTGGACAGCGCCGGAGGCCATCGCCTACCGCAAGTTCTCCTCGGCCAGCGACGTGTGGAGCTTCGGCATCGTCATGTGGGAGGTGCTGGCCTTCGGCGAGCGCCCGTACTGGAACATGAGCAACCACGACGTGAGTAGTCGCGGGGATCCACACTGCCTCTCCTCCTGCCCTCGCCCCAGCAAGCCAGGTCCGTCTCTTCCTGTGCCTGCAGGAGGCTCTGGGAGCCCCGGGCTTGGGCCACCCGGCAGAGGGCTGGGGGTCTGTCGGGGTTACGGGCCACCCTCGGCTCAAGGGCGGCACCAAACCCGGTGGAAGAAGGGCACCTGCATCACTGAGCACAGCCCGGGAGCGACATCAGCAGGAGCGGGGGATTGATCGATAGACACTTTGGGATTCCTCTGAGGATGCCCAGAGCTCTCCCGAGTCTTCACTGGTGGGGGCTAGAAGACTCTGTCTTTGGGAGTCATCTGTGCCCAGGGCTTTTGCTGCTTTTGGGGGTGGCTTTGGTGGCGCCGGGGCAGGACCCTGCACGGCTGGAGGCAGCTCTGCCTGCAGGGGCTGCACAGGACCTGTGACGGCAGCCCTGGCGGTCGCTCTCCTGGAGGGAGGCTGCGACGCTCGAGGGACGCTGGAGCCCTCCGTGAGTCTGGTCCCCAGCCCGCCTGCGGCTCAGCACATCCCTTGCTGTTGAGCACGAGCCTCGCAGCCGCCCTCCACTTGCCCACCCGGTGGCCCCGGCGGCTCACGCAGCAGCGCTCCGCTCCGGGTGCTGCTGCCCGGGGTGCTGGGAGCTCTGCTGTGGCCCGTGGCTTCCTTGCAGGTCATCAGCTCGGTGGAGGAGGGCTACCGGCTGCCGGCGCCCATGGGCTGCCCCAGAGCCCTGCACCAGCTCATGCTGGACTGCTGGCAGAAGGACCGCGGCGAGCGGCCCCGCTTCGCCCGCATCGTCGGCATCCTGGACAAGCTGATCCGCAGCCCGGACCACTTGAAGTGCACGACCACGGCCAGCCGGTGAGAGCCCCTGAGAGCCCCTGAGCCGCCAACATCGCCTCTGATCCAGCTGCTGCAGCTGCCGTCACCTGCAGGCTCAGAGGCTCTCCGAGCTGGCCCTGGCAGCCCGGCCACTCGGCACCGACAGCTCCAGGTCTAACCCCTCATGTCCTGCCCCCAGGGTCCCCCAAATGCCCCTTGACGGGGGTCTCCTCGACCCGGGAAGCTGCCTGACCGTGGAGGACTGGCTGGACTCCATGCGGCTGGGGCACTACCGGGACAACTTCGCCATGGCAGGATACTCCTCGCTGGGCATGGTGATGGGCATGGACATCGAGTGAGTACCAGGACGCCGCCGTTCTCCGGCCGCCCCCGCCCTTCTTTCGGTCCCCGGCTGCCCCCGCCCTTCTTTCGCTCTCCATCCAGCTGGTCTCTGACAGCAGGGAAGTTCTGGGGAGACCTGGGACGCAGCCCGGGCTGTGCTTACCTTGTGTGCGAAGTCACCTCGGGTGCTTTGGGGTGGCTCTCCAGTGCTATCAGAGGGAGGTTAGGATGTGAAGGGCTTTTAGGAGGTCTTGTGAGCCAACCTCCTGCCCAAAACAGGGTGAGATCTGAGTTTCACAGTGCAGGAGGTTTTGGATGGGTCCTCTGGATCTCCTCTAGTCCACCCACGCTGCCAGAGCAGGATCCCCTCGAGCAGATCCCACAGGAGCATCCAGGCAGGTTTGGGATCTCTCCAGAGCAGGAGATCCCCCACCTTTTAGGTAGTTAAAGGGGCTGGAGAGGTCCTCTCAGTCTCCTCTGCAGGCTGAACAGCTCCAGCTCGCTCAGGCTCTCCTCACACGAAAGCTGCTCCAGCTCTCTGAGCATCCTGGTGGCTCTGTGCTGGACTCTCTCCAGCAGCTCCTTGTCCTTCCTGAACTGGGGAGCCCAGAAGTGGCTGCAGTACCCTAGATGTGGCCTCACCAGGCTGGAGCAGAGAAGTACCTCCCTGGACCTACCGGCCACACTCTTCTTTGTGCACCCCAGGAGCCCTCTGCATATGCAGCCTCTCGCCCCTGTCGAGCCCCGGGTCTCTCTCTGTCCAGCTCCGTCCTGCCCAGGTGGCACTGAGCATCAGCACAGCCCCCTGGTCTGTCAGCAGCTGGCTGAGGGACCGCTCTGTGCCCTTGTCCGGGTCATTAGTGGCTACTGAGCAGGACTGGTCCCAGTAGTGACTCCTGGGGAGCAGGAGCCTGCAGCCAGACTCTGGGCCACCAGTCACAGCCCCCTGAGCTCTGTCTTTTCCCCTCTCACCTCTGTTGCACCCCCAAAACCCGTGTTGGGGCCAGAGCTGAGGCTGCATCCGACTTCTCGTGGGTCACTGGGGAACAGTGGGGCAGGTCTGCAGCAGGGAGGGCTCCTTGTCCACCCTCCTCCCGACCGGGTGAGCCGAGGGCATCTTGGTAGAGCAGAATCCGAGCGCAGAGCATCGGTCTTGTCGGGACTGAGCCCCCTCCTGCTGCTCCCGCTGGGCTGGCAGCAGGGTGCCTGTGGGCCCTCAGCAGCAGCTGGGCACGGGGTCCTGAGCTGACACAGGGAGCAGCAGGGCCCTGGCACAAGTCCTGCCCTGGGGGTGTCTGACACAGTCTCTGTTCTGCAGGGATGTTCGGAGCCTGGGCATCACCATGATGGGCCACCAGAAGAAGATCCTGAGCAGCATCCAGGCCATGAGGGCGCAGCTGCTGAACACGAGCGGCCCCAGGAGGCATCTCTGATCGGCAGCTTTGCGAGGCTGCCTCAGGCTTTCCTGGCCACTGACCCTGGCAAAGGGGCAGCGGGGTGGTGAGCAGGAAATGAGGCGCCACATGGCATGTGGAGCCCTGGCAGCCTCTCTGTGGCTTCAGAGGACTTTCCAGGCTCCTCAGCGGTCTGGCTGCCTCCTTCCCCCACCCAAAGGGGGGAGCAGCCTTCCAGGAGGGGCTATAGACACGTCCTACCTCTCCCTGGCTGCTGCCGTGTCCTTGTGGGACAGGGGACCCCACACGACTATGCAGGACCCTTCCGCACAGTGGGATGGCCCCAGCCGCACCTGCTGTCGGCCACCGCGGCAATGCCGGGAGCAGTGAGGCCGGGCTTGGCCGGGCACAGAGCTCCCTTGGGCGATGGGGCAACTGCGACGGTGGGCACAGAGCTACAAGAGATGGGCAGCTCTTCCGGTGCTGCGGGAGACTCTCCTCTCCTCGACACCAGCAGCGGCAGCCCAGGGCATCTGTCCTAGGGCCACCAGCTCAGGTTCCTCCTCCAGCAGAGAGACCGCTCTGGTCTCCCCCAGAGCCAGACCAGAGCTGAGAGGGAGAGTGTGCTCCCACCTCACCTGGTCCAGAGCTGGAGAGGCTGCTGCCAGCCTCTCCCCCCTCTTCCAAGAGCTGTCCCGCGACCCGCCGCCTGCCCGCGCCCAGGGCTGCCGTCTGCAGGGGGGGCTCCGGAGCCACATCTCCGGCCGCAGCCACGGCCAGCACAGGGGCTGGGGGCAAAGAGGACCCTTGAGCTGCAGGCGGGGCGGGTGGCCTCTCCTGCACAGCCCCCGCCCCTCCACTGCAGCATCTCTCGGGGAACCGTCCTGGTGCGGAGCAGGGGCCCCCGGGGCCCGCCGGCGCTGCGGTGGGAGGCTGAGCTGGGAGCGGAGGGGAGTCCGCGGGCTGGGGAGGTTTCTCCGGGCTGTAAAGAGGATTCCTGAGGGTCTGGGACCTGTCTGGCTGAGGTGTGATGCGAGGCACACGGGAGCGGTCCCGAAGCACAGAACTCGCCGCAAACACTCTGCTGGGCGCCGGGCACCCCCTTCCTAGCGCCGGCACCGCAGGTCCAGCACCGCTCCGGCGCAGGTACTGACTGGCAGGACCCAGCCCGGGCTGGTCCTCCTGGTGCTGCTTGGGCACGGGGCGGGGAGGGGTTAAAGCCACTTCTCAGCTGCAATAATCCGGCCAAACTGGCCTTGCTGGGGCTGGCTCAGCTCTGCGCCGGGGCGCCCGAGGGGCCCTGGCAGCAGCGGCACTTTACCTCTTCCTATGGAAGCTCTTTGTACCGGGGGACAGAGCCCTGTGGTGTTGAATTTGCACCCAGGGCCGCCCTGCGCCCAGCGTCGTGCCGAGGGCAGCCCCAGCCCTGCAGCGCAGGAGGCCTTGTGCTGGCCACCTCCTCTCCTCTCCTGGCCAGCGTCTGCCATGACCCTGTAACCACAGACTGGGGAGAGCAGCGACCAGGTCAGGGGCACCAACCTGCTCCTTGGGGTTTGCTGGGCAACCCTGCTAACGTGGGCTGCAGCATCTGAGGTTGGGAGCTGCCAGAGGCCCCTTTCCAGGTGGCCCACGGGTCCGATCTGCACCCCTCGGGGCATCGCTGGGCAGCTCCCGGCCGTGGGGATGGCAGGGCAGGGTTTTCCTTTTCTGCTTGGAGCCTGCACCTCTTCCTGGGCAATAAAACTCCTCTTCCCACGGACCCTCTGGTCGCCTCTTCTCATCGCTAGGCGGCATCCGAGCACCTCGCCGCTTGCGGAGGGCTCTGGGTTCTCGGTGGCTGCTTCGGAGGCACAGAGGGGCCAGCACTGGGGTGCCCAGGTAGCCACCACCGGAAAGCCTCCCACACGTGAAGGATGCTTCTCTGTGGGGTGGGCTCACAGGTGCAGTGAGGCTCCCTCGGAGGGGTTGACGTGGTCTGGGCTGGGAGAAACCTTCCCTGAAACCACCGAGTGGCTGCTGAGCAGGAGCATCTTGTGCAGCAGACGGTGCAAGCACCGGACGTCCTCTGTGCAGAGGCTCCTCGGGGGGCTCTGGCAGGTGTCTCCAGACCCAGGGTAACAGGTAACTGGTGTGTGCAGCCCTCTCCTCCCCAGCCCTCCTTTCCCCACCCGTCTACCTGCTACCAAGTTACCCCAGCAACCCTGTGCAGAGCCTCCTTCCTCCCTGCCCCTCCTTTCACTGGTCTCGCTGATGCCCCCTTTGCCCAAGCCCTGGCCCCAGTCCTGGTGAGGTGCTCCTGGCCCAGGGCGGAGGGCTGAGCTCACAAGCCCCGTGCTCTGCATCCCCCTGATCTGCCCCATCTGAGTGGCTGCACCTCCCGTCGCTGCCCCGCAGCAGGACCACAGGGCGCCTGGAGCTCTTCTTGCAGCTCCAGACCTGCCTCACCCCGACCTCGTCCTTTGCCCATCAGCTCCCAACACACCCTGAGCCACCAGCGCTGATGGAGGCAGGGGAGCCATCTCCCTGATGGGAAGGGCTGGAGAAGAGGTGGGGGGTGACCCCATAGATGTTGGCAACTGTGGACAGGGTGGGTGTCGGGAGGATGGAGCCAGGCTCTGCTCAGGGGTGTCCAGGGCAGGACAAGGGCAGTGGGGACAGGCTGGAGCAGAGGAGGGAGTTTTCATGGAAACAGAAGGGAAACCTTTTCCCCCTGAAGGTGACGGAGCCCTGGCACAGGCTGCCCAGAGAGGTCGTGGAGACTTTCAAACCCCCCTGGATGCTCCTGTGTGACCTGATCTAGGGGACCCTGCTCTGACAGGGCGGTTGGACTGGGTGATCTCTAGAGGTCTCTTCCAACCCCTAGCTAACTCTGGGGTTCTGTGGGAAGAGCTTTTCCTTTCTAGCCCCAGCTAATAGCCCCCAGAGCTGCCAAGAAGCCCTCCCCGAAGGGTTTCATCAGCAGCCCTGTGGCCCTGTCATGAACAAGAGTCTCCAAGAGCTCCGTGTGCCTGGAGGTGGCAGTCTGGACCCACAGAGCCCCTGCTGAGCCCTGTGCGCAGCCACCCGACTTCGCTCAGCTCCCAGCTCTCCCCTTGTGCCGTTGCGCTGCGGGTTTGCCGGGGCCTGCTGTGGCCACTGGGGTGCTGGTAGGTCCTGGGCTGGGCTGGCTGAGCCCAGAGGGCTTCTCCAGCCTCAGTCACTCTGGGGTTCTGTGAGCTTCAGACCTGGGCAGATGCTAAGGGACCTCGAGGTGGCAGAGGATGCTCTGGTGTGCTGATAGTGCATGGGTTGGGCAACCAGTGTGTGCTGCTGCACAGGCAGGGAGGGCTCCGAAGGCAGAGGTGAGCTCACAGCCCAGTGCAGGAGGTGATGGAGAGGCAGGAGGTGACGGAGAGGCAGGAGCTGTGGGCTCACACCACCGTGCCCCATGGCCAGACCCCATCCTGCACAGCCCCACAGCAGGGAGGGACGAAAGGCCACCCAGTGCCGGGCTCCCCGAGTATGAGGCTCCCTGTTGCAGCTCCTCGATTCCTCTGGGGTTCCCAGCTGCCTGCAGAGGGTCGGCAGCACTTATGAAATGTTCAGTTCTCGCAGGTTTTGAATTTCTGAGGTTTTTTCTGTGTCTGAGCTGGGAGGAGATGATGACTAAAAGATAAAACTGGAGGTCTCCGATCACTCTCGAGCGATGCGAGGAGCATTTATGCCGGCGAGGAGCCCGGCGCCGCCCGCGTGCCAAAACCTCACAGCGCCCTGCGAACGGGACCTGAACGAGGAGCTCTGTCTGCTCTTCGGTGCCTCTGCTGGGGTGCGGGGACAAGCAAACCTGGGCAGCTGCGAACCTCTGCAGGGTTCTGCTCAGGAGCAGAGCAACAGCCTCCCTGACACCGGGTGCTCCAGAGGAGAGCCAGGTGCTGCCGGCTCTGGTGATGCTTCTCTATTGCCGGTCACTGCCCAGAGGCACCTGCAGAGAGCAGGAGCTCCGAGAGAGAATGGAGGGTCGGGAGGGCGAGTGGGACAGCTGTGGGTGAACAGGGACAGGGCTGAGAAGTCTGGGAAGAGCTGGGGCAGGAGGAGGAACTGCGATGAGCTGAGGAGAACAGGTCTGAGTGAGGCAGGACCTGAAGCAGGAGGCCAAGGCGTGGGAAAGGGCTTCTCATAACCAGAGGTGACGGCTTCTTGGGTAGAAGCTTTGCAAGGGAAAACCCCACAGCTCAATCCTTGGCTTCTCTGCCTCGAGAGATCAAACTGAGATCATGCTGGAGCATGGCCCCTCCTGCAGCCACGGGCACAGGTCGGTGCCTGTTCTCACCCTGTCCCCTGCTCCTGCCAAGCCCCGACTGCCCTCACTCTTCCAGGCACTCGGGTCTCAGCTCATGTCTGCGTCAACGCTGTGCTAGTGCGGGGAGCAGGCACAGCCAGGGCTCCCGGGCTTTGCAGGGCTAAGAGCCTTCATCTCCTCGGCGCTGCTCCCTGCCTCATTTTCCCCGGTCTCAGTGTCCCTCAGCTCCCAGATCCGAGCCAGACACCCAGACCTTGCCCCTGCAGCCTGCGGGTCCTTTGCTCACACCCTGTCTGTGCAGGTCCTGCCAGACCTCTGTGTCTGCAGTGCCCTGGGAGCAGCTGATCAGAGGTCCTGGGGGAGCCACCAGAAGGGCCTGGAGCAGGGCAGGCTGGCAGGAGCCCTCTGTGCGTGGTGAGGCTGCACCACAGCTCCGGAGGGGTTTGGAGGGAGCAAGATGTCAGGAGACAAGCTGATGTGTGACAGGTGACAGCCCCACCAGACCGTGGTGCCGGCAGGATGACCAGGCGGCCCTTTCGGCAGCCCGGCTGGGTCCTGTGAAGCCTCCAGGCAGCAAAACGTCCCCGAGCAGGGATCTCGTCGCTGAAGGCTGCACATGAAGCACCGAAGTGAGGACAGAGCTTCCTGAGACCCTCCGAGGACTTCCAGCAAGGGCCTGGCAACGCAGCCCCCCGCAGCCTGTCCCCGCCTCTCCCTGTCCTGGGGCAGCGGTGGGTGCCAGAGGACCACAGGCACCGAGGGGCTGATTTCCCCCGCAGTGTCGGGAGGAGAAGAGGCGGCAGGAGGAGGAAGAGCCTGAGCTGCAGCAGTGCCCCTGCAGACAAGACGGTGGCAGCCTCCGCTTGAGACTGCGGCTGTCCGGGAGAAGGCGAGAGAGAGGGACCTGTGAGAGCTCCCCGTGGGTCAGGCTGTGCCCGGAGCTTGCGACGAGCCTTGAGACACCGTCCTGAGGGGAAGTGCCCCCCAGACTACTCACAGCCCCTGTGCTCCGGCTTCCCACACTGCCTTCAGCTGCCTCCGGAAAGCACCCCAGCAGCTCTCCTTCCCCTTCCTCCTAGGACCCCCCGCACCCTCCGGGGTCCCACGGTGCTCGGAACTGGGGGTTCCAGGAGCTCTTCACCTTCGAGCGAGGCAGCGCCCAAGGAGGGCAGACGAGGTGGGGATGGGGCAGCGCCTGAGAAAGGGTGGCCACGCAGGGGCTCCTTCCCGGCAAGGGCCGAGCTGCAGCTTCTTTGAGATTCCCCACGAGCAGCCCGGGGAGTCGGGAGGGTCCCGAGCAGGGGGGAGCCGGGGGGAGCCGGGGCCGCTGTTCGCTCTGCGCAGAGCCGAGCTCCTGTCAGCGACGGCCGCGCTGGGAGGACGGGATGGACAGACGGACGTGGCTGGGCTGAGCAATGCCCGGGGCGGGCGGCGGCAGAAGCCCTCCCGCCCCGGCTCTGCGACTCCTCCAGCCCGAACCTCCCCGGGGGCGGACAAACGCTCGTCCCCGGCTCCTACCCATCCTCGTTCTCGCAGCCGAGCCCCTGACACCGCTGCCCCGGCACGGAGAGGGCAGAGCCCTCCTCGCCTGCTCTGCGTTCGCTGGGCATCCCTGGGCTGCTGGTCCTGCAGACTGGTCAGAACCTCGCGTTGGCGACCCGTAGCTGCGGGAGAAGGGCTGGGGGCGATGAGCAGGATGTCAGCGGCGGAATGAAGAGGCTCAAGGATGAGCCAGGCATGGTCCCCTCCCTGCGCTCGCCCAGCCTGCAGAAACACCCCTGGGAGACAAAGGGCTCTGTGCCAGCCCCATCTGCCCGGTGTCCCGTATCACCTCGCTCTCCTCCCATTTTCCAAGCCTCCTGTGTTCACATTGACCTGACAAGCCTCTCCCAAATCCCAGTCTGATCAGTTTCAGACGGAAGGGTCTGGGAGCTCAGGTGGTGGCTTCTGCCTGGCAGCAGGGTGCGGAGCAGGCAGTCCCAGGGAGCCAGCAGTGTCTGCTGCCCGCAGGGCCCCCTGATTTTTCACTGGCACTTGCCTGCCTTGCTGCTGGAGCCTGCAGCAGCAGCCTGGGCACAGCAGGCAGCCTGCGCCCACCCGAGTGCAGCCCAGCGGCCAGGACAGCAGGGCTGTGGCCAAGCCATCCCTCAAGGAGGGCAGCACCCACCACAGTTCCTGCCGCAGGCCAAGGAGGCCATCCACAGCCTGCATCTCCCACGCCAGCACCAGCCCTGTGCTGCCTGCTGGTGGGATTTGCCCCCCACAGCCCCATCCTACAGTAGCAGGGTCTTTGGAGTCTCCCGCACAGCCCCTTTGGGCTTTGCAAAGCCCCTTGGAGACCTTCACGGGACAAAACCAGACCTCGGTTACTGTCTGCCGTGGCCACTGTCTGCTCATCTTCCTGCCTTGAGCTTCCCTGGGCTCACACCCACCAAGGTAGTGCTGAGGAGCAGAAGCCCCACGAACCAGGACTCCTTGGCACCACCGTCCCCTGGCATGGTCCTGGGGTCCCAGCCAAGCCAGGCAGGGCTCCCCCACCTTTCCCACTGGCTTTTATGCTGCTGAAGTGGAGCAGAGCATGAAATATGGACGAGCTGCCGTGGCCTGTCGCGTGCTGCTGGGCTGGGCCCTGATTCGATTAGCACTGATGTTTCTTTCATGAGCAAGAGGCTTCTCCCCTCCGCAGCTCCGCGCTGCAAGCGCCAGCCTCAGTCACGGAAGCAGACGGCTGATTAACCACCCGCTGCCGGCTGCTGCCCCTGCCCCGGGCCCGGCCCCCGCGCCGGGCCCGGCGCC
>JAOXOE010000851.1:4193371-4216536 GCA_028565055.1 Phoeniculus purpureus | reverse complement strand
CCCTTCCTCAGGGAAAGGGGGATCAGAGCCTGGACTGGACTGCCCAGGGCAGTGGTGGAGTCCCCATCCCTGGAGGTACTCAAGGGCAGCCTGGCTGTGGCCCTGAGTGCCCAGGTGTGGCAGCCGGCGCGACGTTAGGGCCAGCTGAGGCCTCTCCAGCGTCAGTGCCACTGCGGACCCCGCCCTGCGCCCCCGTGACCCGCGCTCGCCCGTCACGTGACGCGGGACATTCCCCGCTGCGGCCTCAAGATGGCGGCGGGGGCCGGTGGGAGGGGCCGTTGTTGACTCTTTGTTGTTGCCGCCGCCCCTCCGCTCCCAATAAAGGTAACCGGGGCCCGCCCGGCCTGGGGCTGAGCGCAAACAGTTTGTTCTCTCTGCTCCGAACCCTCCCGGTCCCAGCGGGGCCCGACTCGCCCCCCGCCGCGGTGCTAGAGCCCGGGGCTGGGGTTAGGCCTAGGCCTAGGCCTGGGGATGGGCCTCGCCGCGGGAAGGTCCGGGCAGGCTCCGTCTGTGGCTCAGGGCCGGGGGAGCTGCCGGTGCCGCCTTCGTCTGGGGTTTGTCCCAGTGGTTCAGTGATGACTGGCACCAGGCGGGCAGTGGGAACCCTGAGGTCTGTGACCTGCTCTGGTAGAGGTTGTGAACCTGCCAGAACGCTTTTTCAAGGCTCGCAGGGAGTGGAGTTAACCTTGTTCTTCCATGGCTTCTGCCACAGGGTCCTCGCCTTTGCTCTGGGCCACTGCGGGGCCCAGTTTTGCACTAAGACAAGAAATCAGGGGTCTGGTCTGGCTTCTCATATAATCACCAGCTCCACAGAGTTCCCAGCAGAGAGTGGGCAGCAGGTGAGCTGCCCAGCTCAGGTTTGCTGTGTTCTGCAGATGAGCATCTTCGTCAGTAAAAGCCATCTTCTACGCAGAGAGGGAGAGGCTGGTAGGTGAATCTCGGGGTAACTTTTCTTCTGGGGTAGAAGGGAGGCCCTGGTTTATTGTCCTAGATACAGAATCATAGATGCATAGAATGGGTTGGATTGGAAGGAACCTAAAAGATCGTTTATCAGTCTCTTGTATTTCCATTCAGAGCAGCAGTGCAGTGTGGACTCCTGAGCCGTGCATTCTGCTGCCTTCAGAGACCATGGAGTGCTAAATTTAGTACAAGTGTTGCTTATTTTCCTCTGTTTTCTATCTATGCGGATGCTCTGAGCTCAACTGAAATAGATTGAAAAACAAATTGCTGTGCCCTGGCTCCTCATGTTGGATTTTACATTATCCCCTGGGAGAGCTGCCTGCTTCAGCCTGTTGAAACACCTCACAGAAAGGTAATGACCCCCCTCGGCCTCTCCCCCCACCTCAAAGGCTTTTGTTGAGGGAGGTAAGAGAATGAAATTGCAGTGCATGATTTTCTGGTTTTCCTATAACTCTGTACGGTCAGCGTGGTGGTAACAGGAAGCTGGTAAACACAGCACAGAAAGCATTCAGAGTGATTTAAGGCTGCCACTGCCCTTATCTTCTCAGAGTAAAGCCAGGAAGCTGCCCATCACCCTGTCATTGCTGTTGTACCCCAGAGACTGCAGAGCCCAGGAACATGAGAGGCCAGAATGAACCTTGTCTCTCTGTCCTGGCACATTTACTGATGCACGAGTCATTTGAAAAGAGCCTTGGAGTAAGAGCCGAAGGGGCAGTGCTGGAGTGAGCTCCTCTCCCGGGGGTAGCACAGGGCTGGCAGCTGTGCTGGCCTCCATGAGCATTCCGCATTTTAGCTCCTTTGAGGGAGTAGGGCACTGCTGGGCTGTGGGGCTGCTCCTGTGAGACTCTCTGGTCAGCTCTGTCAGAAGCAGCGTTTGCTGAGATCAGGGAGGTTGGTTTCTTCCGTTTTGCCTCCTTGCTCACTTAATTCCTTTCTGCTGCTTCAATTCAGCCTTTTCAGAGCCCGCACAGGAATTGTTTTCATCTTTAGCAGCAGGTTTGCAAGTTGCCTTCACGAGCAACACTGTCCATCTGTGTGCCAACTGCTCTGCCCTGTGCTGGCAGCAGAGGGGGCTCGAGCCTGCGGGTTTACAGACAGGACAGTGGTGCTGTCTCATGTCCTGGTACTGCAGAGATACGATCTTTACATGTTTAGAGCACCCACCTCTGAAGGTTCTAATTGCTAAAGTGCTCAGTCTGAAATATCAATTATCTTTTGATGAACCCAGTGACATGATTGGGGTTTCAATCTGCTGAATCTGGATTGAAATAATTATATGAATAATGAAGAGAAGAAATTTAATTTGGAAACTCCTTTTCAGTTTCTAGATGGGATTGGGTGTTCCTGATGCTGCAAGGAATCGTCATCGTTGCTATCAGGCTGCCGTTTTCCTGTTCTAATGTCACTTAAAGAGGCGTGATCCCATCGAACTGCGGGGGGATGTGAGCACAGAAGTGCCTTGGTAAGCACTCAACGCTGCTGAAGGACTTGTTACGTGTTCTCGGGGAGATTCCCAGTTCAGACCAGTCATAGAATCACAGAATTATAGAAAGTTAGCGATTAGAAGGCACCTCTAGAGATCACCCAGTCCACCACCACCTGCTGCAGCAGGATCCCTGTGATCAGGTCACACAAGAACATACACAGGGGGTTTCAAAGTCTCCAGAGCAGGAGACTCCACAACCTCTCTGGGCAGCCTGGGCCAGGGCTCCATCACCCTCACAGGAAAGAAGTTTCCTCTCATGTTGAGGTGGAACTTCCTGTGTTCCAGCTGTTCCCCATTATTCCTTCTCCTGTTACTGGGCAGCCCGGACTAGAGACTGGCTCCTTCCTCCTGCCCCCACCCCTCAAATATTTACAGACAGCAGTGAGATCCCTCTCTAGACTAAGCAGCCTGAGCGCTCTCAGCCTTTCCTCACAGGAGAGGTGTTCAAGTCTCTTAATTCCCTGGTCCTCCAGCCAAGTCTCCCAGAAACCATCTAGAAGATACCTGGGAGATGGAACCAGACAATTCAGATAAGAAACGAGGTCTGTAATTTACTGGAGTAACTGTGGCAGGTGGGTCCTATCCCTAAAAATCAGCTCTTACCACTATGGGATCCCTTTGCTGGAAGAGAAGCTTTAGCCAAACCTGTTAGTGAGTCTGGAACTCCAGGAGGCAGTGACGGATGAGAATTCAGATTGCTGCTGGTGGTCCCTTCTGGCTGTAAGCTTTGAATAAAAGCCTGAAGCCTGTTCTAAGTAGGAGACAGTTGCCTTGAGGATGGTCTTGGCCTTTGCCCTTCATTAAAAATGTCTCTTCTCTTGGGCAGCAGTGGATTTCTGTGTCACTATAATTAAGGTAGTAAAATATATTTAAACAAATATGTCGGTCTAATTGCTCAGGACATATTTCCAGTGCTCTGAGTTGCTGTAATGAAGAAGGGGAGGTGCTGCTGGGCTGCTCTGAGCTCTGCTGTTTGGAGCTGTCATGGGCAAATATGTCTTTTCTACTCTTGCCAGGACTAGAGGGAGCAGACGGTGCCGCTGCTCCTTCCAGCCTGCCCCGGTGGAAGCGATAGCTTTTGTGCAGAAGGCTGTTCATGGCAAAGTGAACAGGCATCTCTTCCAGAACATCACTGCTTCCTGCTTGTCCTTTGTAGGAAGAGCCACAGCTATTTTATTTAACCAGAAGACCCAGTTCCATGGGTCTTGGGTACTGGAAGTCTTTCAGCTCTGGGGAAGGAGTGGGTGGACTAAAACTGCAATTACACTGAGCTTGGCAAAAGAAACGGGTCTGTCTTCTCCCACGGCCAGCAGCAAGTCTGCTGATGGCAGCTTGGTTACTCGTGATTTACAACAGCGTGGGAGGATGGTGGAGCCGGCATGTTTAGTAGACTGGAAGTGCAGGTGGCCGGTGCTGTGTTAAGGGGGTGGATCTGGTACTGCTGCAGACCAGGCAGCCTTTGGTAGCAGAGTGAGCAGAGAAGCCCTGGCTCCTGGGAAGCGGAAGAGTGGGGTATCAGCACTACTTTGGTCTCCTGCCTTCCAGAGAAGGACCTACCTATTCTGTCCTCTCACTTCCAAGGTGGAGAGCATGACACCTCTGCTTTGAGGTGATGTCAGAACCACCTGGGATCTTGTGCTGGTGACTGAAAAGCAAATTACACAGTACTTGTTAAAGCACAGGGGAGCCCTTTGCTGGGCTCTCAGCCATGGTGATACCCACTGATGAGTTGCTCTGCTCTGAGGTGATGGCTCCTGGCTCCCTGCAGGCAGTGCCATGCAGAAGGGCAGCCGGAGTTCTGCTGTAAACACAGAGTTGGAACTACAGAGGGGCTGGTGCCTTGTGGGTGTGAGACAGTAGCTCAACCTGTGCCCAGTGTCTGCTCACACCCCACAGTTTGATGCAAGCTGGGAGCTGCTCTGAGCCTGTTTTTGTGTGTGACACTGCTTCAAGGTGGTGTAGGAGCATCAGTTCATGCCCTGATGGTAGGTGGTATTACTCTTGTTCTGTACAAGTGCCAGGGTTAACACCTCTGGTGTGGAAGGTCATGTAAATCACATTTGTCCAGGTGCTTTTCTTCTAGTGCTGTCGCTGTTTTGTTCTAGCATCGTTGTCAGAACTGGTGTTGGGCATCCTAGTGTGTAGGCAAGGCAGTAACATCCTGATCCTGTCTGGCCGAGGTCAGAGCTCCAGATGCACTGCTAATAATTCTGTTGCAGATGTGCCATCTGTTCTCCCTCCTGCAACAGGGAGAGGGGGAGAAGTAAAAGGAAGGCTCTGGTAGATGGGGTTAGGGCTGCGGAGTTCTGTAGGGAACTACAGCTTTGGGGAAAAGACTTGTGGATATAACGCATTAGGGCCGTGCTGTGCTGCAAAGGGAGTTGCTGTAGGCCCTGATGCCTCTGTGCCCCTGCTGTCTTAGCAAAATTAACTGCTCCCAAACCGCTTGGTGCCTTGCAGGTCAAACTCAACAACTCAGGTTCTCATCTGCGTTTGGGAGATGGTCTGAGCCGGCTCCTGCGCTGCTTCCCCTCCTGCCCATTCAGAGTCCAACATCGCCTTTGGTTTCTGGATGCCTGATCCTCAAGTGGATTCACAGCTCCTGGAGCTCTATGGTAGGAGTCTCTTCTCCCTTTTCTTAGCTTCTGGCACTCCGTACTCATTCCCAAGCCCTTGCTGGAGTGTTTATAGTTGAACAGTGTCTAGACTCTTCAGCTCTGGCCATGTAACTGGCTGAATTTGGGGAGTGCAAGTTCAGAGTGGGGCCTCGTGCTGTGACCACTGAACTGCAGCACAGTCAGCTCCTAGGAGGTGTAAACTGAAAAGTTTGTCTGACTGCTGTCTGAGCAAAGTGCTGTAACAGATCCCTTTTCTTACCTGCTAGCTGGGCTTTGCGAAAGCAGTATGGAGACCACGGTCAGAAGAGACCAGTAGACTCTGGTGCCATGGGGCTTCCCAGTTACAGCAGGCAGCTACTAGAGCAGCTGTATGCTCTCTGCAAAGAGCAGCAGTTCTGTGGTTGCACCATCGTCATTGGGAGCATCCAGGCTAGAGCACACAAGGTGGTTTTGGCTGCTGCCAGCCTGCTTTTTAAACCCTTGTTGGACAGCACAGACACCATCTCCATTGTGGAGACCCCTGGTGCGCTTGCTGGACACGCTGTACAGTGGAGACTCCTGCCAGGGAAACACAATTTCACCCAAGTTATCTCTCTGGCAGACAGTCTGCAGATGTTTGATGTGGCTGCTGGTTGCAAGAACCTCCTCCAGGACCTCATCAGCTGTTCTGCTCAGGACCAGGTAATGAGAGAAGACTCCTGTGGAAACCATGCTGGAGCTAATAACCTGCCCCAGTCTGAAAAGCTGCATGAAAGAAAACCAGATGTCTTCTTCCCTCAGAGTCTCCCATTTTCCTGGCCCTGTAGGAGCAGAAGTGGCAGCAGATGTTTCTCCTGGCTAGGAGCTGGCTGTGGATCACAGCTGGGTTCAGCCGGATGTGATGTCGAGTGGCTCCAGGTCCCTCCAGGAGGATTCATGGCCATGTCCAGATCAACCTGCCCAGGCTGAGCAGGGTGCCTGTGCAGAACCGGAGCTTGCTGAGCCTCTGGAGGAGAAAGGAAGAGCAAGGGATTTAGGTGAGACTTCACAGCTCTGGGCACAGCAGTCCCTCTTACTTTCAAGTGTGTTGACTCCAGTTTTACTGTTATGGGCGATCTCTTCCTCTGCGTCTGATTTTTGTTTGCCCTGGGTTGAGAGCAGCACCAGCAGCCCCCTTTTCTGTGGGGACTGTCTTCCTTGGGCACCTCACGGTACTTTCCCTCAGGCTTTGCAGTTGCTTCACACTCAGCATGTTCCCAGAGCCGTAGTGGGCAAAGCTTTTCTTACCCAGATTGCAGCTGACATACGATGGGGTCTGCGTTAGCGCGGGACGTGAGCTTGCTGAGACAGTCTGTGTGACAGTAAGGGAACAGAGCTGCCTGCCAACGCTACCTTATCCTTTAAACCGCTCGGCATGTGTGGGAAACAGAGGCTGTACCGCGTCTCAAACAAATGTTCCGTTTATAACTGGTGTTAAATAAACTGTTGGTTTTCCCTCCAGGCTGCATAATGTCTTCAGAAGCGATTTGTGAGTCGCAGTTTTCTGTTAGAACCAGTGTGCTGCTTCCAAACCGATGCCTTTCGATCACATCGTGTTTTCTGAGAGTCCTGGCAATTAGCAAAGAACTCATCTTGCTTCTCTCACACAGCAGCAGACAGCGGCAGCTGTAAACTGGATTTCTTTCTTCAATGTGGAAAGGTTTTCTCCAAGGCCCTTCCTGATGCCCACGTCGTGCTGGAAAGGCTAGAAGAGCGCGGAGAAATCGGTGCCTCTCAGAAGGAGGTAGGTGTGTGATTGCTTGGCTAAATGACAGCAGTTTTGTCTTCGCCCTGCTGAGGGCTGCTGTAGTTTGTGCCCTGTTTAGGAAATTGTTTCGTGGGCAACTGGGGCTCTGGTACCTGGTTGTTTGGAAGGCATCGTGTGTTCACCTGAACAGCACCCTGGGGAACAGCAGCCTGTGTAAGAGCATGGGTTTGCCCCTGTGTGTAGGTTAAGAGACAATGTCCTGCCCTGGAGACATCACTGCTGTGTTGCAGGAGAGCTCCAGCATTGAGTTCTCTCCTCCTGTTTATGGCATTTGCTTTGTAGTCAGTATTGACTGTAAATTATGGGATGTCCCAAGCCCTCAGTGTGGGTTTGTCATGGAGCATCTGCTCCTCTCTGTATGTGACAGGGGCTGCAACATCTTGATTAGGGAAAGATACCTGTATGGCAGCAGAGAGGAGAATTCCCTTCAGTTGGGGAGTGCAGGTTTCTTTCATGAGGAGCTACTGACCCTCTGGTGTTGAATTTAAATTCTGTAGGGCTTTAGGAGGGACCTGTGGGTCCCAATCCATGTTGGTAGCAGCAAGCCCAAGCGTGGTTGGGCTGATGGGCACCTGTGAGAGCACTGCCTGCTGGATGCCTGCACACCTGGGAAGGATTAGAGTTTGGATGTTTGTTCATTGACTTCTGATCAGGGCAGGGTTAAGGTTTTACCTGTTGTGCACCTTGTGAACTAAAGCAGCACTGTGGAGGCTGCTGCGGGTGAGGGTGGGCGCTGCCAGGAGGGATTTGCCTGCTGGCACCACCTGTGCTGCTCTGCCTCCCTTTGCCCCCTTCCCAATGGCACAGGGTTCAGCCCTGCAGAACAGCCCCGTTTTCAGTTGCTGTTCAGTGTTCCCTCAGCACCTCCCACCCCGGCAGGTGAGGTTGACAGACCTGTGCCCAGCGTTTCGTGCTCCCAGATGAGTTGCTGCAGCAGGAGCCAAGCAAGAGGTTGTGGAGCTCAGAGACACTTGGGGTATCTGACAGCAAAACAGCAGCTGGACAATTTCTCTGCAGCTATAAATAAACACAGAATAAATGAGAAATGGATTTTCTTTAAGCCTCCCTGAAAAATCACTTCTCAGCTGTGACAGGCATGAGAAGTGTCAGCCCTAGGGCAGAGAGGGGACAGGCTGCAGCCTCCTATAAGCAAGAGCTCAGCCAGATCTGCCCTTCTCTGAACCCCGCTCTGGGACCGGCAGGATCTGTGGGCACCAGCACCCAGCCTGGGCTGTTCCCGGCAGACAAAGCAGCTTTTTCCTGCAAGGGGCCTGGTGTTTTCTTTGGAGGAAGCTCACTGGTGTCTTTTTGAAGTGACACTTGAAGCTGCACGTTCAGCTCCACAGAGCCCAGCTTGCGGGGTGTAGTTGAGGCAGAGATTGTGCCTGTGCCAGATATCAATGGATTTATTTTACTTCTCCTGCTTTTCTTACCCTCTGCTTCTCTGTTATTCTGCTCGAAGTCTCTTAGGTGCCTGGGCAAGGAAAGTTGGTGTGGAAGCTGCTGAGGTGCCACTTCTGTCCACTGGGTGGTCTTGCTGGGCAGGAGAGGTCTGGGCAGACAGACACCTGCTGTTGCACTGGCTCAAGGCTGCTGTAGGAACAGCAGGTCGTGGCGCTGTTGGTGGTGCAGTGGTGTGTGAGGACATGAAGTTTGGGAAGGGTTTTGGTGGGTCTGGGAGGACACATGCACAGGCTGCTGTGCCTGGGTCACTGTGGAATGAGGGAGGGGCTGTAGCTGCTCTCCTCACTCTGGCTGGTTCTTATGGAGGGTCTTTCACACCGGGCTGCCTGGACTGTGTCGTCCTGCCCAGGAGCCTTTTGTGGTGGTGTGTGTAGGCCAGCAGTGGTGTTCTGGGCAGCACAGGGGCTTGTGAGTGTTCGTGGGAGTTTACCAAGCCTGGAGAACCCTGAGCCTGTGCTGGTGTTTAGGCTCCTCTTGTCTCTGGGGGGGTTTTGTCTTGGAGGTCACTTCTGCATTTCGCTTCCTTTGCTCATGAGCTCATCCCTGTGAGGATGCCTCGTTACCCCCAGCACCCTGCTCTGCTCCCCGCTGCTGCTGCCGCCCCATTTCCTGCTGCCTCCACTGGCAATCAGTCAGGCTGTGGGGTTTTTCCTAGGATGCAGGGCTGGGTTTTGTGAGCGCTGATTGCTGCTAAGTTGGCAGTTACGTTCTGCTCCCTGGGCTGAGAAACGCAGATGACTTGCTTTCCTGTTTAGGGAGATGTGATTTTGGGTTGGTTTTGTTTTAGTCTTTCTGTGTATCTCACACAAACTATTCCTATCTAATTTGGGTCTGGCTTGGATGGAACCTGCTTGGAAATGAGAACAAGACTGAAATTGCAGTGATTTGAGGAAGCGTGGAAGAGCTTTGCTGGTGTCAAGTCTTATCTTCCTGTGCTCTCTTAGAGAAACTCAATTCAAATTACTGCACAGCTCATTTGTTCCCTCCACTCCTGGGTTCAGATGAAGTGGGGGAGCGCTGATTCTCCCCTGTAGAATAAATGTCACTCTGCTGGTGGATCATTTCCATTGCCTATGGGCCTGTCCAATTGTTGTCGCCCTTCATTTGCAGCTGCAGGGATTTCTGGATGCAGCAGAAGAGAGAAGTTTCCCATTATCTTCTGCATCCTGATTAGCAGTGTTGGGTTGTGGGGGGTTATTTTGTAGTGGCAGAGCTGGAGAACTGTTTTTCCCCTCCCCAGCCTGGGGTGCTTGTGTGGAAATGCTGGGCTGAGCTTGTAGATGGGATGAGCAAGGCTCATGGTGTTCTCTGAGCAGCACCAGGGTGTCCCTTGTCAGTCACTACAGCTGCAGCCTTGAGCAAAAAGCTCTTTAGATTTCTGAGCCAGAAGTGGGAACACAGTTCCCCTCTGACTGGTGGAGGCACAGAGGGAGGGAGGTGAGTGCCTGGCTGCGAGGACATGGTGCTGGTGCAGCTCTTGTCCATAACCAGTCTTGTGCTTCTGAAGGGACAAGAAAGCCGGGGAGGGACTTTTTCCACGGGCAGGTGATGACAGGATGAGCGGTCATGTCTTTAAACTCAAAAAGGATAGATGTCGATTAGATGTAAGGACAAAGCTCTTCCCTGTGAGGCTGCTGAGGCCCTGGAACAGGCTGCCTGGGGAGGTTTTGGCTGCTCCATCCCTGGCAGTGTCCAAGGCCGGGTTGGATGGGGCTCTGGGCACCATGGTCTGGTGAGAGGTGTCGCTGCCTCTGGCAGAGTATTGGCACTGGGAGAGCTCTGAGCTCCCTCCCAATCCATTCTATGATCATCCTATCCAAAGTGACAGGGCGTTTTGGAAGGAGCAGAAGATAGTAAAGAGCAGCAGAGCAGGAGGTCCTGGAGTGGGGTGCAGTGACACCGCAATGTAGGAACTGGAACTATGAGGAGAGGAATCTGGAACAGTGTGCAAGACATGGAGATAGACCCCTCCTGTGAGGATTCCTGCTTGGAGCTTGCCTTGGGGCTACCTTGGAAGTGGCAGGGGAGTTGAGATGAACTGGGAGGGCTGTTTCATGGTGTGTGGGTACTGGGTTAGGAGCAGAACTGACCCCCCGAGCCAGGACAGACTTCTCAGTGGATGTTGAACCCTGTATTTTGGTGGCACAGCTCAAGCTGACACCAGGTTTCCCTGCTCAGAGAATTGGTCTCGTGCTCCAGTCTGGAAGCTGGTTCTGTGCTCATTTCAGCGCCAGCTGGGCCGTGCGGGGCTTTGCTGGTGTCCCAGGCTGCGAGGTGTGGGCGCGTTCTGACTGAGTGGAAGCTGGAGTCCAGCTAGCACCAGTGTTTCTCCACCTTTTCCCAGGATCTTTGGGAGCTGTTAATGCTTCAAAGTCAGTCTGAAATGTGCTGCGTGCTCTTTCAAGGCTCTGCTGAAAGGCTGCTGTTCCCACTGAGCGCCGTGTCCGAGGAAAGGTCTTCGGAAAGAGGCTAAAAATAGCAGAGTCTTTCTGAGAACTCGTGGCCATTAAGCAAAGCCACGAGCTGAGGACGGGTGCTAGCCGGAGCTCTGCGTAGCGGTGCGGTGCCAACTTCAATTAAACAAGAAAAATTAAGAGTGTGGCGTCAGCGCAAGTCGCGTCCCACCCGCGGTGGTGAAGTCGTGGCTTGGACGCCGTTAGGATGGTGAGAGTCAAGAGATGTTGTGTTGTACAGGATGGGTTTGATCTGGCAGGGGCCGGGCACGCGGACCTTGAGAACAACCGCGGGGCCGGTTAGCAAGTCTCATTACAAATTAATGTTTGCATTAAAAACTACCTTTCAGCTTGTTCTCGGCGCGGCTGCGGCATCTCCTTTCTTCCTTTAGAACAGAGCCCTTCGTGTCCACGGCGCTCTGTTCAGCGGGGAAGAGCTGGGACTCCTGCCGCTTCCCTCTGTGGATCCTCTCTGCGATAGGTCATTGCTCTGTCGCGCTGCCCTCCTAGGTGAGTATTTACACCCGCTAGGAAGAAGCGAGTCCACCGTCCCCCTGGTGCGGCCCCGAGCAGTCGCATTCGGTCTTTTTATCACAGAAATAAAAATGACAATGACAGCAGAAAATGGCCGCTCTCCGCGGAGCGGAGCGGGCTGAGCGCTCCACTTCAAAGGGACTTTTGTAGCATCCCTGGAGCCGCTAAGAAAGGAGCCTGCTCTGAAAAGCTGGCAGCTCTCCTGGAGAGCCTGTGTCTTCAGGGCCAGTATTTACAGCACCGAAGGGCTCTGGGGAAATGGGAGCAAGAGTTGCAGCTTCTTGCTTTTCCTTTTATTTCCAGAACCGTGCAGGCACGCTTGCCTCCGGCTGCTGTCTTGGGTCGCTGGAGTGGGTTTTGGAGCCCTGGGTGCGATTGCTGGAAGCCCGTGGTGCTCCGAGCTCGCTCTCGTGCCTCCTCTCCAAAGCTTTCTCTAGCAGACACGGCTCCACGGTGACTGCAGGGTGGAGATCCTTGAGCGTCCCACTGAGAGCGCTCTGTGCTGTCTGTGCAAGTGAGCTCCTTGGGAGACATGGGGTGCCCTGCCCTCGCCTTGGGCTGCCAGAGGAACCGTGTTCCAACTGTCTTCTATCAGCTCCCTTAGACTTCACAGTGTTTGGGGAAGAAGTGAAGAGACCTCTGGTGCTGGGCGGCCGTAGCTGGTAGCTCGAGTCCAGTGGTCTGTGTCTGCAGGGTTATTTTTTGGATTTGTGTGGTTGTTCGTCCTCTGAACACGATCACCAGGGTTCTGCTGTTTGTGTTGGTTACTACAGGGCGCTTGAGCCTTATTAAAGCACCTTCCCCATGTCTGCTGGTTCTGTTGTAGCTCTGGCTGCCTGTCTGGCAGAGGCCAGGCAACAGCCCGTGTGCAAGAACCTGCTGAGCAAAGTGAAGGGAGCTCACTTTGACCCTGGATGCTCGGACCCTCCTGTCCTTACTGAAGCTGTTTCAAGTCACAAATCCCAAGCTCAGAGCAGCTTTGCTGGAGAGGGAACAGAGCAGTGGAGAAACCCTGCAGCCAACAGGTAGAGAATTGGATGCAGCCTCTGGCTGTTCTGTTCTGGTAAGGGCACATCTGGAATCGTGCGTCCAGTTTTGGGCTTCCCAATTTAAGAGAGACAGGGGATGACTAGAGACTGTAGTGAAGGGCTATGGGGATCGCTAGGGAACTGGGACATCTCACATAGGGAGAAAGGCTGACAGACCTGAGGCTGCTGAGCCTGGAGAAGAGAATGCTGAGAGGGGAACTGATCAGTGCTTATAAACTTTATCAGTTCGACTTGATGATCTTGGAGATCTCGTTCAACCTTAATGACTCTAAATGTCTGAGTGTCTCTTTTCAATGGTGCCCAGTACCAGGACAAGGAATAATGGGGATCAGCTGGAACATGGGAAGCTCCACCTCAACATGAGGAAAAACTTCCTTGTGAGGGTGACGGAGCCCTGGCCCAGGCTGCCCAGAGAGGTTGTGGAGCCTCCTCCTCTGGAGACTTTCAAACCCCTCCCTGGATGCTCCTGTGTGACCTGATCTAGGGGATCCTGCTCTGGCAGGGGGGTTGGACTGGGTAATGTGTGGAGGTCCCTTCCAACCACACTAGTCCGAGTGTGTGATTCAAATGAGTGCGCACCTGTACAGGCCAGGCAGGTCTCCAGAAACCCCACGTCCTTACTGGGACGCAGAAGGTTTATCACGTGTCTGGCTGGGCTGCTGGAGCATTTCTGTCAGGCAGTGCAGGGCTCTCCCCATCGCTGCCTGGAGGGCCAGATCGATGGAGTCGGAGCACAGCTGAGCCTCAGGATTGAAAGCTCCTTCCTCACTTGAGCCTGACACAAAGCAGTGGCCTTGCAAACCTGGTGTTAACCTCCAGCGTGCTTTCTGGCTTTGTGCTCTCTTAGATAAATGAGACGTTTTCCTTTCATAGAGTTTAAAGAGAATAGCAAAGTGGTTTTTCCTCTGCTGCTTGTGCTTGGGACGAGCTTTGCTATTCACTTAGATCTTTCACAGAGTCTCACTCGCTTCAGGAGCCTGTCAGTTCCTTCAGACTGACTTGTTTCTTCTCTCGTGTTTCTGAATCCTTTCCCCCCAGAGAGCGCAGGCGAGGGCGGGACGCTGACCGCTCGCTGGCTGGGATGCAGGGAGGAGCTGATGTGGAGCGTGACACAGCTGAGCCCCATCGTAGACTTCCCGGAGGCAGCAGAAGAGGGATTCCTGACTGCCTCAGAGAAGCGGGTAAAAATACCTGGTACAAGGGCTGAGGCGGAGGGGGTGTGTGTCTGCGGGGCATGTTCTCTCACCACGTGGTTTGCCCGGCGATGTGCTGGCCTCGCCTGGCAGCTTCACCTCTCTTCAGCACTGACCCCGCTTGTGGGCTGTCTCCAGTCCTTTTGTGCTTGACTGTGAGAGCAGCAATTGCTGAGCCACAAAGGCAGCCCCACGGCTGGGATCAGCATTGCCTGGCACGGTGTCTCCCTGCTGCTGCAAGCAGGGCCAGAAGCAGAGGAGGTGCCTGGGACTCCTCAGAGGCCCTGCAATGCCTTTTTGTGAGCCTGGAGAGGCTCCGTAGTGCAGTTTGACTTCAGTTAGTGGGGCTGGGTTGGCAGAATCACTGATACCTCTGTGCTGCCGGTGTGCTGGGTCACCACCTTCCAGCTGACTCTCCCAGCTTCAGCCCTTTACTGTGACTCACCACACAGTTGCACAACCCTGGGCTGGCTCGCTGGGCTTTTTGGAGGCGTTGAATGCAGCAGTTGGTGGGGAGCGCTGTCGCTTTCCTGCGAGCTCTTGCAGCGAGTGTGCTGATCTGCCACAAAGGATAAAACACAGTGTGTAACCTGCTTTCCTTTATGCTTTGGGGGAGCTGGCTGTACCCTGCCTGTGCAGCTGGAACTTGCAGGGGGCCCTAGTGTTCAGCAGGCATCTCACAGACCTCCTGTCCTAGTCTGTCACATCAGTTAGTTCCCCCAACGGTGGATTACAGCGAGTGGAAAGCACCATCACGCTCAGTGGCACAACTGCTGTCTGCTTGCTGTCTGAGCTCGACCAGAGCCACAGCAGGTGGGCTGAGAACCTCTGCCCGTCTCACAAATCCCTCAGTTAATGTTTTACTCACCCAGACGTGGTCCTTGACCGGTGTCCTATGTGGAGCATCCCCAGTACAGACACAGCTCGGTGCAGGAGACCCAAAGAAGGTTCTGCCAGCAGAGGCATCACCTTGTCCTCCTGGGGTGTGGGGTGTGAGTGGCAGCTGAGGAACTTGGCCCTGCAGAAACTGGGTGGTTGACCCTAGAGTGGAGATGTGAGAGAGCGAGGTGTGCACAGTACAGCCCTGAGCTTGGAGCATCAGAGTAACTGGTAGATGCTTCTGTCCTTCTGTCCAGTCTCTTCTAGAGGAGACTGGGGTGTTATGAGCTATTTGCTTTCCCTCTCCTTGGGCACAGCCCGATGCTCAAACCAAACAACTTCAGAGCTTGAAGCGAGGTTTAACAAGCAGGGTCACTGGCTGCTGCAGGAGTGATCTGAACTGCACGTGCTGGGGCACAGAGAGGTCCTGCTGCAGGCAGAGTTGGGGGATGTCTTCTGACCATCTCACCCAGCGTTGTCAGAGCGCGTCTCCAAATGTCAGCACTGCATTTCCCACTGCCAAGGATGTCACTTGTGCCCCTGTCAACACTTGCCTGGGAGCAGCGGTAGGTTACAGCGGGAGCTCCCCAGAAGGGTCCTGCTCTGTACCCCTCTTTGTGCTCTCCTGGAAGAGGACTTCAGACTGAGCGACCTCATGCCTGCTCAGCATGAGTGAGATGGGAGGATGTCAGCAGGTTCGCTCCCAGAGATTGGGCAACAAAAGGACAGATCTTTAGAAAAGAGAGAAGCTAATTAATGAGATCAGCTGCTCTAGGAGCACAGGAGGAGCTGTTGGATTAGCTTCTTTCATGTTGAAGGTCTGAGAAGTGTCTGAAGTTTGTGTCCTCAGTGAGAGGGGAGAATCTGCATGAGAGGTTATGGATGTGAGTGACTGAGGAAGGGCTTTGGGACCTGCAGGGAGTGGCTGAAATGGGACCTGGGGGCACTGGTTGACAACTGGCTGAACAGGAGCCAGCAGGGTGCCCAGGTGGCCTGGAAGGCCAATGGCATCCTGGCTTGGATCCACAGTAGTATGGCCAGCAGGGCTAGGGCTCTCATTCTCCCCATGTCCTGGGCTCTGGGGAGGCTTCCCCTTGAGTGCTGGGGGCAGTGCTGGGCTCATCACTTCAAGAAAGAGATGGAGGGGCTGGAGCATGTCCAGAGGAGAATGAGGCTGGGGAGGGGACTGGGTGGGTGATCAGACACTGCCCAGGGCAGTGGTGGAGTCCCCATCCCTGGAGGTGTTTGTTGAAGGGCAGCCTGGCTGTGGCCCTGAGTGCCCTGGTGTGGCCACTGGGGTGCTGTTAAGTCCTGGGCTGGGTGAGCTCAGAGGGCTTCTGTAGCCTCAGTCACTCCGGGATTCTGTCAGTGGATCCTGCTTTAGAGGAATGAACAGAGCCCTGCAGTAGATCAGGCTGCTGGACACCATGGCCTGTGCTGAGACAACCTGCAGACATTTGACTGATCAGGTAAAGAGAATAACAAGAGGAGGTGACCCTCAGGCTCCTGGCAGAGCCTGGAGCTGAACCCAGGAGACACAGAATCGGGATTTTCCTCCAGCTGCAGCTCAGGGGGCATCCCCCAGCTGGCTGGAGAGGCTGGTGTGTGGTGATGAGAGCAACAGCAGTGTGTTGCCCAAGCTGGGAGGGCGACCAGTGGCCAGGACCAAAGTGGTGGGACAGGGCAGCAGTGCCGGAAGCAGCAGCTCGGTGGGCGCTGAGGAGCGGAGCGGGCTGAAGGGCTGTGTCAGCAGAAAGCAGATGGGTTCAAACGCAGAGAAGGTGTCCGAGTAAATTGCTTCTGCTTGACCCGGCGCCTGCTCTTGACGAGGTAAAAATGGGGCTGTCTGCCTCGATCTGAACTCGGGCGAAACTCTTGGTTAACAGCTTCCTCACAGGAAACCAAAGGAAGAGGTTGTTTTAAAGGAGGGTCTCCCCGACTGGGAGACAGCTGCAGGCTGTGCTGCAGGCGCGAGTGGCAGGCTGCAGCCAGGCTGGGGCTGCGGTTCTCGGCTCTAAGTGTTAGCACCAGTGTTACTGACCCGGAGGCAGCGGAGCTTGTTTAGCAGAACTGCTGATGAGCAGAACCAGGGGCTCCTGTCTGTGCGGAGGATCTGCGAGAGGCTGGGAACGCAGGGCCAGAGCACCCGCGACAACAGCGGAGAGCTCCGAGCTCGACTGAAGTGTCCTGTGTGAGGTGCTGCTCTTGCTCAAAACAGATGAATTCGGGCTGAAGCAGAGGCACATCTGTAGTGGCAGGATCAGGGAAGTGGAGAGGCGGTTTTGTGAGAGGAGCCGCCTTATTTAGACGAGTGAAGTGAAGGCTGAGAAGGAATGTGATTGCGCTGTTACAAAGCGGTTGGAGAGGAAGGGGAGGATAAGCACCTCAGAGGGTTTGGAAGGCTTTTTAAGCGGAAAGATAACGTGGGCACACGAGCGGGTGGGTATGTGCTGGCCATGCATAAATTTGTGCTGAAAATGAGAAGAATCGGCAGGGGAGTGAAACTCGGGAAGAGCTTCTCGACTAGGGGACACGGAGCAAAACCACAGCTAGTTTTTAGGACAGATCTTAATAGTGTTATCAGTGGGACTGGGTAGTGCAGAGCTTTGGGCAGTGGGGAGCTGCGCTAGAGAGGTGCTCTGCCCCCCCTGCTCTGCCCTGCTGAGAACACAGCTGGGATGTGGTGGCCAGCTGTGGGCCCCTCAGCTCCAGAAGGACACAGAGCTGCTGGAGAGGGTCCAGCGCAGAGCCACGGGGGTGATGGAGGGAGGGGAGCAGCTCCCTGCTGAGGAAAGGCTGAGGGAGCTGGGGCAAAAAAGGAGCCTGAGGGGTGACCCCGTGGATGTTGATCACTATGGGAAGGGTGGGTGTCAGAACGATGGAGCCAGGTGTGCTCAGGGCACCCAGTGACAGGACATTGGGGCTGTGAGCTGGAACAGAGGAGGTTCCACATCAGTGTGAGAAGGACCACCTTCAAGGTGAGGGTGACAGAGCCCTGGCAGGGGCTGCCCAGGGGGTTGTGAAGTCTCCGACTCTGGAGATGTTTGAAACCTTCCTGGCCATGCTCCTGTGTGACTGGATCTAGGGGATCCTGCTGTGGCAGGGAGCTGGACTGGCTGATCTCTCAAGGTCCCTTCCAGTCCCTCATGTTCTGTGAGTCTGTGACCTCCAGGTTTCTGCCCGAGCTCTGTTTCAGATGCCGAGCAGCACAGCATTTGCAGCGAGGAGGTCAACCCCTCTTTGTGAGCTGCCTTTCCCTTGTAGGAGCCTTGTCGGCCCTGACATGCCGGCGCTTTTCCAAGCTACAGCGATTGCATCGCACATGAGAGAGATCTCGTGTGGCCTTGCCATAGAAATCATAATTCAATTAAAGGCTGCTGCTTTAAATAACGAGGGGGGGGGTTCAGCTGCCTGTCTTGATCTTTTGATGACGAGCAGAAGAGCTTGGGAGGCAGGGGAAAAGATGCCAATTTGAGAAGTATTAGCTAAAAATATTCAATGAGACTTCATTCTGAACCCTGCCTTTAAGTCTGCTTTTGTTCCCTTTGAAAAACAAGAGGGTTTTGCTTGTCAGCTGTTTGTGAGAGCTGCTCTTGGTGGCAGAGCCCACCAGGGTAGTTCTCAAGGTGACACATCAGCTGTGCCTGAGAGGTGCTCAGGTTTTCCTGCCACAGGCACCCTGTAACACCTCCCAGTTAGACAGAGGGTGGGGAGTTACTGCAGGACTGGTGCTGCTCCAGTTTTCCTGCTCTGTGTCAGATCCAGAAGGTCTCACAGACAGGTTCTTGGCTGTTTCTTTGCTGCAGGTAGTGTTGGGTTGCTGTGAAGGCTGCACTTGGAGGCTGTGGACAATCTGCTCAGGAAGGTGGATGAAGAGAAGACCTTGAAAGCAGAAGGCTTGGTCAAACTTCTGGGGGCTGTGAAAGCTTCGTTGCCTGGTCTCCACCTTCTGCTGGACAAGCTGGTGGCAACAGCAGAAGCCTCTGGTGGCACAGGTAAGGGTATGCCCAACTTCAGAGCCCGGGGGCTCAGCTCAGGGATGCTTGTGTGCCCTTCAGCCAGCTCTCACCTCACTTCCATGTAAGGGAGTGGAAAGGCTGCTGTACTCGAGCGAAAATGCTCCGGGAGCACTGGGGTGGGAGGATTGTGACAGCAAGAGGATGAAGTGAGCAGTGCAGAGTAGAAGGTTGTTGGGCTCCTTCCTTGAGTTTGATGCTGGTGGGGTGAAAGTGAGGAGGTTGTCTCTGGAAACAGGAGAACTGCTCCTTCCAGTGTCAGATGACTTCTTGGTTTTGAGTCACTTACCAGCAGCAGCAGTAGGTGTCCCCTGAGGGAACGGAACCATTCTTACACTGTAAGTGCTTCCCAGGTGAAGGCACCGTTACCCAACCTGGGGGCATTGCTGACTTCCAACGTGAATACCCACAGCTTCCCCCAAGTCACAGAGGTCTGGACAGTAAACAACAGACAATGTCCTACCTGGCTGCTCCTTGCGATCGAGGGAGATTGTGGGGGAAGTTCAGCTGCGCTGAGCTCTCGTGCTTGATCCTCGACGTCTGCACGCTGTGGTGCTCTGGTGTCCTGTGTGGAGCAGAGCCCACACTCAGGGCCCCCGCAGACACTTGGACAGCTCGTTCCCTCCTTCCTTGTGCTTTGGTGGGGCTTTGTTGTCAGTTGCCTGGCTGTGGTGGTTCAGTGGCTCCCAGCTGGTGAAGCTCCCGCAAGGGACAGAAGATCTTACGGATGGCTCTTGTGTCCTGACAGCAGTTCTGATGGCAGTTTAAAGTTGAGCTGGGTGTCAGGAAGCCCTTACGGGAAGGTGACCAGAGCCTGGACTGGACTGCCCAGGGCAGTGGTGGAGTCGCCATCCCTGGAGGTGCTGAAGGCCAGCCTGGCTGTGGCCCTGAGTGCTCTGGTGTGGCTGCTGGGGTGATGGTAGGCCCTGGGTGGCTGAGCTCAGAGGGCTTCTCCAGCCTCAGAAGCAGGAAGGAAGACAGAAAGGCAGCCTTCCAAGAGGAGGTGGGTTTAGGCAGAGTGCTGGTCAGTTCAGACAGAAGCAGCTTTCCACCAGCTCTGCAGCCACATACGAATTAAGAACTAGATGACTGCAGTGAAATGGAAAGGAGTGTTTAACAGAAAGCAGAGCTGTGCTCGTAGGGCTGGTAATTCCTCTGCAGCAGACGTCCCCGACAGGCAGTTTGCTCTGTCGTTTGCTCGGCACGGTTGCTTTCTCAACACCAGCCTCCCACCACGGCTAATTATCTGGTGGCACTACTCGTCCGAGGAGGAGCTTTCCTTAATTACACAGAGCTGCGTCTCCTCAGACTGCAGCTTGAACAAACAGAAGCCCAAATATTTCTTATCGTGGAACTAAAGAGGGAGGGAGCGATTTGAGCCGCTGTGGGCGGCTGTGGTGCCCTGTGCTGTCCTGCTGACGCAGGGGAGGGCCTCTGGAGCTGGGAGCGGGGCAGGGGCGGCTGTGGAGCTCCCCTTGGTGTGGCAGCAGGGCTGACAGCGTGTTCGTAAGGACCCAAAACCCAGTGGGAAAAGGGGGAGAACGTCTTTGTTTGTAAAACACCCCCTGATCCTTGTGGGGCCACATCCAAGTCATCGAAACCCCGTGGAGCTCAAGCGCTTAATGAGGTTCCCTTTGCTCTGCCGGGAGTAAACTCCTGCCTCCAGGAGGGCTTTGTCCGGGGAACCTTTCTTACGAATTCAAAGCCTAAGCAAGGAGAACTCGGGTTCGCCTTGGGTTTTGTGGTTTACAATACTTTTTCTTCTCATCTCCAGTAGCCAGCAGCGAGAGCGCGGCCATCGAGATCCTCCTGAGGCACATCCGAGCTGGTCTCGGCGGCCATCGAGCAGGGCAGGAATCGCAGCAGCTGTGAAAGGGTGATCTTGGTGCTGGTGTGGGTTGGACTGCAAAGGATGGACAGGCCACAGTGCGCTGAAGTCAGGAGACATCGCCGAGGTTGGGGAGCTGATCAAAGCTGGCTGTGATGCTCTGCTGAAGCTGGAGTGTGTCGGGTGCTCTGCTACCTTTTCTGCAGGAGTTCATGGGTAAAGAGAACCTCCCTAGCCCTGCCTGTAAGGGTCTGTGTTTGTCAGGAGCTGTCCTTCTCCACCAGGAGGTTGCTCGTTCCTGCTGTGCTGGGCAGTGGGAGGGGTGAGGTGGACGTGGGAGCGCGCAGACCCTCGCCCTGGCTCTCCGTGCAGCGTCTGGCTGACGCGGGTTTGCATTTGGAAGGAAGAGAGAAGCTGTGAGAGAGAGCAGTGTGATGGGCAGGTTCCTGGGTTAGCCGAATGCTTCTATGATTCTAACTGCTGTTCCCGTGCACAAGTGGGTTTGTGTGGGCTAAACCCAAAAGGGAAACCCTGAGAATTTCGGTTAACTTCTTAAAATCCTGAGTTCTCTCAGCTCCTGCACATAGAGCAGTGCAGGGACAAGGACCTGTGTGGAAGGGGTTTCTTTTTGGTTCCTCAGAGCAGGTTCCCAGCGGTAGAGATGAAATCAAGTGGTTGTGCCCTCACTCCCACACCGTCCTGACCTTTCACAGCCCGAGATCTCTGCCATGTGATGCTTTCTTCTCGTTGTCTTTCCAGCTACTGAGCGCTTCTGCTCGGAAGGGAAGCTCAGAGGCCTCCCTGAAAGCAGCTCTGAGCACAGCCCAGGAGAAGTCTGTCCCGGCCACCAGGATCTGTCAGCTTGAGTCCTTCCCAGACAGCCCTCAGCTGCTCCTCCCAAACTTTGTTATCCAGACCCTTCCCATGCACTCGCTCCAGCACATCAGTGTCTCTTTCAGGAGTGGGTTCGGAGGAGCAACGAGGCTGGGGAAGGGACTGGAAGGAAAGGCTGAGGGAGCTGGGGGTGTTTAGCCTGGAGAAGAGGGGACCTTCTCCCTCTCTCCAAATCCCTGAAGGGAGGTTGTGGTCAGGTGGGGGTTGGGCTCTTCTCCCAGGCACCCAGTGCCAGGACGAGAGGGCAGAGCCTGAAGCTGCCAGGGGAGGGTTAGGTTGGATGTCAGGAAGCCCTTCCTCAGGGAAAGGGTGATCAGACCCTGGACTGAACTGCCCAGGGCAGTGGTGGAGTCCCCATCTGTGGAGCTGTTGAAGGATAGATTGGCTGTGGCCCTTAGTGCCCTGTTGTGGCTGAAGGGCTGATGTTAGGTCCTGGGCTGGACTGGATGGGCTCAGAAGGCTTTTCCAGCCTCAGTGATTCCATGATTCTGTAATGCAGAGGGAGACTGGAACCAAAGGCATCATAGAAAACAAATGGAAGGGTTCTGTTTTCTCCTATTGTTATTGAAATATGCTTTCAAATCACATAACTATTTCTACCTTGGCTACTGACAGGTAGGAAAAGTTCAGCAGTTTGAGTTAACCATGGACAGATCAACACTTCTTACTGGTAGATGGATTTCTAGCATCAGAGTATTCAGCAGGGTGGCTTTAAATAACAGTCACAGTCCATATTTATACAGAACCTTGCCGTTTCCTCTGCCTTCTATCACATTTGATAAGCAAACAGTCCACTAACTGCACTAAGATTTCAACCATAGAGGGAATGACCTAATTTTAAGGGGTTTTTTTATTCCAGATATCTGGAGCTATTATCAAGTTCTTCAACTAGCTGCCTATGGTTTTACAGCATGATCACAGCTTTTCTTTCTTTCCCAAAATCTTTTCTTACTGAAATCTCCAGTGGTGGGTGTCCTGGTACAAAGTCAGACCACACAGCCTGAGTCTGCAGGCTCTTATCATCCCCACAGGATGCTCCTACCCTTACAGTGTGCAGCCTCCTCAGAAAGGTGCTGCTTTTCTCCTCCAGTTGCCCTGGCCCTACAATTACCACAGAATCATAGAATCATTAGGGCTAGAAAGGACCTCCAGGATCATCAGGTCCAGCCCTCATCCCAACATCCTACTCACTAGACCATGGCCTCAAGTGCACTCTAGCTACTTGGTTTTTAAACACCTCCAGGGATGGTGACTCGACTACCTCCCTGGGCAGCCTATTCCAGGGCCCAACCACACACTCCAGAAAGAACTTCTTCCTAAGATCCAGTCTAAAGCACCATATTCACACCTGCTGCGCTTCTTTGTACAAACCAGAGCCAAAGCCACTCACCACAGTCTGCAACCATGTGTTGGTTCTCACATTTGATTTTGTGAACCAAATGACGCAAAAGAGGGATAATGGGTGTGAAAACATAGGATGTTTTTAAATAAAAAGATGGGCAGCAAACAAGAAATAACCAGAACGTTCAGTTTTGGTCTCCAAATCTACAAGCAAGAGTGTCAACGACATCCTTGGGTGGATCAGAAGGGGGTGGTTAGCACATTGAGAGAGGTTCTTCTCCCCCTCTACTGTTCCCTGGTGAGACCACATCTGGAGTATTGTGTACAGTTCTGGGCCCCTCAGTTCAGGAAGGACCCGGAGCTGCTGGAGGGAGTCCAGCGTAGAGCAATGAGGATGATGAAGGAAGTGGAACACCTCCCTGATGAGGAAAGGCTGAGGGAGCTGGGTCTCTTTAGCCTGGAGAAGAGAAGACTGAGGGGTGACATAATTAATGTCTATAAACATGTGAGGGGTGGGTTTCAGGAGGATGGAGCCAGGCTCTGCTCAGTGGCACCCAATGATAGGACAAAGGGCAATAGGTAAGCTAGAACAGAGGAGGTTCCACATCAGTATGAGAAGGAACTTCTTCCCAGTGAGGGTGACAGAGCACTGGAACAGGCTGCC
>JAOXOE010000851.1:4175756-4186641 GCA_028565055.1 Phoeniculus purpureus | reverse complement strand
GGGGGGGGGGGGCACCGTACGGGGCGGGACTTAGCCAAGAAGTGGGCGGGGTCAGGTCCACCGAGCAGGGAGCGCGCGCCCCAGTGGGCGGAGGCCACTGCGCAGGCGGGTGAAGGGGGAGGCGGGGGGCTCCTGGGGAGCCCCAGAACCCGACCCCACAGTCACCCTGGACCCCTCTGCGAGGCTAAAGGATCCCTTGGGATCTGCTCCTCCTCAGGGCTGACCCCACCCCCGTCTGACCCCATTTTTCGCCCCGCCCCACCCCGCCCCTGTTCCCAGGTGCAGCCCAGCTCCTTCCAGCAGATCCCGGGGAGGGCGGAGCAGAGCGACTGCCCCAGGGCGAGCAGGGCCGGGCTCCGGGCACGGGGCATCCCCCCACCCCAGCCCTGCCCACAAGGGGTCTGCACCCCCTGCCTGGAGCCGCCACAGGTGCAGACTTGGGGGGGAGACCTCACTCAGCATTGAACAGCATCGGCCCTCAGACCCCTCCCAGACCCCCCATCCGGCTGCTGGACAGTCAGCAGCACCTGCGGATGGGACCCACAGCGGCTGGAGCCCACTGTCGCCGTGGGCGCTCCCAGCCTGGGGAGCAGAGTGTGGGCACAGACCCTCCCCTGCCCCTAGCACCTTCGCCCCAGGAAAAGGCAGCAGAGGGCAGGTGGGTGCCTGTGGCTGCCAGGATGAAGGTCACCCCAGAACTGCTCAGCAGGCTCAGGGCAGGGGGGCACCGTCTCACACACTTGATCCCATCCCCGATCCCAGTGTGTTCCCTGGGGTTGCTGGACCCCACGGTGCTGCCCACAGCTTCCCACACCCCGGGGTGCAGGGGGCTCCCTGCCTGTCCTGCAGCAGGTGCTGCAACAATTCCCCATTCAGAAGGGGTGAGGGGTGTCCCTGCGGGGACTTGTCCCACCACTCATCACCAGGACCTGGGAACGGCTCAGAGCATCAGGTCCCTCCGGGTTATTTTCCTCTCCCTGCCTGGGCAGTCATCTGCCCCGAGACAGCGCCAGAGAGCTCCTGTCATCAGCCGCATCGCGGGGTGGGTTTGCAGAGCAGCGCAGGCTGGGACAGGGCTGTGTCCTCCAGCAGCTCCTGAGGCAGCTGGCAGAGGCTGAGCAGTGTCTTTGCAGCAGACCACGGGGCTGGTTTCGTGGGCAGCACCAACACACCAGTAACCCGCAGAGCGGTGCCAGCACCGTGATGGCTGCACCCGTGCAGCTGGCAGAGAGCCGATTCCTGTGGCCAAACGGAATCGCAGAGCGGTTTAGGCTAGAAGAGACCTTGATGTTCACCCAGTCCCGACCTCCTGCCATGGGCAGCAGCACCTCTCACCGGGTTGCCCAGAGCCCCATCCAACCTGGCCCTGGACACCTCCAGGGATGCAACAGCTACAACCTCCCTGGGCAGCCTGTTCCAGGGCGTCAGCAGCCTCACAGTGGATAACGTGTCCCTGCTACCTGCTTAGGAGGACATCTCCCCTTGTCCTTCCCTGTGGCCAAGCAGTGGAAGCCGCTGCCGTCCTCGTTACTGCTGGTGGGTGCCCTGTGTTCTCCATTAACACCAGCTGGAGGTCAGTCCTTAGCGTCAGCCGTGCCGTGGTGGGGCTGTGGGAGCCCCTTGGCCGACTGAGCAACCAGCCCTGACCAGGACGTTGTGGTCAGAGACGGCCCTGCCTGTGGTAAGGGGCTGGACTCGGCGACCTTTGCAGGTCCCTTCCAGCCCAGCACATTCTCTGACTCTCTCAGGTCGAGGCTGGGAAGGATCACACAGGCTCTGTTCCGACACCCTCTGCACCAGCAGGAACCATCTCATCCTAACTTCTCCCCATGGAGGGAGGCGGTTTGGAACTGGGACGGACACCAGCAGCAGGCAGGGGCAGCGGCTGCAGGAGGGGAGAGCTGTAGAAGGGCCTCTTGGGGCCCCTCATCAGCGAGGATAGCGAAGGCACTGAAGTGCGAAGCGGCTGTCTGAGGGCTGTCTCTGGTGTCCGGTGGGCAAGCAGGGGATGAGCGGGAGGCAGGGATGCAGCGCTGCTCTCTCTCCGAGGCTCCCATTGCCGGGTAGGAGTGGCACCGATGTCCTGCCATCCAGGAGCAGCGACCGACTGTCTTGTGGACCCAAGTCCCCGCTCCCCAAGGTGGGTGCAGGCTGCTGTGAAGCTCTCAGGGTTGTACAGAGGTGCAGAGGGAGAGTCTCCAGGGACCCTCTTTTAGGTACCAGCACCTCCACCGCCCCCACATCCCTGCGGTCTGAAAGGAGAGAGAAGCTCGGGCCAGGGTGCTCCTGGGGAGGAGGGAGGAGGAGCAGTTAGATCCCCTCAACAGCCCCAGGCCCAGGCTGGAATCATCACCCGGCGTGTGTGGACACAGGACCCCTCAGGAGGGACTGCAGCCCCCTGCCTGGCCCTGGCTATCAAACAAGGTGACGAACGGCCTGGCCACCTTGGGGAACCTTGTAGAAGCGCAGCCTGATTTCTTCAGACACCCCCTCTCCGCCTTATTGCACCGAGACCCAGCTCCCCGAGGAGCGCCAGGGGCCGGTGAGGAGCCCTTCGCTGGTGCAGGGGGCGGCGGGAGATGAGCTGAGGGGCTGAAGGGCTGCAGGGAGCAGGCGGTTAATTACTGCGGCTCTCAGGAGCTAATTAACAGAGTCACTTGGAACGGTCAGGACTGTAACCTGTGCTTCAGGACTAGGTGGCAAAGGGTCGGGGAGGACAGGCTACCTGCTGCGGATGGAGAGGAAGACTCAGACCTGGGCATCTGGTGCAGATAAAACCAGCCTTTGGCCGGGACCTGGGGAAGGACCACATGTGGCCACTGTGGCTGTGGCCGGGGGCAGAGGGGAAGCTGCATCTCCTTCCAGAGCTTTGATTGCTCAGGGTCAGCAGGAGATTGTCTGCAGCTCCCCAAGGCTGCTGCGAGCAAGTCCAAGCTGCACAGAGGAGCAAGGAGCTGCCTAATGCAGCTGCTGAGCCCTAGAGAAGCCAAGGCTGGCAGTGAGCAGCAGCACCGGGCAGCTCTGGCTGACGACCCGCAGCATCTTTAGAGCTAAACCAGCCACGATGCTGCTGTGTCATCCCACAGCCCCAGGTTTTGATCTCAGCTTCATCCCTGGATGCTCTTTGAGGGTTTCATTGCAGAGTGACCCGCGCTCACATCTGCTCTCAGCCCCGCCGCGGGTCACTCTGCCCGTGCCAGGCGTTTCCAACCGTGTCCGCGAAGGCTGCGTGCCGCTCGGGACAGGGTGGCTCCTGCTGCCCGGCACATCCTAACTGCGGTGCCTGGAGTCAGCTCTGCCGGCAGTCGCCGGTTCTCCAGCTCAGTCGCCAGCTCTTCTGAGGGGCCTTCCTGTCGGTGCTCTCTGGTTAAACCCTGTCGTTCGCTAGCACGGGCTCTGGAGCCGGGCTCACACCTTACAGAGAGGGCAAATCTCAGCCCCTCAGCCTTGTCCAAGGTCCAGGAGCCCCCAGCCTGTCTCAGTGCTCTGTCAGGTGCCTTGGAAGGAAGGCGGATGGTAGCGGCCACACTGGCTTAGCGCCGGCAGACTCCCAAGGAAGGTCACAGAATCCCAGAGTGACCAGCCCAGGACCCAGCATCACTCCAGTGGCCACACCAGGGCACTCAGGGCCACAGCCAGGCTGCAGCTCTGGGATTATCCCCAGCCTGTCCCACTTGGGCACAAATCCGCTGAGCTCCCCACAAAGGCTCTGACAGGCAGAGGGGAACAAGGACAGGGGCTGCTGGGGACAACCCCCCCCAGTTTTTCTGAGCCCCCAGGAAAGCAGAGCAGCGCCCCTGCCCCTCAGGGCGAAGGTGAGTTCCCTGCTGAGCAGGGGCGCTGGGAGGAGGGAGTAGCCCAGCAGCAGGGCTGAGGGGCTGCTGGGCTGTGTTGTGGGTGCTGAGCCCAGCCCGCGCCGTCCCCACAGACTCGGCACAGTGGGGACCCAAGTGGGGTGCGGACAGGTGCTTCAGGTGCTGCAGCGAGGTCCCACGGCCCCCCCTCCCCAGGCCCCTTCCCTTGGAGCAGCCTGTCAGACCTCCACCGCAGAGACCTGTCAGAGGCAGCCAGCGGGTGGTGGAGCCGCGCCAGGGAGAGCCTGACGGACAGGCGCTGCTGCAAGGGGCAGACCTCCTGGGGGTGCCAACATCTGTCCTGGGACAGAGGACCCCTGCCCGGGGCCATCAGCAGCCCACCGAGCCGCCCAGCCCCACACACCTGTGCTCGCTGCAAGAGGAGCCCCGTCTGCTCCTGCAGAGGGAAGGAGGTGCCCCGGACAGGGGTGCCCGGGCACCCGAGACACCCCCAGCCCCACTCAGCTGCACCCTCTTGCCCTTCACCTCCTCAGACACAGACGGTGAAGGTCCAGCCCGGTGCCCACCCACGGGTTTGCCCTGGGGCAGCCCAGGAGCTGGAGGTCTTCGTGGGCCGGTCCCTGCAGGATGCGAGGTCTCCCGCGGAGGTGAGGGGTGACCCCTCCTGCTCGCCGCCGCTTCAGCCAGCAGTGAAGACGGTAATTACCGGCGCTAATTTATTCATTACTGGCTGCCCGCGCAGCCTGTCTAAGGCGGCTTCTAATTAGAAAACAAGGAGCGGGCTGCCTCTCCTAGGTGGTCTCTCTTCTCTCTCTCCCCCTCCCTAAAGAGCCTCTTCCATCAGCAGCTCCCGCTGGGAGTGAGGAGGGGGCCAGCAGCACCACTGTCCTCTCACAGCCCTCTCAGCGATGCTGGCCAGTTTTGGGGTCAGCACCGCACCGCTGGGGTGCACAGGGGGGACCAAACGTCGCTGCAGAGGGATGTGCAGCTGCTTCGGGGTCCGCGGGCAGGACGGGCTGAGACAGGGCTGAGGTGGTCGGCGGCTGGTGCAGACGTGCCAGGGAGGTCCTGAGCTCCCGTGTCAGGCCGGTGGTGCTGCAGCTGGCTGCTGCAAGCAGAGCACAGCGCCCAAGAATCCCGCCCAAGACTGCACCTACCTCCAGCTCCAGGACCAAGGAGCGCGCTGGGTGCTGGCCGGGAGTGATGCCCAGACCGCCCTTCTCGCCCGGTTGGATGCAGCGGCCAGCGAGGAGCAGGGCCGAGGACAAGCTGCAGCGGTCTGGCAGCCGCAGTGAGCCCGGCACAGAGCAGCGCCAGGACTGCCAGGCCTCCTGCCGGGCACCTTCTCCATCTCTTTGAAAGAGCCATTAAAATACATGAGCCCCTCGCTCTGGCCAGGGCTCCCGGCGCTGGATAATTGCTCCTTAAGTGCTTTCTAAATGCAAACTGCTCGTCGTTCGCGCCGCCGCTGCCACCTCCCCTGCACCCAGCCTTTGATCTCCTGCATGTCGCGGCAATATTGCAATTACCCCGCAGCGTCGGGATGTGGAGGCATTCCCAGTTCCCAGCTGGAGAGCACCGGGATGCGCTGGTCCACGGTCCTGCCCCCTCAGCCGTAGGCCTGAGGGACTGGCAGAGGTCCTCGGAGCCTGGCACCGGATCGGAGAGCGTTTGGGAGCCACCAGAGAGGAGCTGCGGTGCAGATCCCCCTCGGATCTGATCTACCACCTCATCCTGGGGGATCAGACCTCGGGATGCAGCACAGTGAGCGGGGACATGCAGCTGGGCTGGGGGCACTCCGATCCCCATGGCTGTGCCCAACCTGCCTTGGCCGTGAAGTCGTTTTGGAAGGCACTCAGTGCCCACCTCCCCACCTCGTGAGATAGCTGCTCTCAGAGGGAACCCTGGCACTTCACACCGGCCGAGCCACCTCCAGTGTCTCAGGGTGCTGTGGCCATCACGGCACTGGCCTTTGAGCCCACAAGCAGCCCCAGCCACAACCTGCTGGTCACCACCCCAGAGGGAGACAGCAGCCAGCTGTGGGGGTCACTGCCCACCTGGGGAGCTCAGGCAGCGGAGCAGAGGTCCTGCCTTGCTCAGTGCCCGTGGGAAGGTGGAGGGAGATGGAGGCAGCTCCAGCAGGAACGAGGAGGTGCTTTGCCCTCAGCTTCCTGCTGCCCGGGGTCCCACAGACCGACCACCTGAACCCTTTCTGCCACCCATCTGCAGGAAGAGCCCTCTCAGCTCCCCGGGTGCCTCTTGCTCTGCCAGGGGTGACTGGTGGAGGCGTCTTCCCGGTCCCACTCATTATCGTCTCCATCTCACCATGTTCTCTCTCACTCACCCCCTCTCAAACTAAATAGCTCCTTTCCTCGCTCTCCTCATGTGGAAACAGCTCCCCACCCATCACCATTTTCATGATCTCCCTTTCTGCTGCATCGTCTGCGACGAGACACCGGGATGCAGCGGCTCCCCCCGTGCTGTCGGGGCTCACGGCCCACCCTGCCTCGCGCCGGCCTTCCTGCATGTGGAAAGCTCATCCCTCCCCTTCTCGTGGCGACACCATCCCCTGGCAAGAGCCCGCGGCTGCCTTGCCCAGGCCCCGTGTTGTCGCAGGGCACCGGGAACGCGCCGCCGGACTCGTGGCCCAGCATCTCCTCTTAGCCGGCGCGTTGCCCTCTTGGAACTGGGAGCGCTCCTGGGAGCAGTGGAGAAGGGTCCACACGATCCGTGGGCTGAGAGTGAGAGGTGGTAACACCTGCAGTAGTGTTGTCCCACTTGGCCACCCTGCCAGTGGCCATGGGCCGGGAAGCAGCGTGGGCTGGCTCTACCCACAGACCAGTGGCCGCTCAGGCACTGACTCCTGGCAGGAATCAGGTGGGAGATGCCCAGGTTGGAAGAAAGGAAGCAGTGACCGGGGTTCATTTGCAGATGGACCCCAGGAACCCCCTCAAACCCTGACTCACCCAGGTCCCGGGGACCCCAGGAACCTCCTCAAATCCTGACTCACCCCAGAGCCGCTGCTGGGGAGGAGCCCCGCTTGCCCCGGGGCACTCCCAGGCTCAAGGACAAAGGGGCTGGCGAGGACCCCGAGCACCAGCACCGTGTGTGGGGCCGGGGCTGCACCTCGGGGCTGCTCTCCGCACGTCTGGTGGGCAGAGGTGCCGCCCCTCACAGGCTGCTCCTCGGCTCCGCAGCGGGGACAGGGCTCGCCCGCCCGCCGGGGGAGGCCAGCAGATGCCAGCACAAAGAGCCTCCAGCCAGACTTGCCAGCATCGCACCGCGACCGAGGAGAAGAGAAGGGACCTGCAGTCGGCTCATTCCTCCGCGCACCTTCCCTCGCCGCGGGGGGAGCCGGGGCAGCCCCGAGCTCGCCCGGAGCCCGAGGCGAGTGCGTTCTTAAGCAGCAGATTATCTGGTTAAACAGAGGGCAGGGGCTGAGCCGAGAGAGCGGGGGCGGCCGTGACAGCTCTATTAGGCAGCGCCTGGTGTCGGAGCGATTTCACGGCGGGTCTCAGTGGCCGGGCTGGCTGCGGGCTCTGCCTCGGCGGCTCCGTCGGACGGGCTCAGACGGCGACTGGCCCGGCTTCTTGCTGCGGGACACAACGGGAGCAGCAGGGAGGCTTCGCAGGGGGTCGCCAGCCCTTGGGGCTCTCCCGGGGCGCCGCCTGAGGGGCAGGATGGGCGAGCAGCCTTCGCAGCAGGATCAGCTCTGCCCCCGTGAAAGGAGGGACGAGCTGGGAACCGTCGGGCAGCAGGATCAGCTCTGCCCCCTGAAAGGAGGGACGAGCTGGGGACCGTCGGGCAGCAGGATCAGCTCTGCCCCCGTGAAAGGAGGGACGAGCTGGGGACGGCGGGGCAGAGGCGCTGCTCTGCCATCAGCACCGACGGCTCTGGCTCCGATAGCTCGTGGGCTCAGCAGACACGGGGCGACCGCCCTTCCTTCGCCTCTCAGCTGCCTGCTCCCCGAGCGGGTTTGCCTCGCCGCCCCTTCCAACTCCTCTCCCTGTCACACACGGAGCAAAGACCCCGGCAGAGCCCTCAGAGCCGCCAGGCAGCCCGTTCCAGCCATGGATGGTCCCCGTCACACTCCCAGGACACTCTACACGGCAGAGAGAGAGCACCTCCAGCCCTCAGAGTCCCGCTGGCCGCCCTGGCAGCACCACATGCCCCATGGCACCTCCCGGCGCTGCCCCCTGTGGCGCTGGGACCCCGGCGTGCCCAGGCACTGCTTTGTGGGGATGGGTGGGGGTGCACGGGGCAGGGCCTTTCCTCCTCTGGGCTCTGCTGCCTGGCACCGGTGTGGAGCCCTGGCGGGATGCTCAGCACCACCGAACCTGAAATGGGATGGCCCCTTTCCCAGGGGCTTGCCAGCAGCACAGGGGAGCGGCGATCCCGCACGGAACAAGGCTCTGCCAGCACGACGCCTGGCCCGGGTCTCTGGGAGCAGCTGTAATCGGGAACAGGGGCGCTGGAACCAGCCCCTAATCCCAGGTTTTACATGAGCTGAACAGGTCCTGAGCAGCTTGCCTGGGGCTTACGGGGGGATTGACAGCCGCTCCCAGTGCCCGGGCCAGCCCGAGCAGCCCCGAGCTGCTCCCGGCATCCGGGCCAGGGCTTCCCTGTGAGAGGAGGGCGAGCTCGGGGGCTCGAACTGGTGCGTGAATGTGCCCGGCCATGGCTCTGTCCCCGGGCATCAGATGCAGGATGCAAATCCGGGTCTCGGTGAACAAAAGGCTGCGGCGCCTCTGCCCCCAAAGCTGCCAGCTCGGCGTGAGAGGACTCCCCAGGGCGCAGGGGAGCCGCCGATGAAGCTGTCTCTGACAAGGGAAACTAAAGATGTAAGAGGGAGCATGAAATCTTGGGTGACAACCACAGCACGGGCAGCTCCAGACGGAGACGGGGAGCAGGAGCTGAGCTGCATCCGCCCAGGAGGCTCTGCCGCCTTTGTCGAGAGCGGCCCGGGCGGCGCTGGGGCGGGCGACCGGCCTGGGGGATGGAGGCCAGCCCCGCACTGGCCCTGCCGCCTGCTGCTGCTCCATCTGGAACCAGTGCTGGGACCGGGTGGCGCTGAACCAGAGCTGGGAGTGGGTGACACTGGAGCGGTGCTGGGAGAGGGTGACCTGCTGCAGCTGGCCGACTCCAGTGGCTGGAGGTGTCTGCTGCTGCGACCCTCAGTGGGACTCACTCACCGGTGAAGGGGGTGGCAGCTCCCAGGGCACAGGGAGCCCTGACAGACGAGTCTGGTGCTCACAGGGGGCTCCTCTCCACCTGACTTCACCCCCGGCTGCAAGGGCCCCTCTTCCCTGGGCAGGCAGAAGATGCTTCCTCGCCCCCGGGAGCATCTCCTGTGCTGCTGTCGTCCAGCCCGGGCTGCCCGAGCCCTCACCCCGCGGCGCCCGGAGCTGCCGGCACGATGCAGCCCCCAGCTCGCCGGGGCCCCTCCGGGCACCGCGGTGCCGGATCCGAGCCGCCCGCGCCTTCAACTTTTCCCCTCTCTCCTTCCCCCCCGTAACAAACCAGTGAGAGGAGGGGAGAGAAGAGGCTCCGGTGACAGATGGAGCCGGCGCTATCATCTCTCCTAACTGTCACCGAGAAAATCACACGGCAGCCACTGAAATTCAAATGAGAGTTTTGCTGAAGCTGCTAAAACTCATCAAACGAGATCTTTGAAGTCCACTGGCAGGACGGTCATTTCCCGTAGATTAGTCCCTGTTGAAAATGAAATCGCAGGGAGGTGGGTGGCAGCCAGAGGCAGCGCGGTGCCGCCTTCCCAGGCAGCAGCCGCAGCCGGCTCGGGCACAGAGACCGGGCTCCCGCGGTGCCAGGAGGGGTGAGCGGGTCCTCCCAGAGCTCCCCCCATCACGGGGGACAGGCTGGCACCCGGAGAGAAGGCGCTGAAGGCAGCCCAGGGCACCCCTGCCCTCGGCTTCCAGCAGCCTGGCTGGAAGAGTGGCCGAAGGGCCACAAACCCGCTCCAGAAGCCCAGCTCTGGTGGCTCCGGGCTGCCGATCGCCTTCTCTCCAAGGTGATGCCAGAGGCTCCAGGTGCTCTGCATCTCCGCTGGCAGCTCACCCAGTGTCAGCCGCTGAGTGCCCAGGGCTGGATGATCTCTGGAGGTACCTTCCAGCTCCTCACCGTGATTCTTTTCTCTTGCTCTGGAGACTTCCAACCCCCCCTGGATGTTCCTGTGTGACCGGATCTAGGGCACCTGTGTGACCCTAGGGCAGGGAGGTTGGGCTGGATGATCTCTGGAGCCCCTTCCAGCCTCACCGGTCTGCGATAGAATCACACAATCATTTAGGTTGGAAAAGGCCTTCCAGATCATCCAACCAGCTCTCCCACCCCACCTCTAGGTGCTGTCCCTGAGCTCCAGATCTCCCCGGCTGCAAAACACGGCCAGGGACGAGCACCCCGCAGGCGCAGAGCTCGAGCCGTGAGGACCTCCGTGCCCACGGTGAGCTCAGCAGACCCAGCAGCACAGAGCTCAAGCCGTGAGGACCTCCGTGCCCACGGTGAGCTCAGCAGACCCAGCAGCACAGAGCTCGAGCCGTGAGGACCTCCGTGCCCACAGTGAGCTCAGCAGACCCAGCAGCACAGAGCTCGAGCCGTGAGGATCTCCGTGCCCACGGCGAGCTCAGCAGACGAGTGTCTCCTCATCCGAAGCCCCAGGCACAGGATCCTGGCTTCTTTCTGCTCCTGCACTGCTGAGGGTTACCTCGGCCATCCTCACGGCTTGGCTGTGGGGCAGGGGTTGCTCAGTGTGGCCACCAGCCCTCTGCCTGTGGCACCTGCTGGGGATGGAGACCTTGGTGGCCCTTGATGCAGGCGACGTGCGAGCAGACTGCTAATGCGGAGGCTGCTCGCCAGAGCCATCCCTCACATCCCTCAAGCGGTGACAGGGCCGATCAATGCGGCGGCTGATCCTCAGCAATCCCTGGCAGGGAGCAGCCGCCCTCCCAGCGCTCTCTGCCAGGCAGACAGCTGCCCGTCTGCAGGACGGATGAGGGGACAGACCGCCAACGGGTGGCCCCCCCCCCGCCCCCCCGCGGCCCCCCCCCCACCCGCCT
>JAOXOE010000851.1:4161033-4175656 GCA_028565055.1 Phoeniculus purpureus | reverse complement strand
ATAGTATGTACAGCTACTACAATGGTTTAACATCCACGTGAACTGCTCCTGTGAGTCACTGCATAACACACTTTCTGTCTAGCCCAATGCTCTGCTAGACAGAAACTCCTCAGTGCAGAGATAAAGAAAGGGGAAACAGCAGCACACGATTAGCTTGCCTACATCAGCCATTCGGTTCCCTCCACAGCTCAGCGTTTCTCACTCAGCCCTCTTCCTTCCTCTCTGCTTGTCGGAGCTCCCCGCGCAGGCGGCCGGGGCACAGATGCTGTAAACAGGATGTGGGCTCTCTGCTGCTCCGAGCGCATCCATCAGCATCCCCGCGGTAAACAGGGCTGGAGCGGGCTCAGCTGCGCGGGGCAGGGGCCGAGCATCAGACGGAGCTGCTCTGCCAGCCCCTCTGTTTACTGGAACAGGAAGCAAACGGTATCCCGGCTTTGGCCAGAGAAAGGTTTCTCTAAACACGTCTCAATGTCAGAAGTCGAAGCGGAGCTTTCGGACCGCTTCACTGCAGCGCCTTTCGCTGCCGAGGGGTTCACGCTGCTCGGTTCACCTCACGGACGAGGTTTCCAGCAACTCGCAAGGAGGGTCATGTAACAGTCAGCTCCCGCTCGCCTCGGCTTGTTTGGCCCCAGAGCCCAGTCCCTGGGGCCTGCGGAGCCGGAGCAGAGAGGAGGGAGGTTCAGAAGCGCTCGGAGAAGTGGGGCAAAGAAATGAAAGACCTTTAAGTTGCTCCCAGTCCCCTCGCTGGGGAGACTGAGGCTGGGTGCATCCAGGTGCTGGGGTGGCGAGAGGTCTCACCGGAGCTCCCAGAGCTGCTGTGAGAGCGGCCGGTTGAAGGAAGGGTGAAGAAAACCTATCGTCAGGGCAAGGCGGCTGGTTTCAGGGTAACCCCAGAGGGACGGTGCAAAGGCTGGATCCGGAGATTTTATCCCTTGGCCAGCGCTTCTCAAGCAGTTTTACTGCGAGTGCCCTGCTCGAGATCTTGTGGTGCTCCAGAGAAACATCCAGGCCATGTCCCTCTTCTTGGGGGGAACGTGTGCTGAGGGAGTGGGATCACGTAGGATTCTCTTGCAGACACGCTGTCCTCTCCCGAGGGGTCAGGGTGCCCTGCACTTTGCCCTGTCCCCCATAATCTGACAGTGTCCACCTCTGGATGTGCTCCACAGGGTCATCCTAGCTCCCCTCAGCAATCTCGGGACTTGCTTCAGGCTCTTCTCAGTGTCAGAAGGACCCAGAGCTGCTGGAGAGCCCCCAGTGCAGAGCCACAAGGATGATGGAGGGAGGGGAGCATCTCCCCGCTGAGGAAAGGCTGAGGGAGCTGGGGAAAAAGGAGCCTGAGGGGTGACCGTTCCAATCCTTAATGACTGGATCTAGGGGATCCTGCTGTGGCAGGGCAATGGGACTGGCTGATCTTCCGAGGTCCCTTCCCATCCCTAACAGTCCGCGACGCTGTGATTTTGTGACTCTACCTGCAGCTTCTCACTCTGCCCCGAGGGAAGCTGATGCTCAAGTCCTAGAAGACTGTTCTGCATGAAAAAAGGCAGCGGAAGAGGGTCCACTCTTAACGGCCCGGCTCGCAGCACCGTGAGATCCCACCCGAGCCACGGGGCAAGGTTTCCCCCGCACAGAGCAGTGATGGTGCCATCCCGTAAGGGCGCTGTCCGGAAGAGATGCTGCCCCTACCCTGTCAGCCCTAATACAGACAACTGAAGGTGACTGTCAAAGGCTGGAGATGCCGGGGGGGTTGGAGTGGGTAATTCACTGCTTTCCTAGCCCTTTGCACAGCTTCACCGGCTGGAAGCAGCCGTGACCTGACAGCGGTCCTGGCAGAGAGCAGGCAGGGGGGAGCCCGGCTGCAGGCTGGAGGTCTTGGCTCGCAGCTGCTGGATGGAAGCCCTGAGGTCTGGTCCTGGAGAAGGGCTATTTAGGCACCTCAGCCGCCGCTCCGCACGGCCGACCCGCAGAGCGTTTGGCTCTCAGAGGTGCAGTGTCACCTGCTGCTCATCCGCAGCGGGAGCAGGCACCGTGCCCCTGGCTCGCCGGGTTCTGGCAGCGCATCCACCCCTGGCATCACCACGGGGAGTGAGGGACGGGTGTCTGCAGGGCAGGGGATGGCCAAAGCAACCCAACGCCAGCCAGTGCAGGGCCAGACCTCGCACCCGCGGTCCTGCCTGGCTCCAGGAGCCACCTCGCCTGGTCGCGGCGGGTTCCCACGGAGGGGCTCGGTCCGTTTCTCCCCGCCGTGTTTCGCTCTCTGCACGCACGGGGCAGGTGTGGGAGCTGGTAGAAATGAAACCATCACAGACGCCGCTTCAGCTCCGGACCTGAAGGCTGGAGGCAGCCAAGAGCCACCACCAAGGTGCCTGATGGAAGGTGCCGGCCGTGTCAGCCGCAGCTGTCGCTGGCATCGGTCTCTGCCAGAGGGAAAATGTGAGTGTCCCCCAGTGAGGGGCTGCACCCGCATTGCTTGGCCTGCTGGGCCAGGTGATGCAGCTGTGGCTAAGAGAAGAGCCGTTAGGCTTCCATCCGCTCCCTTCCCTTGTCCAGCGGGCACAGCCGCGATGGAGCCACCCCTCCTGCTTGGCCGTTGCCGTCTTGGTTCCTAGCAAAGCAGGACCCCTGCACTGCAGCTCCAAAGCGCCGGTGAACGGGGCGGGGGGGGTTGGCTGCCTTGAACGGAAGATTGTTTGCGGTGAAATCCGCAGAGCATCTGGCATCTGTAAACGTTTCTGTGATGCCCTGGCTCTTCTCCAAACCCTCCCATCCCGCTGCAAATATGAGCCGTGAATCACCACGCACACGAAAATCTTCCAAGCCCTTGACCGGCTCCTCACCCAGCTCTCACAGCGCTCCCTGCCCGCCGGGGAACGAGGGCTTCAGGGGCAAGGAGAAGCTGATGCTTGGCAACCCCACGGAAGGTCTGTCCAGGTCTCCGGGCGCAGGAGGTGGAGAGCGGCGCCCACGGCGCAGGGCAGAGCGGGGCTGGGACTGTCCTGGCTGCCGTCGAGGCTGGGAGGTGACCTCCTTACCCAGAGAAGTAATTTGCTTCCCACTTCGGAACGTGGGGCCCCGGCAGCTTTCTGCCTGCTATCAGCTGGAGTCAGCGATGCCTTTCTGCAGAGCGGGCTGTCTCGAGCCTTGCAGAGCTCCTCGCTGGCTGCCTGCCCTGTTTGCCATCATCGCTGGACTCGGGAGGGAGCCTCGACCAGCTGGTTCAGCAAGAAAAGCCCTCGAGTGTTGCTGCTGCAGAGCATCTCTGCCGTTTGGCACCCTGCATCCAGCAGGACCTGGGCACGGGGGAGGATCAGCCTGGGGACAGCTCACCCCAGCCTGCGTCCTACCACACACCCTGTTGGTCCAGCAGTACCTTGGCGGCCGGGGCTCAGCCCGTGCACCAGGAACAGGCTCTCAGCCACAGCCCGTGATTTGAGGGTTGGATGCCTTGTCCCTCTGTCCGTGAGCCCAACAGGCTGCCAGCAGGTGATTCTCCCCCTCTGCTCTTCCGAGACCCCACCTGGAGCCCTGCAGCCAGCTCTGGGAGCCCCAAGGCTAGAAGGATGTGGAGCTGTCAGAGCAGAAACCACCCTGTGTTAGGGACCAGTTGGTGGCTTGGAGAGGTTGGTGCTAGAGCTCTGGCACTCCCGACTCGCATCACTGATGCAAAAGAAGGTGCCGGCGTGGAGTTCCCAGCCAGGAGGAGGCACCTAGAAGGAACAGCTGGGGAACCCCACGGGGGATCTTGTGCTGTGCGGAGAGCAAGTCTCCCCGCGACGTGCAGGGCCCAGTCTGTGTGGAAGGAGCCTATTTTCTGGGGCTTTGCAACGAAGCCTTAATTCAGCACTGGAATTAAAAGTCGTTTTATTATAGGACCTTTAAATATTTCCAGAGCCTGACCTTTCCTGGAGGCTGTTGACTAATTAATGTCTGGTCTGGTCTCCTTCAAACTTTCCACACAGTTCAACCGGTTGCCAGCTGCTTTCAAACACATTTTTCAAGCAATTAGGTTGTAATTAAGCGCAGTTATTAATGACTGTTTTTCCTGCCTTTCCCATTGGGTTTGCAACTCTGCTTCGCTCCATGTGGCAGCAGGGATGGCCAATATTTCACGGGGCGAGAGAAGGAATGTCTGATGCGATCCCTGACGTTGCTTTGACTCCCTTCCAGCTCCACAACGCACAGCGGCGGCCACCAAACCGCACAGCAGAGGGCCGGGCAGGAAGGTGCAGGGTCGGGGTCGAGCCCCTGGAGGCAGCAGGAGCAGGGAGCTCCTTCACCCTTGGAGAGCCAGTGCTTGGAGCGAGCAGTTCACGGTGGTGGGACCAAGCACTGGCTGCTCTTTGCCCTGCTCGCCAAAGGATGGGGGAGAAGCTGCAGAGCCCTGGAGTGAGGGGAATCATCCTGACACTTCAAAGTCAGGGCACACCGGCTTGGGAGCCCTGCAAGCTCACTGGTATGAACGCCTCCCGCCTGCCCGCTCCTCTCTCCACCCAAGAGGGGCTAGCAGGGCGACCCGTGCATGGAGAGAGCAGATGGAGCCGAAGGCAGCCAAGAAGGGAAGCGCCACTCCTACGCAGAGCCCAGCAAGGTTTTACACGCTCTCTGCTCTCCGCTGTCGCTGAGGTCACCCCTCTTTGTCAGGCACATGGCAGCAAATCCCCCCCTAAGCCCCAGATCTCAGAGGCTTTAGAACAATAAAAGCCTGGGCTGAAGGTCTGAGCAAACCCCCCCACCCCGGGCTGCTGCACCAGTGTCTTTCCCCAGCCCCGGGACCGGGTTGTTCCGGGGGCTGGCAGGGCTCAGGCACCAACATCCTTTGGTGAGATCCGCTGCCAAAGGGTCGCCAGGGGCAGGTGAGGGAGCCCACCCATGAGAGGGGCCGCGGGGCCGCCCAGCACCTCTTTAATTTCCTGACTGGCCTTCGGCTGAGTCCTGGCAGCTCTGGCAGCGAGGGTGGAGGCCGCGAGATGCTGACAAGTAACACACACGCAGGGCTGGACACGGGGGCGCAGATGTGAGCAGCCCCTTGCCAGAGGGTGGGACTTCTCCAGGCATTTCACACCCCCTCTCTTTTTTCCAGGGGCTCGCCCTTCTGCTCTCTCCCAGCATCCAGATGCCACAGGTTCCCAGTAGGGTGGGGGAGCCCGCTGGACCGGCTCACACCTCGGCACACGCGCAGCCCCAGCGTGCCCAGGTCTGCAGGGGCCACCACAGGCCTGCAGGGGCCAGGACATCCCACAGCCAGCAGGGACACTGGTGCTGGAGGTATCCCAGTGGCACCAAAAGCCCTCTGCTTCCAACCACGCAGACCAGGCTCAGGAGTGCATGAACCACACAAGTCCAGCAGTTACCTGCCTGGAGAGGTGTTGAAGGGTTGAAGGGCAGGTCAGCCCGCGGAGTGTCCCCTCTCCCCACTCAGCCCCAGCCCTTCAGGCCGGTGGCTGCCCCAGCTGTCAGCAGTTGCCCACACACCTCAGCCAGGCTGTGTGGCAGCTCATCAGCACCTACCTCCAGCACCTGGGCTGATCTTTATGGGCTCGGGACCTGATGGCAGCCCTGGAAGCAGCTGGAGGCAGGAGTCAAGAGGGAGGCGGTGAGAGAGGGGCCAGGGAGATGAGCTGTTGGTGGAACCTGACCCCGATCGGGACCCGGGGCAGCCCACGGCCGTTCCCAGAACTGGGGCAAGGTCGGTTTCTGCGAAGGGACGAACAAGAGGCTCCACCAGCTCAGCTGCTAGGGAGGACGGAGCAGAGCCAGGAACGCCGGAGAAGAATGTGATGCGAAATTGCTCATCTGTTCCTGATCGGGAGGCTGAGAGCTCCGCTCAAGCCACCCAATAAAACCGGCTCGGGCGAGAATTTCCTGAATCCCAGATTAAACGAATAAAGATGTCTCGGGAGTTCAGGGCCACGCTGGGGGGTTGCACGCAGCCTGCTGTTGGTTTCGCCCTTTGTTGCTTAATGAAGAACAGGAGGAGGATCCCCCATCTCATTCGACCGAGGGGGAAAACGGTTTCTTCTAAATTCAGATTCATTTCCTGCCGCAGGCTCGGCTCTGTTTGACCCTGGCGGGGGCTCCGGCCCCGGCTGCAGCGCCGGTGCGGGGCGCCCTTCCCCTCCAGGGCTGCGGCGTCCCCGGGCTGGCGGCACAAGGCAGGGCGGCAGCTTCCCACGTGCGGAGCTCAGAGGCCGAAAGGCCAGCGATGGGAGACCTCAGCGACGAGGAAGCCCCCCGTGCACCCCCCAGAGAGCAGAACCTTCCCGCCACGCTGCCGCCCGAGCGCTCCTCAGCTGTGCCCTTGGATGAAGAGCTGAGGAGTGCGGGCGCCCGGCTCCGGCGCAGGGGCTGAGCAGCGGCGGGGTTCAGCGAGGAGAGCACCCCACACCCCCTCATGGGAGACAGAGGGGGTTCCCTGCCCTCGCAGCACCCAGCCTTGGAGCGCTGCTGGACCAGGGGGTTTGCACCGCCTGGAGAAGGGACGAGGAGTCTAACAAGCTGCTCATTGACAGCGAGGGAAAGGAGCTGGGCTCCAGCGTGTGCTGGAGGCGTTAGGGCTTCCCAGTCGTTGTGTCGTCTCTTCACAGGGTCACAGAGCACCAGGGACTGCAAGGGACCTCGGAAGGTCATCCAGTCCTATCCCGCTGCCAGGGCAGGGCCGCCTCTCGCTCTGAAGGTATCAGCCTCTGTACCTCCCCACCTTCCCGTCTCTCTGGCATTTACCCTGCGGAGAAGGGCAAACGCAGAGCCCCAGCTGCTCTCCCTCAGCCCTGCCCGACGCTGTCGTCTGTGCTGGTGCTTCCCTGCTCCCGGGAGCATCCTCTGCACCTGCACCGCTCGGGGCAACCCCTCTCGCATCAGCAGTGCGTCCTCGTGGCCAAGAAGGGGCCCTGAGGAAAGGGTGTCCAGCGGGACATGGGGGGTTCTCCTCTCCCCGTCTGCTCTGTCCTGGCGAGACCGTCCTTGGAGTGCTGGAGCTCCAGGTCCTTCTTGTGCTGGGGGCTCCAGAACTGGCTGCAGGGCTGCAGGTGGGGTCTCGGCAGAGCCGAGCAGAGGGGCAGGATCCCCTCCCTGGTGACACTGGATCCAGCCAACCTTCTGTGCTGCCCTCACGCACCGAACGTCCTCTCCGCAGCCCTCTGGAGGGCCGGCAGATGCGCCCGGAGCACTCGCGGGACTTTGCCCTCCTGCCTCTAGGAAGGATCAGCGCCAGGTCTTCAGTGGCTGCGGCGGTGAGAACGGCACCGGGCTGGCGCTGGGGCCGCAGCGGAGTCTCTCGAGGGCTGCCTTCACCCTGGAGCGCTCATTTGGCCAGGCACCGTCGGCAGCATCACGGCAAAGACAGGGAATGAGGGCGATGGGCGCTGCTGGGACCCTGCAGGGGCTCTGTGGGCATCGCCCGGCTACGTTACAGCCCTGGCAGCTCACGCACAGGCGGCTTCGCCCTGCGGGCACAAGGCCCTCCTGCAGGTCTCTGGAGTCTGAGAAGGTCACAGCTCGGCCAAGGTTAGAGGTTTTCTGGCCAGTGAGATGAAGTCGGGGGTCGGCAGGTCTTTGCGCCTCAGACTCTGGCGGCAAAGGGCTCAGAGAAGCACCGTGGCAGGAAGGGCGACTCTACCCACACAGTAGCCAAGCTGGCCACCGCTCTGGTTGCCTGCCCACGGGAAGGCCGGTGCAAACAGTGGTGACCAGGGGTGCTGGTGCTCGCTGGAGAGCAGCGCGGACGCAGGGCTCTGCTCTTCACCAGCTGCTTTTCAGCCCCCATCTTCCTCCTGCTCCTAAAGCCTCAGGTCCGTCTGCTCCCTGAGCCGAAGCCACCGCGTGCGGCCGAGCGGCCCGGCCGGGCTCTGTGGCAAAGCCACGGCAAACAAGCACGAGTAGTCTGAAAATAGGCTGAGGCTGAATATTGTTCGTCTGAGCTACCTGACCGAGAGTCCTGGGCGAGGAAGTCACCGGCAGGAGCTGAGATCACCCCGGCAAGCACTCGGGAGGGAGAGACATTCACCAGCCCCTTTGTCTCGCGGGACAGCCGCTGTCTTCACCCCTGAGTAGCCGCATTCTGAAGGGTGCCTCAAGCCTGAAGGCGGAGGGGATGCTCTGGTCAGGCTATTCAGCCCTCGGAAGTCCCGGCCTCAAGCTGCCCCCTCAGCTTGTCGCCACAGACAAGGTTCGTTCAAGCGTGATGCCAAGGCTGGGAGGAGCCCTGGAGCCTGCTGATGACGTGACGAAACGCAGCTGCCCCCCGTGCACCCCCTGTTTCTGGGCCCTGGGAAGGACTAAGTGTCCTTCTGAGTTGGGAAGATGTTGGGAAGTGAGAGATGGAGAAGGAGCCTTCTTCCTAACCCAGTCCAACCCGTTTTACCCCTCAACGAGCACCTTCCTGTAAGCTCTGGGCTCCCCCAGCTCCAACCCCCTGCCAGGGCAGCGGCACCTCTCACCAGAGCAGGGTGCCCACAGCCCCGTCCAGCCTGGCTTTGGGCACCGCCAGGGGTGATGGAGCAGCCACAGCCTCCCTGGGCAACCTGCTCCAGGGGCTCAGCAGCCTCCCAGGGAGGGGTTTCTGCCTCAGTTTGCAGCTCCATCTCCCCTCATTTAGCTTGAATCCAGCCCCCTTGTCCCAGCACCAGAGTCCCTGGGCAGAAGCCCCTCTCCAGCCTTCCTGGAGCCCCTGCAGGGACTGGAAGCTGCTCTGAGGTCCCCCTGGAGGCTACCTGGCCTTTTTGGCTACTCTCCTGCTTGGCTGTTCTGCACACAGCGCTGGGAGAGCCGGGCTGCAGGCAGGGAGCCCCCTTCCCTGGGGTGCTTACGCAGCACGCGGAGGTCTCGGCAGCCCGGGGAGACTCAGAGCGAGGGAGGCAGGGAGGGAGATGAGCAGCAGCACAAATCGGCACCTAGAAACGGAGCAAAGGGACAGCATGGGGGGAGCAGAGCTCCGGGGATGCTGGAGCACAGACACAGCCGGACACACGCGTGGAAGGCAAAGCAGGGTCTGAGCAGAGCCGGCCAGCGGCAGCCAGGCTGCGACAACTGGAGGAAAACCCCTTATTGTCTAAACACAGCCACGACTGCTGGGAGAAGGGGCTCTGCAGCCCAGCACTGGTGCTTGGAGCACTAGCACAGCTGAGGGAGGAGGTGATGGGTGCTGTCCTCAGGAGAAACAAGAGATACTGGGTCTAACCTAAAGCCAAGGCGGGGAGAAGGACCAGATCCTTGATCCTGGAGCGGGGAGCCCTGCATCAGCACAGGCCTGCGGAGCTACTGCAGCAGAGCACGGCGGGGAGACACTGAGAGAAGCAGCTCTAGCAGAAGAAGTGTCCGAGGACTGATGTCTGTGGACACGACTGCACTGTGGGCACAAGGGCCATTAGGGCCACATTTAGGGTGGGAACTGCTTAAGAGGCCGGGCACCAGCCCCCGGGGTGACCTCACAGGCAGATGCACGGGCAGGATGAGCGGAGGACGGAGCCACGTCTGCCAGCGCGGGGTGTTGATGCTCAGCTGAGGACGAGCGCTCTGCCCCTTCCTGAAAGGAGTCTCTGCAGCCTCCTGGAACTCCAACCTGACTGTGAGAAGATGGGAGGAAACCCAATGCCATTGAGAAGGGGATCACAGGTAGCTGACAGCTGAAACAGCAACCACGGAAGCGGACTGGCTAGAGGCCATTGCAGCTGAAGGAGGTGAAGAGGCGCCGAAGATGCCCTGTGGAAAGGCTGATTTTCTCGCCATGTTGTGCTCAGACATTGGGCTGCCACAGCCAGCAGCAGGAGGGACACAGTCTGGCATCCTCTGGGCACCTGGCCACAAGACTACCTTTCCCTACAAAGGGAGCTGCGACAGCAAATGCTGGGGCGAGGATCCCCCTTGGGAGTCACTGCAATACAAAGCAACAAGGCCCAGGAAGCCCAGGAAGCCCAGGAAGCTGAGGGGCTGGGGACTACAACAGGCTTTAGGGGGCCACTCGAGGTGCCAGCAGTCCAGTGTGGCTGGAGGAAGGCTGCAGTGAAGCAGCCCGAACCCATCTGCAGCCCCGGCTTCTCAGCGTGAACATCCTCTTCCCCAAAAGGCCTCCCCAGGTCTCGATGCAACGTAGCTGAAGTCACAGGGCAACCCACAGCCTCTGAGGGCAACCCTGGAATGTGCTGGCAAAGACAGGAGCGTGGGGCAAAAGTGGGGCCAGAGATCCTCTGCGAGGAAGCAGCTGCTCCCCCGGGAGGGGGGCGGCTGCGGTGGGAGGATCCGTGGGCTCGGGAGCACGGAGAGGGCATTTTGCTCGGTAACTCCCCGCGGCTCCCCTGGGACAGCTCGGAGGGGCCGCGCACGCCGTTCCGCCCCATCAGCAACTGCCTGATGCCAGCACATGTAAATGCTTGTTCTGGCAGCGCTCCCCGCGCAGCGCCGCGCAGACCTCCCGAGCCGCCGCCGCGCTGACCCCGGCGCGCAGCCCGCTCCGCTCCAGCCCAGCCGCAGCAGCCCGGCTGCAGGTTCGTGTTTGCACCGGGCCGGCTGCAGGGCTCTGCAGACACCAGGGGTGTCCTGTGCGACTGCCCTCGCTGCCTCCCCTCACCCAGGGGCTGCGCAGGCCACCCCTGGCCCCGACATCAGACCCTCAAGAGAGAAGTGTTGAGCTTAGAAAGACAGGAGACGAGGCTGACAGGACAAGGGAGATAAGTCTCCATCACTTGATGTTTGACTGACTTGTTGGGGAGCAGTGGAGGAGAAAGGGACCTGGGGGTGCTGATGGCCAGCAGGATGGCCAGGAGCCAGCAGTGGGTCCTGGTGGCCAAGAACGCCAATGGCATCCTGAGGTGAACTAGAAGGGGGTGGTTAGGAGATGGAGAGAGGGTCTCCTCCCTCTCTGCTCTGCCCTGGCAAGACCACAGCTGGAATCTTGTGCCCAGCTGTGGATCCCTCAGCTCCAGAGGGACACGGAGCTGCTGGAGAGAGCCCAGCGCAGAGCCACAGGGGTGATGGAGGGAGGGGAGCATCTCCCTGCTGAGCAAAGGCTGAGGGAGCTGGGGCTCTTGTGCTGGGAAAAAAGGAGGCTGAGGGGTGACCCCATAGATGATGATCCATATGGGAAGGGTGGGTGTCAGGAGGATGGAGCCAGGCTCTGCTCAGGGTCACCCAGTGACAGGACAAGGGACAGTGGGTGTGAACTGGAGCAGAGGAGGTTCCACATCAGTGTGAGAAGGACCTTCTTGGCAGTGAGGGTGCCAGAGCCCCAGCAGAGGCTGCCCACAGAAATGGTGGAGTGTCCTCCTCTGGAGACCTTTCAAACCCTCCTGGCCCTATTCCTGTGCAATTGGATCTATGGGATCCTACTGTGTTGGGGGGATTGGACCGGATGATCTTTTGAGGTCCCTTCCCATCCCTAATGTTCTGTGATCTAAGGGATCCTGCTGTGTCCGGGGGCCTGGACTGGGTGATCTTTCAAGGTCCCTTCCAATCCCTAACGTTCTGGGATTGTGTGATTCAGCTCTGGCCCCACGTGTGCAGATTGGCCTCATCACGCCCCTTCTGGTGGTTTATAATTTATTGATGGTGATGTTTGTTTGCTGCTAGATCTTTTCAGACATCCATTTGCTCCGCTTGGAAGTACCCGCCATAACTCAACCCCGCAAGAAGATGCAGCAGCTGGCAGCGCTGCGCTCACATTTATTTAGGACAAAACAACCACCTGACGTTGAGAGGAAGAGCTGCGCTGCAGGGAAATGGACTGCTTGGGACTAAGCATCGCTCCCGTTGCCCCACTTCCACTGGGGACACCAGGGCTCCCTTCTAGGGTTTGCGGCTCTCTAGTTGAAAACAATAAAGCATTGACCCACCGATCTCAAACTGGGCGAGTTAATCCATCCCTGTGCATGAGGTTCTGCTAAATGTCTAAGCCACCGGTCCCTGGGGTTTGATTTTCTACAGCACATTAATCTACAGAGCAGCTGGGCCGGTCAGCACAGACAGTTACAGCTTCATCTGGCAGGGGGAGAACAGTTCCGGGTTCCCATCAGCAGCATCCCACCGCCTGTGCCTGGGCCCAGGCTGCAGCCCCATCACCAGCCCCACTGGCAGATCTCCTTGCAGAGACACTGAGCTGGGCTGCAGCCACCAGCTCCCTGCAGTGCCCAGTGCAGTGCCCACTACACAGCCAGGCGGTGTGGGGAGGTGAAGGCAGGCAACCTGCTCGAGATGCCAGCAAAGCTCTGCTCTGCTTCCCTTTACCAGCACTCATCACTGTTAAACAACGGCCTGCTAGAGCTGGCTAACACATCCCCTTCCCCCTTGCACTGCCCTGAAGGGTTCCAGGAGGTCACTACTGAAATCTGCTCAGCAGAGCTGCCTGGAGGAGAAAGACACGTGTGTGGCTGTACCCGTTACCATCACTCTTGTGATGTTCTTCTCTCTTAGGGGGCACAAGGTACCATCTTCCCACTGACTGGGACTTCTTGAGTCTCCTCTTTGTGTGTTCTCTTGTCTCTCTCCATCACAACAGCACTGATGCTGCTAATGGTTTGCCCTTTGCGTGATTCCTTCACCCTTTCAAACATAAGCGCCACTGTAGTTTCCTGCTGCAGCTGTAATTCCAGCCTGTCTTCCCAGGCAGCCTGTGTTAGACCCCATCCATCCCCTCTGCGAGACTGCTGAGGAGATGACAACAGTGCGCAGCGGCACCCAGGTACCCTAGAACCTGCCTGGCCTGGGCAGCACGGCCGAGGACTGTGGGCTCCTGCAGCTCCGGATCGCCGTAGCTGACCCAGGTCGGTGCCCACGGGACCTCCTGAGGGCTCTCAGAAACGCCTCAGCCACAAGGAGCTTAATTTCATCTGAAGCTGTGTTGGTTTTTTCCCCTTAAACATCCTGAGAGCTTTCTGCGCTCACATGGACCCTGCTGGACAGGCCCGCCAAGCTTCCCGGGAACATGGCACGGCAGGAGGAACGGCTAATTGCAAGAGACACCAGAGCCAAGCCGGAATTAATGGGGTTGACAGCAGCTGGAAAGAAAGCTTTCCTTAAAGGCAGTCACACGCACCCCGTACCTGCACCTTTCAGCGCTGCGGGAACTGCAGGCTGCCCTCCAATCCTGCCACTAATGTACGTGAAGATGCTTCTGGGCTCCGCTCTGCACAGCCCCAAGCGCCTGTTCTGCCAGGCAGCGGCCCGCAGCAGCCCAGCGCTCCGGGGCAAACACCAGAGCAAGAAAGCTGCTTGGCAACGAGCGCTCTCCATGCCAGGGGCTGGCAAGCAGGAGGGAGCTGATCATTTTTAAACCGCTGTCCAAGCATCTGCTGGTGGCCATGAGAGCAGAACGAAGAGTGGCTCTGCCCGCTGTGCAGGAGCAGTGGGGAGCCTCTGCCCTGCCGAGCAGCACACGGGAAATTAATTTCCAGCAATCATTTGTGCTCTGGCCAGAGAGCCCAGCCCTGGCTCTGAGCGAGGCACCAACAAGCTCCAGGACAGCCACAGCTGCTGCTGCAGAGGCACTCAAGGCATTCCAGAGAAATTCCCATTCAGACCTGCTTGAATGCCGAGCATTCAAAGGGCACCAGAAACCCCACGTTCAGGACCACAGGTCTGCAGCGGCCGCAGCCCTGAGCCAGCAGAGGGGCTCTGCTACAGCCAGAGGCTGCACTCCCCAGAGCCCCAGCTCAGAGATGCACACTCATGCCACAGAAGGCAATGAGGTTTCACAGCCACGTTTCCCATCTGCCTGTCAAACCAAGAGTCCCCTTCCAAGCCGGAGTCAGGCTCTGCCAACATACTGACCTGGGAAACACAGCAACCACAGCTTTTCATCCTCTTACCTTCTCTTCTCAAGTAACTTCTACTTAAAACAGTCTGTATCGCTAGGACCTGGGATCCTTTTAACCAGGATGCACCACAGTGAGGCATCAGGGCTTCACAGCCTGGCTCAGCTTCTCGAGAAGCAGGCAGTTACCTGTCTGACAACGTCGGCAGTCGCACTCCAGCTCGCTGCAATCCTCCTTCAGTAAATAATCCTTGCACAATCTGCAAATCAGAAGGAAAGAGTCTCAGCAGCAAATACTACCTCTTTTTAATAGCTCAGGGCAGTTGGAAGTCTTCACAGCACAGCAAACACACCAGTGGCACTCGGGGGGAATCAGTGGGACACAAGGAAGGTTGCTGGGGTTTGTAAGAATAACCCAGTACTTGTGCTGCTTAGCTGGGCAGAGGGCAGCGCCAACAGCTGCCCCAGGCATCCAGGCTCTGCCACAGTGGGGGACATCCTCACCCACTGCCACAGCCCAGAAACCCCTTATCCAGTACCAACACTTTACTGGGACTTATACTGGTGCTGCTGGGTAGCAGCATGGGCAGGGTCTGGCAGGGTCTGGCAGGACAGCACTGAGCAGATGATGACTGGGGCAAGAGATAAGCTCAAGATCCAGAAGGACACAGAGCTGCTGGAGAGAGCCCAGCACAGAGCCACAGGGGTGATGGAGGCAGGGGAGCACCTACCTGCTGAGCAAAGGCTGAGGGAGCTGGGGCTCTTGAGCTGGGAAAAAAGGAGCCTGAGGGGTGACCCCATGGATGTTGACCAGTATGTGAAGGGTGGGTGTGAGGAGGATGGAGCCAGGCTCTGCTCAGGGGCACCCAGTGACAGGACAAGGGGCAG
>JAOXOE010000851.1:4147508-4160933 GCA_028565055.1 Phoeniculus purpureus | reverse complement strand
GAGCCAGGCTCTGCTCAGGGGCACCCAGTGACAGGACAAGGGGCAGTGGGTGTGAGCTGGAGCAGAGGAGGTTCCATGTCAGTGTGAGAAGGACCTTCCTGGCAGTGAGGGTGCCAGAGCAGAGTGGGAGCAGAACCTCTCTCCATCTTCTACCCCCTCTTTCTGACCCACCCCAGGATGCCACTGGCCTTGCTGGCCACCAGGGCAGTAGATGGCTCCCTGGTCCCCTTCCCCACCCTCGTCCCATGCTCTGGGCAGCGCTGGAAGAGCATCTCGGAGCAGCCGGCGGCCCGTTGATGCTCCAGGCAAACATCTGGCGCAGCTGGGGACGTGCAGCGACGGGTCTGTCCGTCGCCCAGCGCCGAGGCGAGCGGGGAGCGGGCGAAGCTGTGCGGTTGCCCCTCCCAGGGGTTACAGATGTGCCCTGGACGCGGCGGGAAGGGGGTTTATGGCCGTAATTAGTTTATTCCTGAGGTCAGCAGGAGAAACGGGAGAAAAATCTGCTTCCTGCTCCAAGGCAAACAACCGGCTGGCAGCCGCCTGGCCAAGGGCCATCGGGCGTCAGGAGCCGAACAGGGGGCTGTGTCAGCTCCACACCCCCCCCGGCTTGTTTGCCCGCTGGGTGGTGGGGCAGGGCTCCTCTCCAGGTATCTAAATTTACTGGCCTGCCGGGTTTTTTTAGCTTGGGGCTGGTTATTTGAGTGGCCGCCGGCCAAGTGGCTGCCTACTGTTTATTTGAATGGCTGGTGGCCAGCATTTGTCACCGGCCCTCCGAGCATCCCCAGCCCAGCTGACGTTATTGACCCGGGAGAACGGGCTTCTGCTCAGCTGGGCTGGGCCCGTGTCCACGTCAAGCCCTGGCCCCCCGCGAGCCTCTGGCTGCCCTCACGCTGGGGACAGCCCCATTGCCTCCTGCCCGTCTTGCTAGCCCCCAGCTCCCCCCAGTGTGGCACCAGCCGCAGCTACGAGAAGGGCACCTTGCTGGGCTCCTGTAAAGGTGCCAAGACTCACTGGGTCACAGACCGTTGGAGACTGGAAGGGACCTCGAGGGACCACCCAGTCCCATCCCTCTGCCCCAGCAGGGTCCCCTAGAGCCAGTCGCAGAGGAACAGTCCAGGAGGGTTTTCAGCGTCTCCAGAGCAGGAGACTCCACAAGCTCCCTCTGCTGAAGAGGTTGAACTTCCCTGGAGCTCCAGCTGGTCCGTGTGGGGCCGCCGTGCAGGAGCAGCCCCCAGCTCCCTGCCCGGTGTGAGGGCAGCAGCTCAGGTCACGTCCTTCCTGTGGCTGGTGAGAAATGCATTTCGTGGGAGCCTTCGCCCAGCCTGTGGCCAGTCCTCAGCCTCCTCCCGCTTGCCTGGCAAAGCTCCACCCAGCTCATACAGGTCGCCCAGTGTCTCCCACTCCGCGCTGAGCCCTTCCCAGCTCCGCCAGCTCCCATCGCTGAGGTGGCCGCTGTCCCCAGGCTGGTGCTTGGGGTTTCTTTTGCTCGAGACAGCAGGAACCCTGGTACAAAGGGTCTTGGAAACCAAGTCCTGCGGGTGGCACCGGGCAACCCGAGTGAGGGGCAGGCTGGGCGTGGAGGGGTTTGGTAGAGGCTGGCCCCGGGAGGCTCTTCCTCGTCGCTCTCCTGCGCATTCCCCACGCCTTGCCTTGGGGACGGATGTGGTGCGTGAGACGTGGGCTCAGCCCCGGGTCCGGGCAGCACTTCCCTGGGGAGCTGGCAGGGGACAGGGCTGCTGCAGCTCTGCAGGAGCAGCTCCCCACAGCCCCGAGGCTGGACGCGCCGGGGGTCCCTCGCACGGGTCCTGGGGCGGGGTGAGTGATGGCCGGTGGTGCTGATGATGCTCGGGGTGGTCCCCGGGGTCCCTGCAGAGGCAGCAGGGAATCGCTCCGGTGACGCCAGGTGCCAAAACCCACGTTCACAAGCCTGTTCAGGTGACTTCTAAGCTCCCTCCCTGGGGGGCTGAACCCCACACATCCAGCTGCTCTGGGGTGAAGGCTTGAGGAGAGGCTGTTTGAGTGTGACTTGGAGGAGCCTTTCCTTGCAGAAGTGGTGGATTCCAGACCTCGTGGGGTACAGCGTGGAGCAGGAGGGTCCGTGGGCTGCAGCTCTGGCCAGTGAGGCTGCAGATCGCTGTCAGCACCTCTCACAGCAGGGCACTTTGTGGTTTGACTCAGCCTCCCTGCTGGTGTTGGGTGGCTCCACACGATCCTGTTCCAGCATCTCCCAGCAGATGCTGGTGAGTCGGCAGCACTCCGGCTGCCAGGGAGGGGATCAGGGCAGGGCCCCTGTGCCCATCCCTTCCCCTCCATCACCGTGCAGCTCCCATTACCCTCCCAGCCCTCTCCTAGGACACGGGCTGGCATCACTCCCTTTCTCTGAGCTCAGCCTGGCTGGGTGCTGCTGCTGAAGGCTCCTCCAGGGACTGGGAGGAGAGTTTGTATCAGTCCATGTGGAACTGGAGAGCCACGAGGTGCCCGCAGGGGCTGAGCGCATCTCTGCCATCACAGGCTGAGTTGCAGGTCCCCAGAGAGCCCCAAGTCCACCTCTATCTCCTCAGGCCCCCAGCTCTCCACGCTGGGTCAGGGGGAGAACGGCTGGGCCATGCCTCTACCTCGTGGAGGACCTGCTCTGAGGAGCCACTGGGTGGTTGTGGCCTCTGGGCCAACACCGGGCTGCATCAGCTGATGAGGAGCTTTGGAGTCCCATGGCCCCAGCACCGGCGGTGGTCCAGGCTCGGCGCGGGCCAGCAGACCCTCTTTGTGTGCAGCCGCTGCCGCGAGCTCGGGGCGATGCCTCCTCGCTGTCCCCCATCGAGGGGAGCCCCCTGCCAGGCGCCAGCCCCACGGCTGCAGGGGAGAGGGGACCTCAGCTCCTCACCCCTAATTCCGGCAGCCCCTCTGCCAAGCCCAGCCTCCACCCCGCCTGCTGCTGGCTGGCTCTCGGGAGCCCTCGCCGCCCGCCCGGCCGCACAGACCCGCCTGGGATTGTTTTGAATTTAAAATCCTATTAGTCTTAAATTAATTGCCTTTTCTTGGGGAGCAGCGGGCTGGAACTGGCTGCCCCGGCCGGCAATTATTAACTGGGGAAGGGCTGGCTGGAGAAAAGCTGCTCCGCTCCTGCTGGGCGCTGCTCTGCAGGGGCAGCCCCTCCGTCCCGCTTTCTTCTCGGGCTTTGATTACCCGGCTCATCCCCTCTCGCTGATCACCCTTTTATCCGCCGAGGGATGGGGAAGCTTTGAACCTCGGAATTAAATTCTCCTCGGAGCCATGACGAAGGGGCAAGTCTTGGTTCACTTCACTCTTGGGGGAAGCGGGACAAGTCCTGATGGGAACCGAAACGTGTTGGCGGGGATGTCAAGGGGTTAATGCGGGGTGGGGGGAGGCCTGCGGCACCCGGGGGGATGATCCCACCCAGACTGACAGTCCTGCTGTGGGAGAGCTTTGCTCGCCGCTGGCATCCTCTCCCTTACGCTGGCACGGGGGCTCCCGGACCGGGCTCGAGGCAGGAGGAGCCCTGGGCTCTTGCCATGGCCAGAAGCTCTTTCTGCTTTTTAGGGTTAAATCAGGGTTTAGGAAGCGGCTGACACCAAGGCCCGGTGCTGGTGCCCCCAGGGGATCGTGATGAGGAGGGCTGGCAGGCCTGGGTTGAGGCCATGCCAAGTTGTGGGTCTCTAGACCTGCGGTGCTGGGATGGTGGCTGGTCCCAGAGAAGGGCTCAGGATGGCTGTGACACCTCTGCCAGGTCCTTGCTTGTGGTCTCACCTGTATGAGGGGCCAGGGCTGCTCCCACAGCACCCACGGGCACCAGGGACTGTGTCAGGTACAGGGCAGCCTGTGCCAAGGGAGGGCACCTCCTGCCCAGGGCAGTGCTGGTTACACTCACTGGCCAGTTTCCCTTTCGGGTGGAGCTGAGGGCTGCCTGTGCCAGGTCCCATCCTGCTGGCGTGGGACCAGGTCCCGCCAGTCTCTGCCCACAGAGGCTGGTGAGGACTGGCGCTGCTCCTGCTGCCGATGTGGATCCTTGGGTCCTCCTGCTGGAGCCATCCCAGGTCCAGGAGGAAGCAGATTCTGATGGGATTTTGCCATTTCCCTCAGGATCCCTCAAGGACCATTGTCACCTTTTAGCCCCAAGTGACCAGCTGGAGCAGCTCTGCTCCCCGAGGGTGCTGGGGGTGCCTTAGGGACCTGGAGCAGCTCTGCTCCCCGAGGATGCTGGGGGTGCCTTAGGGACCTGGAGCAGCTCTGCTCCCCGAGGATGCTGGGGGTGCCTCAAGGACCATCCTCACTTTTTAATCCCAAGCGACCAGCTGGAGCCTCTCGGGTCAGCAGGGACTGCCGCAGCCCCAGTTGCCCTCTGTCCCCAGCCATCCCCCGCGGCTCGGGCAAGAGCAGCTCAGGGAGCTCCCTGGACTTCTCCGGGGCGACTGATCTCTCCCCAGGTCCCTGCATGACCGAGGTTCGCCTTGGCCCGGGGGAGCTCTGCCGGGGAGGCAGCGAGGGGAGGCTGGGCAGCCGCCGGATCAGGCTCCTGGGCATGGGGAGACAGGAGCCGCGGCTCCGCAGACAGAGCTATTTCGGTAGCCCCGCGACTGGAAAATGGGACCCGCTCCTGATCCCCTTCGATTCGCTCGCGAGACACTAATTAAGGCTCGTAATGAAGACAGCAGCGTCCCGTAATAAAAAGGCGCTATGGGGGCGGATTAGGAGCTTATCGGGAACAGGTGGAAGCGAGCTGGGAGGCTGCGGCGGGCGGCAAGTGCGAGCCCCGGCTTTGCCAGCCCGACGGAGCCGCCGCCGCCGCCGGGGGATGCGCCCCGCGGGACCGATGGGGCGGGCGGAGGAGCTCCCCTGCCCCACGGCGGGGCTGTTCTGGGGGTTCAGCGCTGCAGCCCTCCCCTGCGATGCTGCTGGTGGTCCTGGGTCCCTCCCTGCGTGAAGCCGCATCCGTGCGGGGTGGGATCTGGTGAGGACGGGGAGACCCATCCAGCCTGGAGCAAGGGAAGCATCCCCTGCTGGCAGGAAGTCTGACTTCTGGGGCCAGGCGAGCGGTGCCTGTCATGCCCTTGTTAGCCCCCGGCACCTGCCTGGCTTCTGTCCTGCTGTTGGCACGGGGCTGGCTCACGGCCTCTGCAGCCCCTCTGCTCGTCTGAAGGTGAGTTTCATCTGTTCGTGAGCAGCCCAGCTGGGGTGGGGAGGAAGGAAAGAAGCTGGGCTCCCCCTGGCCCTGTGACCTTCGTTCAGGAGACACTCCAGTGCCGTCCTGCGCTGCTGGCCCTCCTGTGACTTGGGGTTGGGGCAGCACCGCTTCCAGGCAGCAACAGGCTCCAGCGAGACACTGTCCCACCCCTCTGCCACCAGTTCCCATCACCAGGAGCCCATCAGGCACCTCCAGTAGTCCTTGGACAACTGGGGACTCCTAAGCTCAGTCTGACTGTCTCCTCCTTTGAGTTCTGGGGTCCCACACAGCTGCCCCTGCCGATCCGTCCAAGCCCACCCAACCCTCCCTTCCGGTGGTTGACACCCTGCCTCGTCCTCCTTCCGGCACGTGGATGGCAACTCCTGGGCTGGAGCTCGAGCCAGGAGCCCTCGGGGGGGAGGGAGAGCAGGTCCACTCACAGGCTGCTCTTTCCCCGGGAAAGGCCCCTCCGCTCTGTCCTTCAGCCTGGGCCAGTGGAGCTTTTCCAGCACTGCCTGGGCTGCAGAGGGACCTGGGGCTGTGGGTCCTTGTGGGTGTCTTGGGAGGGAAGGGAAGGGAAGCAGCAGGTGTCTCTTCTCGCTCGGGGCATGATGCCCCGTGAAGAGTGGAGGAAGGTGTGAGCCAGCAGTTTGGCCTCATGGAAACGGAAACCAGAGAGGGGAGGTTTCTCCACGGGCGCTCTGTGTGGTCTCTGCCCGAAGCTGCGGAGGGGCCAAGCCTTTAGCAGGAGGGACAACTGGCTGGTGGCTGGGGAGAGTCGGGGTGTTCTGGGGTTTTTGGACCTGTCACCGTGGCAGAGGAACTGGTCCTGGGCAGCTCTCCTGTAGCCCTTAGTGTTGGGCTGCAGAAGAGCATCACTTGCCCTCACCAGGTCACCCATCGCCTTGAGATGGGGAAGGTCCTGGCTTGAGCTGGGTGTCGCATCCGGGTGGATGAGCAGCCCACAGTGGCACAGAGAAGGACGGGACTGTGGTGGGATCAGCCAGTCCAACCCCCTGCCACAGCAGGATCCCCTAGGTCCAGTCTTTAGGGATGGGAAGGGACCTCAAAAGATCAGCCAGTCCCACCCCCCTGCCGCAGCAGGATCCACTAGATCCAGTCACACAGGAACATGGCTGGTAGGAGGTTCCACATCTCCAGAGATGCTCTGCCGGGCAGCCCCTTCCAGAAGCTCATCTGTTGGTGCTGAGTCCTCTGCTCTGGTGTCTGGGCTGTAGCAGGGTGGGGGAACCCTGGGCAGGTTCTTGTTCCTCAGGAGCCAGGAACTTCCAGTTTCCCTTGTCCCCTTCTGGCCTCCAGCTGGTCCCTAGAAGCCCACGTGTGACCCTCCAGCTCAGCTGGAGGTGCTGGAGGGAGGAGAACGGCGACAGGGCTCCTCTCATCACTGCTGTTGGGGTCCTGCACCGTGCTGGCAGCCTGGGGACCTCTGCACCCTGGCAAGAGCTAGGGTCCACCCAAAGGTGCCATGCAATGGAGTGCTCTGTGCCAGCTGCTCCTCTGTTGGTGGCAAGTGCTCTCCTCCAGCAAACAGCCCCGAAGGGCACCCAGGACCTGCGCTAAGGAGTGCCCAGGGGCGAAGACGTCCCTTGGGTCGCAGTCACTTCCCCGTCTCCGAAAGAGAAGCAAAACCTGTTGTTTTGGTGGCTGCTTGCCCCCGCCGGGAGAGCCGTGGCGGGTTGGCAGAACGTTCCCAGGAACCGATTTCACGGCAGATCTCCTGGCAGCGGCCGTCTCCCAGCTTGGCCTCTCCAGCTTCGCGTTCCCAGTGGCTGCCCCACTCCGAGGAGCCCCTGCTCCCACTGCATTCCTGTGCCTGCGCTCATCTGCTCCCGCAGAGCAGCACTGGGCGGCTCAGGAGGCACCGGCAGGCGCGGAGGGGACGCCTGGAGCTCTCCTGCCTCCGACCTTCTGCACTGCCTCAGCCCAGTGCTCCCCGGAGAGCTCTGCGTGGGTGAGAGCGGCTGCGTCCCCTGAGCCCGTCTCACAGCTTTCTTCCTCTGCCCTGCCTGTGCAGTAGGAACGGGTCCTCTCCACCAGGATGGCTGTTCCCGGAGTGTCCCCACAACCTCTGGGCTCTTGGAGCTGGAGAGAGCTGCAGAACCTGACGCTGGGGAGCAGAGCTTGGCCTCCACTGCCCCGAGTGCTCGGCGATGCCTCTCCTTGCTCTCTCCAACCACCCTGGCAGGGAAGTCTGGCTGAGACTGGCATCCTGGCTGGGCTCCTGCCTGAGCTTCCGACCTCCAGATCCTGGGCTTCTCCTCACAGAATTCGCAGGGATGACATTTCCCGGGCAGGGAAGACAAGGGGAAGGTCAGGAGAAGAGCGACAGCCCCTCTGATTTACTGCTTCTGTCTCTCCGGGTGGACTTTCCTTCCTCCTTTCGGCCCTCGTGCCTCTCCCCTGCTGTGGTTTGTGGTTTCCCCCGTGGTTTGTGGTTTATGAGCAGGTCCAATGTTTATGTGTGACTACACGACACGTTTTGGCTGCCTCCTTGGTCTTCAGGGGCTATTTGTGGGTCTTTAGCCCCTCAGGCTCCTGGGGATGTCTCCCTGTGTCCCAGCATCACGAAAGTGTTGATCTAGGGGATCCTGCTGTGGCAGGGGGACGGGACTGGGTGATCTCTCGAGGTCCCTTCCAATCCCTCACGTTCTGTGACACCTCAGGTCTCCCTGTCTCGAGCATCTGTGGGATGGCAGACGTGCCCTGTGGTTGCCCAGGCTGGTTGGCCAGAGCGCTGAAGGAGCTGGTGGATGTGCTAAGCGAGCCGCTGCCCATCAGCTATCCCCAGCCCTGGCTAACTGGGGCCACCCCAGAAGACTGGGATGTGATGCTTGTCTACAAGAAGGATGATCTGGGCACCTGCAGACCTGCTCAGTCAGACCTCAGTGCCAGGGAAGGCTGCGGGACGAACCACCCCAAGAGCCTTTGTGCACCGTTTTGTGCAGGACAACCGGCCAGCAGCATCCAGGATAGGTCCTACTTGACCAGTCTGAACTCCCTCTGTGACAGGACGACCTGCCCAGTGGATGAGGGAAAGGCTGTGGACACCAACAGAGCCTTTGAAACCACCATCTCCTGCAGCATCCCTGTGGAGGACCCCACTGGCCATGGCTTGGAGAGGTGAACCCTGTGGTGGATGGATGGCCAGGCTCCAAGGGTGGCTGCGAGTGCAGTCAAGTCCTGGCAGGACCCATCTGGAGAGGGTTCTGGAGGCAGAGTTCTCTTTGAATTAGGGGGTGTCAGCAGAAGCCCTTCCAGAGCACCCAGCCTGAGTGCAACAAAGTGGGAGGCAGAAGAATGGGGTGAGCCCCAAGGAGCTGGCCCAGCTGAGGTGCTCCTCTGGAGCTCGAGGTCTCTGGAGCCACCTCCAAGAGCCCCAAAGGGATGTTCTGCATCGCAAACCCCGGCCGGCCATCGTGTTCTGGGAGTGATGGAACCCAGAGGCTCTAGGCTAGCCCTGCGGGATTCCTGTTTCCCAGGTCTGTCTTAGAGTCCCAGGATCATCAAGGCTGGAAGAGACCTCCAGGGTCACCCAGTCCAACCAGCAGCCCAGCTCTGCCCACTCAGCCCAGCTCCTCCAGGCCACAGCTTCAAGGTTTGGCAGACGTCTGCTCGCGAGGTCCAGGAGCTCATTTGTGAGAGGCAGCCACAGGGACCCAGAGCTGGGGTTGAGAAGTCCCTGCAGCACCTCGCCGGGCCCAGCCCCGTGGTCCCCGTGGACCTCTGCGGGGCTGTGAAAAGCCATCGCCCCGCGTGGGCTGTTCCAGTGGAAGGCGCTGGGCTCGCTGGATTAAAGCCCCGGCGCAGGTGGTTTCGGGAGCCGGATGAAAGGCAGCAGAGAGAGAGGGAGGCTGCCTGCGGAGCCGGGGAGCGCTGAGTCCATCAGCTAATTGCCCTCTGCTTTGTGGCCGAGGGACAAAGGCTGCCCCTTGCCTCCTGCCCCCGGCACAGCCCTTTGCAGGAGAGAGCTGCGGGGCTCCGCGCTCGGAAGGGGTTTCCCCTAATCCTGACCTCTCCGGGGCTGCCCGGACGCCGCTGCCGAGCGCCGGCCCTAATCCCACTCCGGCGCTCGCCCCTCTGCGGGGCACTCGCCCCCTTTTCAGCCGCTGTGTGTGGGGCTGGAAGGCTTGCGGGGGCCTTTGGAGCTCGGCCCAAGAGCCGCATTCCTGAGGACGCAGCCCGCTCCCCGGGAGCCGGATGGCGGCGGCGAGGATGGGGCTCCCCTAGAGACCCGCTCGGGTCCACCCTGCATCACCGAGGGGCTGCGGCGGCACCAGGGCCCGGGCTCGGCCGGGGAGGGGCTGGAGCCTCCCTTTTCTGCTGGGGGTGCTGCTGCCAGCTCCTTCCGCGGAGTTTGGCCGCAGGAGCAGCAGGCAGAGCCCTGGCAGGTTGCTGGGCTGTCGGGGCGGCTCTGCTGCCGGAGAGCTGCTCCCACACAGGGGTGTTTTCGCCTGGGCAGAGCCTGGGGAGGACGGAGCTTTGCTGAGGAGCAGGAAGGGATCCAAGGGCTGCTCCTTGCACCTGGTTCATTGTTGTCTATTAACGTGTGGAGCCCTGGGCCGGAGCTGCTGGGGCTGGTTTGGTGTCAGGCAGCTGATGGGGCTGGTCCACAGACCCACAGAGGTGTCTGCTCAGCACCAGATGAGGGCTGCCAAGGCTGGAGCAATGCAGCTTCTGGGCTGCAGGATGGTGGGGAAGCAGGTACAGAGGCAGTTGCTGTGATTCCCTGGCAGCCCCTGGAAAGGGGAGAGACAAATGTGAGGGCAAAGGCCCCAACAGGGAGGTGACTGCAAGACCCTGAAGCTGGGCAGAGAAGGAAAAGAGGACCTGAGAAGGAAGAGAGGACCTGAGAAGGAAGTAGCTCTGGGGCTCTCATGGAAGTGACGGCAGAAAGGACACGCAGAACCTTCCCAGCTCAGGACCAGCAGTGCTACTGGCCATACTGGTGTTAGCAACTGCAATGGGGAGAAGGGACAAGGCCATCCTATGAGCTGTGGCTGCTCAGCTCCGTCCTGCTGCTCCGGTGAGGCCCCAGTTTGGCCAGTTCTCACGGGGGTGCAGGAGCCCGACAGCACCCGCTGATGCCTGCCCGTGGGCAGCGTCAGGTTGAGGTAGGGTCTAAGTTAAGGAGCCACATTCAGCACGTCCGGTGGCCCAGGGGCTCTCAGTCTCTTCCCGTCTGGAGTGCTGGAGGCTGGGATCAGCTTCCCGAGGCGCTGGGTAAGGGAAACCCTGCGGGGCAGGTTTCCTGCTGCTTCGCCCAGAGACACCGGACCGGGCTCTGAAGGGCTGGGGGTACCTTGGACCGGGGCCACAGCAGCGCGTTTAGCTGCAGATGGCTACGGGAGCAGATAACTGGTCCTGCAGAAATTCCAGGAAGTCTGATGGCCCCGGAACATAGATCCTATTCACATCGCCGGTAACCTGAGCGCGGCTCTTCGGAGCTGGGATTAGCGAAAGTATTTGCCTTCACCTGCCCTGCTGCCCGCGAGCCGGTGGGGAAGGAGCGGAAGGGCTCCCCGCAGGCTGCTCCTGCCCTGGGAGCAGCTCCCTTCTCCTCTGTTAGCAGCAGCGGGGAGCAGAGGGAGGTGGGACACCCACGTGTGGCGGCTCACGGCCGCACCTCGCGCACCCAGAGCTGCCTGCAGGGTCAGGACTGCAGCCGTGGGCTCCTGCCTCACCACCCTGAGGGCACCAGAGGCGTGGGAACAGGGGTTGTGCGGTGGGAGGGGGGCTAAGCAGGTCACAGGAGCATGAAGCACCCGCTGCCTCTGGAGCTGCTGCTGGGGAGATGCCGACATCCGCACCCGGGAAGCCCCCTTGTTCTTTGCTGGGGCCCATCCTGCTCCCTGAGGCTGGGCAGAGACCCCGCTGCCTATTCCAGCCCCTGTCCTGGGGGGTGGCACCTCACCCCAGAGCAGATCCACAGCGGAGATGGGGCTCCTTCCCCAGGGAGGACGTTCGGCATCCCCGAAGCGACGTGGGCTGGGCAGTGCCCGATGCCCACTGTGGGATGGGGTGACCCCGGCCGTGTGGGAGCCCCCTGTGTGCTGGGAGCTCTTCCCGGGGTGAAGGGAGCTCAGACACCGTCTGGTGCCGGGGAGTCGCTCCGGGGAGCTGCAGCACAACCCGATAAACCAGACAGGAGCAGCCCCCGGGGCAAAGCGCAGCCGCGGGGCACCCTGCTGCCCCCTGACCCGCCCTGTGGGTAGGAGGGTGAGTTTGGTGAGACTGACCTAGGAAACCGGAGGGCAGCGGGTGCGACCCCTGCACTGGGGGGTTATCAGCACTACAAGAAAAGGCCAGAGGGACGGAATCGTCAGCCTGGAAGAAGGTTGAGGTGACTTCTTGCTGCAGAGCTGGAGGGAGCCGCGTGTGTGCGAACCAGGGAGACCTGCTGGGAGCCCCCTTGAGCCTTCCGGGGCTCTGGGCAGCTCCAGCGCTCTGCTTCTGGCACAGAGAGGCTCCTCAGAAGCCGGGAGCAGGTGGACCCCCCCTTGGCAAAGGGTGGGTGCTGCTGGTTTCCATCTGCTGAAGGAAGTGTCTGCCTGTGGTGAGAAGCACTGGGCCTCAAGAAGACCCCTGAGGTCTGTCAGCTCCACGCTAGCCGGTGGCACTCGCTGGCCAGCAGGGTTTGGGAAGGCCAAAGGCACTCAGGGCTCCAAAGAGCAGGCAGGACTGGCCCAGCCCCTGCCGTCTGTTGGCTGGGAGGTGGCTGAAGCTCTGCAGTGGCATGTGTTTGGGGTGCTGGGGTGGGTGCTGACCCTGCTGGCTGTGAGCTGGAGGTGGGACAAGAGATCTCCCACCCAGCCCAGCAGCTGCAGTGTTCTGGTGCTGCTTGGGCTTCTCCAGCATCTCTTCCTCGGAGAGCTGCGCCGCTCAGCTCTGAGCCCGGGGCTGGATGCAGAGGGGCTGGGGCAGGATGTGGGTGCACAGGGGGAGATGCTGGGAGCAGGCTGCTGGGACCCTCACGGAGCCCCTGGGAGAGCTCAGCCGCGGCAGCACTGAGCCCCTGCGGGGCTGGGGCTCTCCTGAGGACGGTTGCCCTGCAGGAGGGGTGGGTGTCCCCGAGCACCCGCAGGGCTGCTGTGCCTGCGAGTCCTTCCCGAGCAAACCCTGACGGACAGCTCTGGCCCCCACGAAACCTGAGGCCACACTGGGTTGCTAACAGCACCGGGGAGGTGGCCGCGAGGTCAGAATACCAGCCGCAGCCCCTGCCATACCGGGAGGGCTTCCAGACACCCAAAACCAGCCCCCAGAGAGGCTCTCAGCTGTAAGGGAGCCAGGCTGGGCTGGAGGAGGGGGTGTATTTGGGGTGGGCTGAGCCTCTGGATCAGTTGCCAGACAAAGGTGGGCAAGTTCAGTGCCTCACCCTGCTCTGCTCCGGCAGACGAGCTTGTAGAGCAGTTGGCCTGGGGGCAGCAGCTGCTCTAATCCTGGCCCTGCTCTTCATCCAGAGGCTGCCTTGGAAAAGCGTGAGCGAGCGTCTCGCTCCCAAGCCTGCTGCTCCCCGAGCCTGCTGCTCCCCAAGCTGGCACCGCGGCACAGAGGGACACCCCTGGCCTTCTGGTGGCACCTTCTGCCCAGACCTCGCTGACGAGGACTTCTGCGGTGGGATGTCAGAAGGGTCACTTGGGGTCCTGCACCTGTGCTCCAGGGATTGGGTGCCACAGGGGCGACAGCTCCCCGCTAGGAGCTGAGGACCGGGTCTGGGCGCTGGACCAGCCTTCGCTCCTGCTCACGATGCTCTCCTGTGCCACTCACGTGGGTTGTAGTAGCTGAATGACCTGTGTGGCTGCGTTGAGATGGTCCTGCTCTGGCAGAGGATTGGGCTGGATGGTTGTTCGAGGTCCCTTCTGACCCCTGATGGTTCTATGATTCTAGGAGCTCAGGATGGCCAGGAGCCAACAATGGGCCCTGGTGGCCAAGAAGGCCAGTGGCATCTTGGAGTGGATCAGAAGAGGGGTGGTCAGGAGATCAAGAGAAGTTCTCCTCCACCTCTGCTCTGCCCTGGGGAGACCACAGCTGGAGTGGTGTGTCCAGCTCTGGGCCCCTCAGTTCCAGAAGGGCACAGAGCTGCTGGAGAGAGCCCAGCACAGAGCCACAGGGGTGATGGAGAGAGGGGAGCAGCTCCCTGCTGAGGAGAGGCTGAGGGGTGACCCCATGGATGTTGATCAATGTGGGAAGGGTGGGTGTCAGGAGGATGGAGCCAGGCTCTGCTCAGG
>JAOXOE010000851.1:4133818-4147408 GCA_028565055.1 Phoeniculus purpureus | reverse complement strand
GTGTCCTTCTGGAGCTGAGGGGCCCAGAACTGGACACAAGATTCCAGCTGTGGTCTCCCCAGGGCAGAGTAGAGGGGGAGGAGAACCTATCTTGATCTCCTAACCAAACCCATTCTGATGCACCCCAGGATGCTATTTGCCGTCTTGGCCACTAGGACCCATTGCTGGCTCCCGGCCACCGGGACCCCAGGTGCATTTCTCCTCCGCTGCTCTCCAGTGTCTCCAGTTTCACATCCCAAACGTGGTCTGGGCTATCCAGTGACGTGCTGCTGTCTGATGAGAACAGTACCATCTAAATGCACATCTTTCTGTCTCTCTTTTCTTCCAGGTTACCCTTGGAGTTGAACCCAGTAGAGCAGCTATGCAGACGATCAAGTGTGTAGTCGTGGGTGATGGTGCCGTTGGTAAAACCTGTCTCTTAATTTCTTACACAACAAACAAATTCCCCTCGGAATACGTACCCACGGTAAGTGAGGGAATGGCTCCAGTTGTTCTTCGGGCACTGTGGGACAGGGCACTGTGAGCTGCCTTCCTAACTAACCCTTCTGGTTTGAGCACCTTAATAGTGGTTCTTGCAGCCTGCTCTCCTCTTGGAGGGTCAGTGCATCGTGAAAAAGCCATGGCTGGTGTGTTTGGCACGTGGCTGCTGCCTGCCTTTGGTAGTCAGTGGTGCAGTTAACGTTTATCTGATGCTCCTGCTTGCTCTGTAACCTTGAAAGATCTGCAGGTGGTGCAGAGCACTATGGCATGAGTGTGGTTGGCAAACCTGAGCTGAGCATGAGCAGTGTCTTTGGGCTGTCTCATTCATTTGTAGTTCCAAACACTTGCCACCTTCAGGTGCAGTCTATTTCTCAGCAACATTTGGGGTTTGTAGCTCCATTTTCTGAGACACCAGAAGATGAAGGTGGATTTCCTGTCAGATGTGTTATCTTCCGAACAGAAAAGTGCTCTTCATTTAGTGCTGCGTTTGCAGGCTCTGAGCACTGATGCTGAGGTGGTTCAGGTTTTAATGAGGTTGCTCCAAGAGACTTTTGACAGCTGGATGCTTTGTGTTACGGACCCACAAAGGCCAACTTGTGCTAACAGGCAGAGTGAAGAGTCTGCTTCCAGCACATTTGGATCTTGGCAATGCATCACAAAGAGGTGGAACACCTGCAGGTGAATGAGTCAGTATCTTTTGTGCTACTGTGAAGCAGCTTACAGAAGGAATAGCTCCTCCGAGATGGCAGGTAGCTGTCTGATAGTTTTGTTCTCTATAAAATGCCCTCTCTTTGTGGGAAGAGACGTTGCAGTCAACTTCATTGCCTCTTTCTGAGGCACTGGTGTTGTCCTCTGTGCAGAGATCTTCCAACCTGCAGCATTTGAAGTTCATTAAGAACAGGGCAGACGGCACAGAAGGAAAATGTGTTTAGTTGTAGATGGGGAACTCAAGGATGACCTGAGAGTTCAGGCTGGATGCAGTGGCCGTGGCCGTGGGTTGCATGAGGGTTGTGCTGTAGACATGGAGAGCCAAGCTCATCTCGGGGAGATCTGCCTGAGGACTGGGAGGGAAGAAGGTATGTTTTGCTGCTCTCAGGTTTTTGAGGGCAGTGCCAGGTACCCTGCTGTGATGCTTCTGGGACAACTACATCCTGTACCTGGAGCTCTGCGGGCCTGTTCCTAGCTCTCTGTATGGCCTAGAGGTTGTTTCAGACTGGAAACCAGTAAGTCATCGCTGATACTCCAGCTAACACTTGGAGTAATGAATGAGTAAAGAAATACAACAGGTGGCTTTGTTCTCCCAGTGAAGCTGAGCTCAGAAGCACAAACCTTTGTGTCCCCAGAATGTCTGTGGCTCAGTAAGGAACTTGGAGTAAAGGGAGTTGGGATGAAAGTGTTCAAGCAGGAAGAAAACCTGGAGACGCGGTGATTGTGAGAATTTGGTGAATACTGCTGGTAGCTCAAGGCCATTGTGCCCACAGACACGCAGAATGCAGCTGCAGGAGCTGCTGTGAAGCCTCTTGGGAGCAAGGTGGCACCTTTGTGCCTTGGGGTGTCCAGCAGGACAGGGCACGGAGCAGTCAGTCCCACACTGGCTCTGCTCATGTAGACACTGGAGCAGCTGGTGTTGACTGGCAGTGCTGTGGCCGTGCTGCTGCACAGGTGCAGCACCAATGGAGGACGCACTGGTGAGTTTCTCTCCCTTGGCTCTGTTTTGCAGCCCTTGAGGATATTTCCCAGTGGGTGGCAGATTTAGCACTGGTGCTGCACGTGGTCGGTCACCTCTGTGGTTTCAGTGTCGCTGCTCTTCTCACAGAAGCCACCAAGGGATGTGTCCGTGGGTTTGAGTCGTGGCCTGTGAGTCCTGGAACAGGAAAGCTGCTGCCACAGGCTGTGAGGGCTGTCTGGCACTGGCAGGAGCTGGAAGCTCTGGTTGGCTGGGCCGGTTGTTCCCAGGGTTGTTAGGCTGTTTGGCACAAGTGAGGATGAAGCTGACTGTGGGTTCTGCTGTGAGACTGCAGTTGCCAGCTTTGTCTGACTGCTGCGTAACTGGCCTCCTTAGGGCTGAACCCCACGCTTGTGCTGTAGTGGCTGAACCTTAACAAATAATAAAAACTCCCATTTTGCAGACAGGGAGCTTAGAAAAGATAAATCCTGAGAAGGACAGCTGGGTGCTAATCCCCAGAAGGGCAGCTACAAGTGGTGTTATCGCCTTCCTGCTCACTGGCTGAAAGTGAGGAGATCCCTTCGGGGAGTTAAGCTGCTGACCATCTTCTGGCTTTGGAAAGAGCCAGTGTTGTGACCTCCAGCACAGAGCATCCCGGGGTCGTGTTCTGTACCAAGCAGTAGAGGAGTTTGCATGCTGGCTTGTCCTTTGGAGCCAGGAAGCACTGGCCTATTGACTAAGTACTGGGAAACCCTCCTCCCTCCTGCAGCCTGAGGGTTGTGGTTGATCCTGGACGCCCGGGGGTGCTGGGTGAGTTCGCGCAGTGCAGGTTGTGCAGGGTTGGGCTGCAGGTCACAGAGGTGGGAAGGGAAATCTCTTCCAGTACTTGAAAATCTTGACTGCTAATCCAGAGCGGGGTGAGAGGTGGACACTTGCTGCGGTGGCCGGGGAGGTTTTCTCAGTGGCAGCGAGCTGTGAGAAGCTGAAAGTCCTTGTGGTGCCGGGTGTTGCTTTAACCAGGCCAGCGAGGTGGAAGGGAGGCAGGTCCAGACTCTGGGGAGTTCAGCTTTGAAGTGCTGTCCTGTAGCTCTTATCTCAGTTTTCAGTGGGATTTTTTCAGGGACCTAAGCCCTTACTAAAGCCCCGTTAATCGACGCATGTGACTGCTTATTGCTGCACAGCCCTCCCTCCTCACTTCCCTCAAAAGCTTTAGAGATGACTGCTGGCCTCTAATGTTGGGGGAGCTGCTCAGAGTTCGGTTCTGGGGTGAAGCAGAGCTTCCCAGTTCTTGTTAGAGCTCTCAGCTGTTGGAGTGACCTTGCAGCAGGGACAGCTCAGGGTTTTTTTCCAGTGGGAAGGACTTTCTGCCAAAGGCACTCTGTGCAGTCGCCGCCTGTTGCAGCTGTGAGGATGGAGCGGTTACAGTGATTGAGGTGCTGACCTCAGACTGTTCTCCACGGTGCTCAGGACGTGGGTGTTGACAGAGACTGCTTTGGGCAGGTCTTCGTGCTCGCTTGTGTCATAAACAAGTTACTGGGTGAAACGTTCCTGGTGGTGTTGGTAGCTTTTGATCTGTGCAGCGGGTCTGCCCCGGAGGGCAGGGCTGTTGTGCCAGATGCTGCACAGAGACAATATAACCTGATCTGCTGGAGCTCGAGTCTCTGTTTAGATTGGGAGGGAGGTTGACACCAGCTGCTGACCAGCTATATTGCTTCCTCTAGCAGGGAGGATGAACTTCAGAGGACTTGTGTCCGGGAGAAGCCCCGTAGCTCTGTGCCCTGAAGGGCAAGGCTGAAGTTCAGCAGCTCTGCCTTTGTGGGGCTGTGAAAGTTGACATCTCTGTGGCCATGTGGGAAACCTCTTGGCAATTACAGACAAGAGCTGGTGCAGGTGCTCTCACCCTCCCACGTGCAGTGGTGTTCCTGGGGTACCTCATGGAAACAGCTCTGGTGTCCCTCTTCCACACGAGATTGTCCTGCCAGCAGTCTTAATGTCCTGTGCGAATGACTCTGCCAGTCTGAGGAGGTCTGGCCCAGCAAATGGGCTGAAAGGAGCCTTGTTCTCATCCTCTGTAATGTGTTTCTCTTTCTTCCCAGGTTTTCGATAACTATGCTGTAACGGTGATGATCGGAGGAGAGCCTTACACCCTCGGCCTCTTTGACACTGCGGGTGAGAAGCCGAGTGCTCGTGTCCTGGGGACTGCCCAGGGTTTAGTTGAGAGGGTGTTGAACACAAAACTTACCGTCAGCTCTTGAGTTCCTCTATGGAAGGGAAATCTGTGTCTTGTTTCTTCTCTCCTGCCCCTTGGGGAGCTGCTAAATCAAGTTGATGGGGAAAAACCAAACCCCAACCCACAAGACTTGGTGCTGTTCTATTGTGTGACACCAGAGGACAGGTTTCAGACTGTCACCTCTCCTCTGGGTGATGACTTCTTCTCAGGGTGCACCATGAAGACAAACCTTTGGGAGGAGTGTGTGAATCGCAGTGAGGTGGGCTTCTCAGCGCCTGGCTCCTCTGTGCCCAGCCGAGCACAACAGTCTGTCTAGACCCTCTTTTCAAACTGTAGATCTTTCTCCACTGAACTGTCCCAGCTGTTGAGTTCACTCCAAGATCTCTGAGGTCTTTTTCCCCCCAGGATAGGCCAGGGACATTTTGAATGAGAGTGTCTCTGGTTTGCTTGCCAGCAAGTACAGCAGTTCTGTTGGTGCCAGGTTTTCTTTCTCAACCCAGAGTGCTGCTGAGCTGGGAGAAGGAGGAGGCCTGTGAATGAGTTTGGGCTGAGTCAGGCTGCCGGGACTGTGCTGATGGTGCCCTGCAGAGACTGTCTGCTCCTGTACAGACCCAGCGGGCAGAGCCTGGCTCTTTCTGAGGCACTGCCTGCTCCGGGGCTCTGCTGTAAGTTTAGGAGAAGGCTGCTGGCTGGCCTGAGCACACTCTCACCTGTAACAGCACTGTCCCTGTCTGAGTGCTCACAAGAACCTCCTAGGGAACAAAACTGCCTTTTTCCTATGTGACTTGATCTGGGTGGTCCTGCTCTGGCGGGGAGGGGATTGGACTAGATGATCTTCCGAAGTCCCTTCCAATCCCTAATGATTCTGTGATTCTGACTTCTCCTGTCCTGCAGGGGAACAACATTTGATGGCTCAGTGCTTGTAGGGAAGGGCCTAGGTGCAGAAGACCTCATCCATAACCAGACTGGTGTTCTGCAGCTTCGTGTCACAGCGGGGGAGAGCGTTGGGCAGCCTGTGTGGGTGTTAGAACGCGGTAGAGCGTGCGTTCTGTCAGGCTTCCCTGCTCTCCTGCCGTTACCATAGGAACTGAATGAATCCTGCATCTGGAAACCAGGCCCTGGGAGTATTTGGGTTCAGGGCTGGGATTAATGGCGGTGATGGCATCGAGTGGGAACCTGTTTCCTAACCGCCTGGGAAGGGCAGGATTTCACTGTCAGGGTCTAACACTGTTAATCTTCTCCTCGTCTAGGTCAGGAAGACTATGATAGATTACGACCTCTCAGCTATCCACAGACAGATGTATTTCTGGTCTGTTTTTCGGTGGTGTCTCCTTCTTCATTTGAAAATGTGAAAGAAAAGGTTGGTTGCCCCTTGCCTGAGAAGGGAGCTGCTGCAGTGATTTCAGACGCATGTGAGCAGTCACCGTGGGCAGTTAGTTGTTAACAAAGACCGTGTCTTCTCTCTCCAGTGGGTACCTGAAATTACTCACCACTGTCCAAAGACGCCTTTCCTGCTTGTTGGGACCCAGATTGATCTAAGAGATGATCCCTCAACAATTGAGAAACTTGCCAAGAACAAGCAGAAGCCCATAACTCCAGAGACGGCTGAAAAGCTGGCCCGGGACCTGAAGGCTGTCAAATACGTGGAGTGCTCTGCGCTTACGCAGGTGAGAGCTGGGCTTTGACCCGCTTCGCTTTGCTGTCTCTCAGTTCCGGGGCAAGCTGTGGGTGGGAAGGGGTGCGAGTGATGTTTCCGTTGGTGACAGACACAGCGGCTTTGTTTTTGTCCTGGTCTCACGAGGCACAAGGAGCTGGCAGTGGTAGAAAGAGGCTCAGCCTATGGAGATTACTCATAGTGTAGAGGGGTGTTTGCTGTTTGCCTTTGAGTTGGAAAACAGCTGTTGAAAGCAGAAGGTGTGTTACGGAGAGGGAGTGGGTTGGGATACAGAATGCAGCTACTACTGCAGCACAGAATGAACCCCTCTGAAAAGTCACTTCTGCTACTTGTAAGGCTAGAAGCCTTCCCAGTTGACAGCTTCTTTCTTCTACTGCGCAGTCGGAGCTGAGCTCTGTGTCCAGCTTAAGATGGGCGTTCTCTTGAGACAGAAAATGACTGTGAGATAGGTCCCGAGACCTCAGCGTGGTGATGTTGTGTGAACTAGCCTGTGAACGTGAGCTAAAGCCCAATAAAACAGCTGATCTGAGGCAAGAAACCTCATCCTCCTTTCCCTTTAAGCTAGGAGCAGTGGGGTGGGGCGGAGAGGAGCCACTGCCTGGCTTGCAGGCACCTTGTCTTTGGGTGCCCTGGGAACTGAACCTCACGTGCCTGCTCTTGCAGAGTGGGCCACCACTCTCTAGCGATTCCTTCAGTGCTGCTGCAATCAGAATTTGTCCTGCCTGACGTGGGGGAGCTGGGGGTGCACAGTGCCTCGTCCCTCACTCCAGTTCTGTTGTGCCTTCACCTCTGGTACCCAGAGCACAAGCTTTACTGCTACACCTCACGGAGCCCGAGGCTCTGCTTGCCTTGCACCTGTAGCCCAGCCTGCATGGTGGCTCTGATTGGGGGTCCTGAGCTTTTTCATTTACTTACAACAAAGTTTTGCCCCGGTGTTTGCTGAGGAGGAGGCTTTTGCTGGGCTCGTGCATCCCGCTGGCCCAGTGCAGCTCATTCTGGGAATCCCTGATCACAGGGCGGTCGGGGCTGTGCTCCAGACTGCCCACACGGGAGCTGAGTGATGTCTGTGCTTGAGCTGCAAGTCTCTTAGATTTGCTGGGTCCCACAGTACCAGTGTAGATGGTTCCTGGCACCTCCCGATTGCTGCTGCTGACTGGGCTCTAGAACCTGCTGGTTGGGCAGGACTTTGTGTCCTGTGTCGCGCACCGAGACCCTTTTCTCTGTAGTGTAAAACTTGCATGGAAGCGCTTAGAATTATTAGAGTCAGAGCTGATGTGATTGACAATGCCAGTGTTTACCCCTTCTCTCTATTTCCAGCCAGACTAAACCGTATCTGTTGCAGAGAACAGCTCTAAGCACTGGGAAGCTCAGCCTGCATTTCTTCAGAGCACTAGTGCTTGTTAGACCCGTTGGCGGTTGTAAGAATTCAGAGTAACCTGGGAGGAGGGTTCAGGAGCCTTCTCACCTGGAGCACTAGTCGGTTTGCATCTGCTCTCTTCTTCTTCCTCCCTTTTGATGTTGACTTCCCTCACAAGACACCTTTTTCCTCAGTCTGTCAGCAAGAGCTGCTGTAGAGAAGCGTAGATTATCTGCAGGGGGGAGTTTGAAGTTCCCAGCAGTGATCTAGCTGGCAGCTTTGCTAAACGCAGAAGTCAGCTGGCTCTCCTCGCCAGGAGGGTTGTTTTCCTACCTGCAAGGCAGTGCTGTAGGAGCCGGTTTCAGCTGAAGTGGGACTCACGGGGCAGTTCAGGCTCTCTTTGGCTTCCATCTGCACAGCTCACCTCTGCAGTCGGGGCTGGGTTTTGCCTTCCTAACTCGCTTACAAAATACTAACACCATGGTAGCAAGTGATGATAGAAACACTGAGCCAGAGCATGGGTTTGGGTTGTGTTTCTTTTCTCCTTGGAGGAAGAATTTGCTTGTCTGTGGAAGAGTCGGTGTTGTAAAATTACTAGGTGAGCCTAAGAGGCTGGGTTTGAGTGTCTTCTCCCTAGATCTGGATGACTGAGCAGTCAGGTCTGTTCCCCTTTTCCTCAGGCTGTGGAGTCCCTTTTTGTGATGGCACTCGGTGTCTTCAGGCTTCCTCTGCAGAGTAGTGCCCAATGGCCCTGTAACAAGTGGGTGGCCCTCTGCTGTTAGGAAGGGGTGAGCCTGAGCTGAACCTGCTCTGTGTGCAGTGCCAGAGCTGTGGTGCTTTAACTGGAGCATCGGGGTCTGTGTGCTGGGCTCTCACACCGCTCCTTCATGCAGTTACTCTTCTCCCACCCAGGCTTTTAACCCCAGTCCTGTTTTCACAACAGTTTTATCCTTGTCCTATGGGGTTTTTGATTTCTCTCCTCTTCCTTACCCTGTTGTTTTGCTGAGTCCTTCAAAACAAATCCCAGATCCTGCCCTCTTGAACAAATTAACTTCTCCTCGCCAATAGGAAGGAAAAAGAAGTCCCCAAGTAGGAGAATTGAGGAAGCCTGTTTTCTTGACTCTTGCCCTGCCCGGGTCCTTCATCTGTCTAACAGAACCTAATTGAGTTTGTAGTGCAGCGTGAGCTCGCGGAGAGAGCAAATCTAATTAGTGCTCAGGCTTGCCTTATCTGGAGGCTCTGGTGTCAGCCTGGGTTGCAGCTCAGTCAGGAGAAGAAGGAAAGCTGCTGGGAGGATGTGCAGACCGCACCTACGTGGTGGTTTCCTTCACTTCTGCGCTCTCAAGTGCAATCCCACGTGGTGCACGGACTTAACTGCTTCCAGACGGAGTTGCCTTAGAGATCTCCCATGAATGTGTGGTGGTAAAACCAGTTTAAAGACGTTAAGAGGGCTATTTCCAGTCTGACCTGTGAGGGAGAAACCAGTTCCATTTGAATAGTTAAAAAACACCCTCACCCCAACCTCAATTTTGCAAAGACTGCAGCTGCTTGCAGGAGGAGGTGGAGCGGTGCCGTTTGCCTGTAGCTGGGATAAAGCAGTTCCTAGGGACTCCCGAGGGTTGCGCTCACGACAGTGGATTTAATCGAGTCCAGTTAGCAGAGGCGCAGCCAGGTTTCACTTCTGCTGTTGTGTGTCACCTGGCCGAGCTGCGTGGGGGCAGCCCCACGCCGCAGCACTCCCGGTGTGCTCCTGGCACCGCATGCTTCGTGCCCTCCTGGGATGCCTGCAGGCTCCTGTGACCGCTTGTGTGCCACTGGGTCTTGGTTGTTCCCGTCCTAGTGCTGGCCCTGTCTTCCTGTGACTCCAGCGGTTTTACTTGCTTGGGTAACTCAGCTGAATAACTGAAACCCACAGTGGCCACGCTGGCTCCCAGTGTGGCAGGCTGCCGGCACTGGTAAGGTGTCGCGTGGCTTCTGAAGCGCTGGTAGCTGCGATGCCTTACCAGGGACGTGTTGCTTTGATCCCAGAGCCTTTCCCAGCCCTCTGGAGATCTTCAGTTATTCAGGGGCTGAATTCACAAAGCAGAGTCGTCGTGTGCAGCCTTTGCTCTGGACTAGCTGCTGTGGGCCAGCGGGGAGCCGCAAGCCGGTGCGCTAGAGGCGCTTGTCCACAGCGGGTGGCTACCAAAGGTTTACCTGGCCTTTGGGATCCCTGTGGTGGGACAAGCTGCTCCTCACTGCTCATCCCTGTTCGTTGTGTGGCCCCCCCACCCCTGTGTTCTTGTTCCATGGCTGCTGTGTTTGTGCCTCTGCCCTTCCGGGGATCCCTGTTGTGTAACCCGGGCTGTGCGGTCTGCTCCTGACGCTGGCTTCTGGGTCATCCAAACGACATCTCCTCGTGGGATCTACTTTGCTGTTTCGGCAAAGTAAATCTGTTGCCCGGCCTCTGTGAATTCAGCCCGCTCTGTCCTGAATGCTCTTTGTATCTGCTTGTTTTTCTCTAACCCTCTAACCTGGCTGCTGTTTTCTCTCCTTCCCTCTGTCTTGTAGAGAGGTCTGAAGAATGTGTTTGATGAGGCTATCCTAGCTGCCCTCGAGCCTCCGGAAACTCAGCCCAAAAGGAAGTGCTGTATATTCTAAACTCTCTCCTTCCCCTCTTGCTGCTGCTTCCTCTGTCCCACTACTGTAGAAACCTGGTTTAAGCAAAAAAAAAAAGAAACTAATAAAGCCACCTCGATTGAAAGCTGCTGTGCCTGCTTTTACCACCTCTGTGTTAGCCCTGGGACCGAAACCAGTGCCGAGCTCTTTAGTAAAACCTGGTGGCTGTGGAACACAAACTGGACTCGCTTAACTCTCTGCTGTTGGGTTGCCAGCGTGGGGTAGCTTTGTCCTTCAGGCTGTCGGGGCGGGGGGAGAGGATCTGGTTACTTCATGATTGGAACGAAAGAGTAAGCCGTGGGCTTGATCTTCCCGAGTCCAGCTGAAGAAGCGCTGGGTGTCGTGACTCTTGTTTAACTGTATTTGCATGACGAAAGTCCGTGGAACGGTGACCTGCGAGTTTCGCTGTAACGTGAAGGGTTTTCTGGTTCTCCTTGTGCAGTGAGATGTGTTTTCTGTTGCTGTCGCTTTGGCTGTCTGTGCTGTAGTGGAGTATCTGTCAGTCCCTGGGCGGGGGGAAGGAAATCTCTGTGTACTTGCTACTGCTTTATGAACTGTGGAAAACCTTTGCTTTCACTAACGTGGGCGACCTCCTCATTTCAATGAGGGATCCTTCAAGGCTGTTGCTGTAAGATGTAAAGCTGCTTCTTACTACCCTGCTTCTGGTTCCAAATTGTTTTAAGGACCAAGACCTCGACTGTAGCCTGTCTTTTGATTTATTTTTTTTTTGCAATTAAAAGTTGCAGTTGTTTGTATCAGTGACTGATGAAGCTTTTATTCCGATTTGCACCTCCTGGCTTCACGTGAGCGCTGAACCAAGGGTCCCCCCGCTGTGCTCCTGCTCCCCGTCCTGCCCCCTCTGGCGCCACGCTCAGCTTCTGGGCTCTACCTGGCTGCTTCTGCCCGTCGGTGTCGGGGTGGGCGGCCTGCCCAGGGCGCTTCCAGGGCGCCCTGACCGTTGCATGCCTGCCTTGTCTCCTCTCCCTCTCTGGTCTGCACACGGGTGGCTGCTCCGCTGTCCCCGCCGCGCCACGTCCAGCTCTGCCATGTGAACGCGGCGCTTCCTGCTTTGCCGTTAGCATGTGGAACGCGTTACCGGCCGGCTGACTGCCGTGAGGGAACGACTTGGGGTCCCTGCGTGCTGGCTGCTTGTCGAGTGTTACTGGTGCGGTCTCCAGAGGCTGGCGCTCCCGGTCGGAAAACGAGATGTGGTGCTGGGGGAGCCCAGACCGCAGCGACGGGGCTCTGCGGAGCGAAGGAGGCTCTGGGAGCCGGCAAACCTCCAGCTGGCGCCGGAGGGGTCTGTCTGCAGTTTGGCTGTCGGTGGGATTGCTTGTGTGAGAACCCAAAAGTGAGCCTGCCCCTCTCTCTCTTTGCCCCTTTCCAGAAAGGCCTAAAGAATGTATTTGACGAGGCGATATTGGCCGCCCTGGAGCCTCCGGAGCCGAAGAAGACCCGCAGGTGTGTGCTGCTATGAACACCCCCTCACAGCCCCTTCTGCAGAGCTGGTGTTTGATGTCATACTAAAAGCAACGTTTAAATCAAACGACTAAAGATCCAAATTTTAAACTTTGTTTTTCCGCAATAATGACAGGTGCCCTGCGCTCCCAGCTCCCCCCTTCCCCACGCCGTTCCCGTGTGAGATGAGAACGTTAGTGTTTGCTCCCTCGGTGCCCCCGCCCGCCCCCAGTTCAGTTAAACTAGTTAATTTCGAGTAATTAAGTATCACCAGGAAACACTGATCAGTACTAGGGGTTTGGTTTTGTTTACTGTGTCTAATTTTGCTGGGGTTTTGCTGAAGATCCAGGCACGCTTGTGATGACTTTTCCTGTAACAGACTAATTCTAGGCTGTTGTACCGAGGCCTCGTCCCTTACCGCCGCTCTGGCAACACTTGGCTCTGCTTTGGAGAGCTTTGGGGCTGCTCCGCAGCCGGCCGGCAGCCTGGGTGTGGGCAGACTTTAGTGCTAAAGACAAACCCAGCAAAGTGAGATGTCCCAAGCTGGTGCTTCTCGAAGGGGGAGTGTGGAAAGAGCATCTGCATCTCCTCTGAAGTTGCCTTGTCTCTTCCCCTGGCTTCCCACCGTGCAGGTCAGCAAGGTCTACCCCATCCTCTAAGTTATGGAGCCTTAGGAATAGGAGGGTCCTCTTTTTTTTGCTCTCTGGATGCACCATCAGACTTGAAACTAGCGAGCTCTCCTCTGATCTTGGACCCCGTAAGCTTGTGCCGTGCGGCAGTAACTGCCCCTTGGGAAGCGGTGCCCAGCCGCCCCCGCTGGCTTCTAACGACCCCCCCTCCGCCAGTCCTTCAGTCGTTAGAGAACCGCTTGCCCCCACCAGCACTGCTGCTCCCACCCCGAGGGGCAATGCCGTGAGCGTTGGAGCTGGCCCTGCTGGTGCATCCCCGGGTGGCCTTGGCCTCCCTCAGGGAGGAGCGGACAGAGGGGGGGATAGACCTGTGTGAGGCGGAGAAGACTGCGGGGAAGGGTTTCTAGTGTTCACTGCGGCACCGTGTAGGGACCAGCTAAGGGAACCCCCTTTTCTCTCCTGCATTTCGCTCCTAAGTAACCTTGAACCTGGAAGATGGGCTCCAGCCTGCCGAGGACCGTGTGCAGGGTCGTAGGGATTTTACCAAACAGATGTTTCGGCTCCTAAATGCAAAGTTGTGGCTTTTCTTTTTAAAAAAAAAAATTTAGGGGAAATCTTCTCCCATCTTCCCAAATTCCGAGTTCTTGTAGACTCCGTAGTGTTGAACCGATGCTTTTCCATGTCTCAGTTCTTTGTATATGCATTCTTTTCAGATGTATTAAACATAAAGTATCTTCACAAGCCTGCCTGAGGGTACTCATTTCCCTTGAGCTTGAAGGACTTGGAGATGCAGCTTTTATCCCACTGAGCCCCCTCCTCTCTTCCTTGTGCTGTAGTTGGGGTCAGTGCTTAATCCTATCACTTGGTGCCTTCCCTCGTCTCCGTGGCCGGGCTCGGTTCTGTCGAGACGGCTGTGATCTCCGGTGCGATGCCTTTGCTGTCTCACACGCAGCTCCAGGGGTGGTTCCTAGCAAAGGGAGTGCTCGCGTTGCCCAGGAGTAGACGTTGTCTTTTGGGGTTTACGCAGACACCCAGGTCGTCAGGGGTTGGATTGGACCTCCAGGGGCCGTCGAGTCCAACCCCCCTGCTTGAGCAGGGTCACCAAACCTAAGACAAAGGGTTTGTGGGCTCTTGAACCTCTCCTGTCCAGCAGTCGGTCTGTGTGGTGTGTTTCTGCTGCTCCCTGTTGATGGGCAGAGAGCAGAATCCCTTGAGGGATGAGTGCATCGAGCCTATCTCCCTCTGCAAGCAACAGCTCGTTCATCTCCCTGCTGAGGAGAGGCTGAGGGAGCTGGGAAAAGAGGAGCCTCAGGGGTGACCCCATGGATGTTGATCAGTGTGGGAAGGGTGGGTGTCAGGCGGCTGGAGCCAGGCTCTGCTCAGGGGCACCCAGTGACAGGACAAGGGGCAGCAGGTGTGAGCTGGAGCAGAGGAGGT
>JAOXOE010000851.1:4122001-4133718 GCA_028565055.1 Phoeniculus purpureus | reverse complement strand
AACCTCCTCTGCTCCAGCTCACACCCGCTGCCCTTTGTCCTGTCACTGGGTGCCCCTGAGCAGAGCCTGGCTCCATCCTCCTGACACCTGCCCCTTGGGCTTCTGGCCCCTGCTCCGTGCACCAGTAACCACTTGTGCAAGGAGGTCGCCAAACTGGTGGGTGCCTGGTTTGCTTCCATAGGCCACTTTTGGAAAGGGCTGGAGGCACCCATGGGACCTTCTCATGGCCCGAGTGTGGCTACCAGCCAGCTCACGGAGGCTGGGACGGCTGGAGAGAAAGGCCAGTGGGTTTTCCGAGCCCTTCTTCTTCTGCCTGGCTGTCAGAGCTCTCCCCACCAGCTGCCTCACTCCGGGCTCCCCGTGGGCACTGCCCTGGGCAGGGTGGGCATGTGCAGCGCTCTGGGGGCTCCTCCTGGCTCCTGTTCTCTGGGAGGTGTCGGTGGTCACGTGTGGGACGGGGAGAGGAGCGTCTCATGAGGTCAGGAGGCCAGCGTAGGGCACCTCGTGGCTCCTGAGGTCCGAGCACAAGCACGAGGATGGAGTCTGTGTGTGGCCACATGTCTGGTGGCCTGTGGCTGCAGAAGCACCCGGGAGGTGCCCGTGAGGGATGAGGAGGGCAGCAGCAGGTGGAGGAGCTGCTCGAGCGCCAGGCAGTGGGCTGGTCCAGCCTACGTGTGCAGCTGGGGAGGCCGATCCTTGCCCCCGGCGCCCGCACCGGCAGCCCCAGGCAGGTTGCACAATTTATTTTCCTCTGCCTGAGGCAGGGTTTTGGCAGCCGGGGTCGGGAGGCCTCTCCGAGGAGCTCTGGCTGGGCTCCCTCCCTCCGTCACGGGGCCACCCGGCTGTCGAGGGCTCTGCCCTGCCTGGTGGCCTTCACCGTGGCCTTCGCCAGGAGCTTTGGGGCAACCAAGGCAGCCCTGATGCCTTCAGCAGATGGAGGTGGGAGCAGGGATCAGCCTGGGGTGGCATCGCTGGGCTCAGGTGAGACCCGTCGTTTCCAGCCCCTGCGGTGGCCATCTGCCTGTGCCGAGGGCCACCAGAAGGCTCCTGGCTCAGCGGTCCCCTGCGGCCTCCATCTCTTGGCTGGGAGGAGAAGGGAGGCTGAGGAGTCGCTGTGGCCGCCGCTGCAGGAGAGGGAGGATGAGGCACTGGAGGGTGATGGAAGCGTTTGGGGCCAGCGAAGGGCTTGAGGGCGATGTGGCCACAACAGCTGGATCGACCTGCCGGCCCTGCCAGCTCTGCCCGGCTCCTGCTCAGCCTGGAGGGTGGAGGGTTGGCAGATGTGAAGCCCAGAGTGCGGAGGAGCTGGGGCTGGCGACCCACAGGGCGGCTTCTCCAGGAGAGAAGGTGAAGAGGCAGGAGACGGTGGTGCGGTGGGGGGCCTGGGGAACAGAAGAACCCTGGGGTGACCCCTTCAGGGAGGATGGGGGTGTCCTGCGGGCGCCCCGACGGTCTCGGGTTGGCAGTGGGACACTGGGGAAGGTTTATGAGAGAGAGTCTGGGTGGAGGCATCAGCCCCAGTCCTCCGAGGAGAGATGAGCTCAGCCGTGAGAGGGTGTTGAGGGGGCCGAGGATGGGGACTGGGTGCCAAGCCTGGGGCACTGGGATGGGGACGAGCCTGTGGAGGGACGGAGCGGCGGGGACAGGCTGAGCGGGAGGTTCGGGGATGTCTGGAGGATGTCGGGGACAGGCTGGGCGGGCTGGGGGGGCGCTGGAAGAGGAGATGAACCCGGCTCTGGCCACGGTCGCAGGGGAGCTGGTGTCGCCTCGCGCTTTGTCTTGGCAGGAGGATGAAGCCTGTCGTGTTTGACCATCACGCTGGGAGCTGCTGGGGAGGAGTGGAGACAGGCCCTCTCCTCACTGGGGAGCCTGGAGCACAGAGGAGGGAGGCTAAAGGAACCAAGGCAGAGCCCTGGTGCGGCCAGAGCCAGCAGCAGCTCCGGAGGGACGAAGGGGTGAAGGGCTGCAGCTCCCACAGTGCCTGAGGGACCAGTGGAAAGCCCTGGCTATTGCCCAGTCCAAATGCAGCATCCTGTGGCGCAGGGGTGAGAGACAAGAGGCAGCAGGACCCTGACTGTGTGTCTGCGGGCAGTCCTTGTCCTCTCTCAGCACCTCGAGGCCACCAGCAAGATGCCTCCAGCCCCTTGGCTGTGGTCACTGGTTTAAGCCGATGGCTATCAGCGACCTGTGGAGAGGAGGAAGCCCCAGAGTTACTGGAACCCAAGACAAGAGGCCTCTCAAGCCTGCGGGGTCTCAAGCGCTTAAGGCAGAAGATGAGTGAACAGGCTCCTCCTTCCACTGCTGGCACAGCAGGGATGCAGGATGCAGCCTGTGGTCCGGGCACCAGCATCTCCGGAGGGCAGACAGAAGGAGGGACAAGGAGTGTCGAGAGCCTCGGCCCCATCAGGAGGCAGCACTTGGGCACCTCCCCTGCAGCTGGGGATGCTCTGGGGACCAGCGGTCCGGTGCCTGCTTTGCCACAGCCCGTGGAGCCTGCTGGCTCCGAGCAGAGGAGCCCGTGGCTCAGCCTGCCCAGGGCTGCTGTTGAGCAGACAAACACGAAGAGGAAAAAAAACCCCACCAGGCATTTCCCGGCCTCCCTCCGGGGCTGCAATTTACAGCGGTGAGAAGAGCCAGAGCGCCGCGGGGCCGGGGCATCTCCGGGTGACATTTACAGGGCTCAGCTTTCCTCGCGGCTCGGACGAGCCCCGTGCGCAGAGATTATCTCCACACGGATCTGGACGGACTTGCTCAGCCCTGGCCCTCGGCCCGCGTGGACAATGAGCAGGGAACTTGGCCGGTGGCCCGAGGTCGGTGACCCCCTCTGCGTGACCTGGGAAGGGGAGGAGAGACTCTCCGAGGTGCCTGAGAGCTCTGAGGCTGAAGAGATGGAGCTGGGGGTGAAGCTCAGACCCTCCTGGGGATTTACTGCTGCGCCCAGCCGTGCCCTTGAGGGGAGATGTCTGCTCTGTGCTGGCCGATCCTGCACCTCAGGGTGCCCCCAGGGTGTCAGACCCTCTCCCCTCCCCCTCAGGGTGTCTCCAGGTTGTCAGATCCACCTCAGGGTGCCCCCAGGGTGTCAGGTCGCCCTCCCCTCTGCCTGGGCACCCTTCACTGAAGGGTTTCCGTGGCTGGAGCTGAGCAGGCAGGAGGGAGCAGCTGGGATGCGCCGGGGTCTGGCTTCGCTGCCAAAGCTCCCTCAGCCCTCGCAGCCGGATGGTGCCTGGAGACCGGCCAGCGGTCGCGGGCTCTCCCCCGGCCCGTCACTGCCGCAGCTCAGACGGGGCTTCTCGTGGCTCTCCCGGCGCTTCCCCTCTCCAAGGAGCGAGAAGCGGGGCTGCGGGGCTGCAGGAGCCCTCCGCCAGCCCGGAAGGGGCCGGGTGCGGCTGTTGTGGAGCCGCCGAGGGCGGACGGCCCCGTCGGCTCGAGGTGCCGCTCCGAGGGCGATCCCCGTCTGCCTCCGGGCGAGCGAGGAGCGGGGCTGGCTTTCCGCCTCCCCTCGTAGTGCCCCTCTGCTTGTTAATTCTCCAAACACGGGGTCCCGCGGCCGGCAGCCGGGGCTCTGCGCTCGCCCGGCGCAGGGGGAGCCGCGGCGGCTCGGACACCGCGACGGCATCGCCGCAGCCCGGTGCTCGGGGCAGCAGCCCCCGGCTCAGCTCCCCTCTGTTCGCCCAGCAGCACCGCTCCTCGCCCCGGGCACCGTCCCCTTGGGTGCTCCGGCTCCTCTCAGCAGCCCGTGGGACGGGGGCACCGTCCCCAGAGCCGTCACCGGGCGGAACAGGGACAAGGGGTAGACCCGGCTGCGGGACGTGGGCGAGTGAGGAGGGGGCAGCTGCGGGACAGAGGAGAAGAAACCACCCGGGGTTTGCTCTTGTCGGCTGCCGGCTCCATAGGGAGCCACCCGAGTGCAGGTTCTGCAGCCTCTCCGCGCCCTCTCCGCGCCCTCTCCGCAGTCTTCCGAGGAGGAGCGAGGGGTGAAGGGGCCTGGGAAGGGGAGCACGGTGGGAACATCGTGTCCTCTGACAGCCCCGGGCGGCCGCCGCGGAGCTTCTGTAAATCAGAGTGGCCACTGGAGCGGCTCCAACATCCAGCCAGCGCCCCGGAGGCCGTCGAGGGGCCCCGACGCAGGAGCCTGCCGTGTTCCCCTCGGCTCTCCTGGGGCCGGGGCTGCCCCGTGGCCACCCGCCCCGTCACCCGGCCGTGGGCGCTGGCCACGCTCCATCACTTGCCACGGCCCCGCCGAGGCTGGCCACACGCCGGGACGCCCCGAGCGCACCGGGATAACCACGGCAGAGGATCCCCAGCACCTGCTGCTGGCCCTGGAGTCTGCAGGACAGTGGGCACCACACGAGGCCACGGCCACGGCCCCGCTGGCACAGGGGCGCTCTGGCCGCAGCGAGGAGTCGAAGCGGAGGAGCAGAACAGGCCGGACCAGACCGGACCGGATTGGACCCAAAAGAAGCCGACAAGGAGCAAAGATTGGAAACTTTAAATATTTGTCGTCGTCGCTCTCTAAAAGCTGCTTCCGGCCGGGCTCTGTCTCTGTCGCGAGCTGCCCTCTCCCTGCAGCGTCTGGGCTCCTCGCTCAGTCCTGGCCGCGGGCATCACCGGCACGTGTGGATCTCCAGCAGCCGGTGGCAGGGCTTGCACTTGACGGAGCAGCACCAGTGGAACTTGCAGCTGCACCTCTCCACCACCTCCACCTCGTCTGTGTGAAAGCCGCGGCCGCAGCACATCAGCTCGCAGCCGTCGATGGCCTTGGAGGTCTTGTTGCAGTGCCGGCCGCTGGTGCCCAGCACCCCGTTCTTGAGGTCGTGGTCACAGAAGTCGGGACTGGAGTCCAGGTAGACGAGGTCCTCGTCCGTGTGCGGCTTGAACTGGGAGTTCTTGGGCACCAGCACCTTGGTGGAGCCGATCTCGCTCTGCTCCACCTCCGTGGCGCCATCAAACTTCTCCTTGAGGACGTTGCCGACTTTGCGGAAGGGGGGCATCGCCTTCCAGCACGTCTTGAACTCGCAGGAGCCCGACACCCCGTGGCACTTGCACTCCACCCGCATGTTGTTCAGGATCGCCTGCGGGAACGGGTGTGGGACAGCGGGTGCCCGGTCAGCGGGGCATGGCCACGGCCGCAGGGTCCCACTGGTGGCGCCTGGGAGGGTCTGTGCTGGGGCTCTGTGAGGGTCCCGTGGGGGGCTCTGGGAGGGTCGATGTGTGGGGTCTGGGAAGGTCAATGTGTGGGGTCTGAGAAGGTCCCTGTGTGGGGTCTGGGAAGGTCCGTGTATGGGGTCTGGGAAGGTCCATGTGTGGGGTCTGGGAAGGTCCATGTGTGGGGTCTGGGAAGGTCCCTGTGTGGGGTCTGGGAAGGTCCATGTGTGGGGTCTGAGAAGGACCCTGTATAGGGTCTGGGAAGGTCCATGTATGAGGTCTGGGAAGGTCCCTGTGTGGGGTCAGGGAAGGTCCCTGTATGGGGTCTGGGAAGGTCCCTGTGTGAGGTCTGGGAAGGTCCCTGTGTGGGGTCAGGGAAGGTCCCTGTATGGGGTCTGGGAAGGTCCCTGTGTGGGGTCTGGGAAGGTCCATGTATGGGGTCTGAGAAGGTCCCTGTTTGGGCTGTGTGAGGGTCCCCGTGTGGGCTCTGGGAGGGTTGTGCAGAGCGCGATGCTGATGCTGGGGAGCTGCTGAGGTTGACTGGAGCCCAAGTGACCCAAGCAGTGGCCCAGCTGGGGTGATGCAGAGCCACACCGGCCGCCCAGGAGGCTCCCTCCACCCAGTCCCTACCTTCCTCCCCGCCTCGTTGTTGTGGAGGTTCATTAAGGCTCTGTTGGAAGAGGCCCCTTTGCTCCTCTCGCGGACGTCGACGAAGGACTGGGAGAAGGCCACGCCGTAGGCAATGTTGTCGGAGCAGCCCGACCACTGGAAGCCTGAGGTGGGAGCACAGAGGCGTCAGCTGCAGCCACCCCAGCCCTGCGCTTGCCCACCCGAGCCCCTTCTGCCCGGGCAGCCCAAGGGGTGGGGGAAACGGGAAGGGTACGGACCAGGTGCGTCCCCTGTCCCGTGGGCACCCCAGATGCCCTTTTGAGGGGCCGGAAGACCGGCCGGGGGCGGCTCTCACCCTGCGGGCTGCCGCCCTGCACCGTGCGGTCGCAGCCGCACTTGTCCAGCTCGCCGCTGCTGCAGGCGCGCGTCACCGCGAAGGCCACCCCCGCGGAGGAGATGGCGTAGACGAAGGCTGCCTCCCGCGTCCCTGCAACGGCACAAACGGGGGGCACGTGGCAGCTCGGGGCTGGGGGTGCCCTGCTGCAGGGGTGCCCCCGGAGGGCTCCGTTTGCCCCCTCCCTTAACCAGCTGCTCTGCGAACTCAGAGCTGCCCAGTCCAGCCCTTCGACCCGTCTCTTCCTCCTCCTCCTCCTGCAGGGCTCTCAGCGATGCTCTTTGCTCGGCGCCCAGCCTGGACCCGTCCCAGCAGAGGCACCTTGGTGCTGGGAGATGGCAGCAGTGAGAGCCCTGGGTTGTCACAGGAGAACCCAAGTGTGATGGGCCGGTGGTGACCAGGCAGTGAGGGAGAAGCAGAGGCTGCGCTGGCATCCGCCCAGTGTGGGGAGGGCTCTCCGGAGCTCCGATGGAGCCGCTGCCTTGCTCGGGGCTGGCAGGAGCCCGCTGCCGGGGACTCCCTCCTGCATCCGGAGCAGCCGACTGCCTGCCACAGCCTGGAGCATCCCCGGCCGCTTTGGCTCCTACCATCCCCTCGCTGGGGTCCTGTAGCTCCCAGCATCCCACAAAGGCCCTGCTCTGCTCCCAGACCCACTCTGGTCCCCCTTCCGAGCCCTTGCGTTGGCCTCTGCGGCGCCCTGTGGTTGGGAAGAGCCTCTCTGGGAAGTCGGGGGACACCCCTGGGCACAAACCCACGAGGGACGGGGTGGCCTGGGGTCAGCTCCCGCAGCCCCTCCGTGGCTCCATCTCCAAGCCAGGAGGGCCGGTGCCCCATGCCCAGGGCCAGAGCGGGGCGGCTGCGAGCAGATGCCGCCCCAGCTCGCCAGCTGCATGGAGGGCAGCTACTTTGGTGGTCGCATCGCAGCCTTTGGTGGCCCAGCTGCAATCTGGCCCGGGAGGACGCAGCCAGAGCGGGGACTGAACCGCCTCCAAGTTAATCGAGGTTAATAGTAGGATCGTGTTGGTCGGTTTGCGCTGCGGCCGCCTGAAAAGAGACGACTTTTAGTTTCTGGTATTTCTGGTATTTCCAGTCCCTGAACCTTCACGAGATGGGATCTTCACCCCTGCGCTGAGGGGAGGGGAGTCACCCAAGGAGCTGCTTGGGGAGGCTTCGCTCTAAGGGTCCTGCCGGCGGGGAGCTGGGGAGGTGCCTCCCAGCGGCGCCTGAGGGGAGGCAAGAGCCGCTCCAGGGGTGCCAGAGGGGTCTTCCCCTCCATCTCCTCGTCCCGTGCTCTGCGCCCCTGCCCACAGCCCTGTGGCTCTGGGGCACCTGCTGGGATCAGGGCGGCTGGAGTCTGCCCTGGCCACAGGTCCCCCCCCACTGAGGAAGGCTGGTGATGGTGGTGCCCTTGGAGGGTCCAGGCACCAAGTGTTCTCCTTCAGAAGGCTGTCTTCATCCTGAGGGCTCCAGCGCGCTGTCCCAGCCCGGCACTGGTCACCACTCTAGAGAAGGGACTGGAAAACGCAGCCCTGGCTCTGCAGAGCAAAGCCCCTGGGAGGAGGTTGGACCTCGGGGTGACTCTCCCCACTTGAACCCGCTGTGGCCTCCTTCAAGACCCAGGTCCTGGGCTGGTGCCTCCACGCGACGGGCACCTGCTGCCAGCAAAAAAGCTTGGGGAAAGGAAGGCTGGAGCTGCTGAGGAGCTGTGAGGAGCTGGACACAGTGGCCCCAGCACCCAGGGAAGCTCCATCAGCCCAGTGCCCCAGCAATGGGCCATTCCCGCTGGCCCAGGGGCGAGCAAGCGAAGCCTACGCGCAGCCCCCCAGACCTCTGCAGCAGCCCCCCAGGCGCAGCAGCAGCAGCAGCAGCAGCAGCAGCAGCAGCCCAGTCCTCCCAGTCCCCCCGGCTCACCTTGCGTCACGACTTTGCCGAAGACCGGCAGCGTGTCGAGCGTGGAGCAGTTCCAGCGGCGGTTGCGGAACTGGTACTGGCACTCCTCGATGGCCAGCTGGGCTCCGCGCCGCACCGAGTCCATCACCTCCAGGTTCCTCTTGCACATCTGCACCTGGCGCTGGATCAGCCCCTTGAGCTTCTCGCAGGTCTCCTCCTCGGAGATGCTCCCCACCGAAGACAGCTTGGCCAGGTACCTGCCGCGACAGCCAGCGAAGCCCGTCAGCAGGGGAGGGCTGGCGGAGCCCCCTGGCCAGCGGGGACACCCTGCCCCTGCAGACAGCGGCCAGAGCTGGCTGCTCTGCCCTCCATGGCACAGAGCTGGTGCCCGCCTGGGGCTGCCCGAGGTGCCCCCTGCCGTGGCTCCGCAGGCTGCCTTTGGCCAGCGAACAGGCAGCCCTGCGCAGCCGTCTCGGGGGGAGCCCAGCTGCTGGCTCCCCTTTGCCTCTGGTGCCTGCGAGGGAGATATTTTCGGCGGCGTCTGAATGTGCCCGGTCAGGTCTCCCGAGTGCCGGCGCATCCAGGCGCTGCTGGGAGAAGCCAGAGGTCTCCGCAGGCTGCCAAAACAAGCAGCAGGGGCTGCCAGCTGCCAGCTGCCACACGGCTCCCGCACCGCAGCGCCGCGCTCATCGCCAGTGCCCTCCCAGCCGCTTCCCTCCCGGAGCCGGCTCGTAGCTCTCCCAGCCCCTGGCCGGCCAGGACGGCCCCCGGGAGCTGCCAGGTTTCCCATCGCTTGGGGATCCAGCAGGGCTTGAAGCCAGGAGCACAGTCAGGAGGCTGCTGGGGGCCCAACCCGCACCCCCTGGGCACCTTCTCTGCCAGCCCAACGTGGAAAAGACTGGCCCAACGTGGAGGTGACCAGGTACTCTGCTCCCCATCACACCATCCTTCTCAGTGGGAGGAGAGAGAGAGGGTCGGCACCAGGGAGAAGGGGGAGATGCCCTGTCTGGGGCAGGGACCCCACAAGCTCCTCACAGGACCACAGAACATGAGGGATGGGAAGGGACCTCGAGAGATCACCCAGTCCCAACCCCTTGCCACAGCAGGATCCCCTAGATCCAGTCATTAGGGATGGGAAGGGACCTCGAGAGATCACCAAGTCCCATCCCCCTGCCACAGCAGGATCCCCTAGATCCAGTCACACAAGAGCAGGGCCAGGAGGGTTCCCTGAATCTCCAGGGATGGAGACTCTTGGCATCACTCCACTGAGCATGTGGATGCAAAGGTCCATCCTGCCCATCCCAGTTACCCAGTAACCCTGCTGGTGCCCCAGTCCCTGCATCTCTCAGAGCTTCTGAGATGGAGCTGCACAGCTCAGGGAGGCTGTTGGACAGCCCCTGTGCCCCTAGGTGGATTGTGGAGGCTCCCTGCCCACAGCTGCTGGCTTCCCCCTTTGAAGTGCCGGTGCCACCCCTTCGAAGTGCCAGTGCCCCCAGCCCTGGAGCAGGGAGACCCCCTGCACTGGTCAGGCAAAGCCCCAGCTGTCAGCAGCAGAGCCCCCCCGACCTTTCTCACCCCTGGGAGCAGCCGGCACGGGCTCGCGTGGCCACCTCGCTGGCACGAAGAGCTGCGAGCAGCCGGCGAGGGCTGTTTGGAAGCCTCGTTCCTTGGCTCTGCCTTTCCCAGCCCGGCAGAGCTTGCGGCTTTTTGTCTTGTTTGCTTGTTTCCTTTCCCTCCTCCTCCTCCTCCTGCTGCTGCTGCTGCTGCTGCTGCTGCTGCTGCTCCCCAGTTGCGACATCCCGCCGAAGAATTTCGGCTTTGAAGCCCTCTCGCCTCCGTGCGCAGGCGGCTCCTGCTCCCTGCCCGTCCCCAAGTGTCCCGGGAGCCAGATTTGCTGACTGCGGCCACAAAACCCAGTCGCCAGAGCCTCTTCCTCCCCTCAGCCCTGCCAGGCTGCCCCAGGAGCAGAGAGGAGGAGGCGCTGTCCCGGGCATCAGCAGAATCCACTCCCCAGCCTTGGCTTCACGCTCACGACTAGGGTGGCCCGTGGGCGATGCTGGGAGCCGGCCGGGCTCGCAGCGTCCCTGGGGAGTGTGGGGCTGCGGTGCCCCCCGGGCGCTGAGCGCTTCTGCAGCCCTGGTGCCAGCCGAGCATCACTGCACCCTGCGTGCAACAGCTGCTGCTCCTGCATCCGGCCGACCGGGGGAAGGCACCGAAACACCTCTGGAGCTCTGAGGACGGTTGATGCTGAGCAAACGCAGAGCGGCGGCTGTGAGAGCCCCATCGTAGAACCACAGGACCAGAGAGATCTGGCACCTCCAGCACGGCCAGACCACATCCATGCCAGCTGCTTCCCAGCCTGGGCACTGGGAGCAACCAGCTGGCCCTGGCCACAGAACCGCAGGATCACAGAGCATCAGGGGTTGGAAGGGACCTCGAAAGACCACCCAGTCATAGGATCATAGGATGTTAGGGGTTGGAAGGGACCCAAGAGATCATCGAGTCCAGTCCCCCTGCCAGAGGAGGGTCCCCTAGGTCAGGTCGCACAGGAACATCCAGGGGGGTTTAAAAGTCTCTGGAGAAGGAGCCTCCACAACCTCTCTGGGCAGCTGAGGCCAGGGCTCCGTCACCCTCACAAAGAAAAAGGTTTCCCTTCTGTTTCCATGAAAACTCCCTCCTCTGCTCCAGCCTGTTCCTGCTGCCCCTTGTCCTGCCCCTGGACACCCCTGAGCAGAGCCTGGCTCCATCCTCCTGACCCCCACCCTTTCCATAGTGATCAACATCCATGGGGTCACCCCTCAGGCTCCTTTTCCCAGCTCCAGAGCCCCAGCTCCCTCAGCAGGGAGATGCTCCCCTCCCTCCATCACCCCTGTGGCTCTGCGCTGGGCTCTCTGCAGCAGCTCCGTGTCCTTGTGGAATGGAGGGGCCCACAACTGGACACAAGATTCCAGATGTGGTCTCAGCAGGGCAGTGTTTGCTGGATATAAAAAGCCCCAAACCTGTCGCTTCTTCATGCAACCTGAGCCCAGCTGCTGACCTTAAGGCATCTGGAATCAATTACCCCCGGGCAGATAATGTTTCCCCTATTACTTCGCAACGGAAACAGCTCCCCTCGTGTTCACAGCCACCTCCTAGGGGGGAGAAGAGGGAGCTGCTGGGGGCAGCAGCTCTGCACCTGCCAGGCTCCAAGCGGGGGGCTGTGGGAACCAGTTGCAGTGATGGGTAACCCCCCAACCCTGCTGCTAACGGGGCTGAGCGCTGCAGATGAGAGCAGCAAACCCAAACCCAACACAGGGAAAGCAGAGCTCAGCTCGGAGCAATTTCGAGAGGTGGCATCCAGCCTTTTAGTGTTTGTAATGTGTTTTGAATCTCTGCACCGAGGCTGAACCCTGAGACACATGAGTCACTGGGAGCAGCACACGGCCCATCCCACAAAGCCAGGAGGGATCTGTCTGCCTCTTGCACCATACCCTTGTTTTGGGGTGTTTTGCAGATCTTAGAGAGTGATAAAGTCACCGAATCATAGGGGTGGGAAGGGACCTCCAAAGGGCATCTAGTCCAACCCCCCTACACAAAGCAGGGCCATAGAATCACTAGGGATTGGAAGGGACCTAGAAAGATCATCCAGTCCAATCCCCCTGCCACAGCAGGATCACCTAGACCAAGTCACACAGGAACA
>JAOXOE010000851.1:4085119-4104852 GCA_028565055.1 Phoeniculus purpureus | reverse complement strand
CCTCGGCTCGCGCCCGCCGCCCCTTCCCGCTCCCCGCGCGCGCACGGCCGGGCCCCCGCGTGTCGGCGGGTGGGGGCGGGGCGGCTCAAAATGTCCGCCACGCGCGGCCTTTGTGTGCGGGCCCCGCCACGTGCCGCCCCCTCAGCCGCCCCTCCCGCGCTCCCCGCTCTCTCCCGCAGCAACGAAGGTTTTGGGGACAGTCAAATGGTTCAACGTGAGGAACGGTTACGGCTTCATCAACAGGTGAGGGCCCGCGTCCCGCACCCCGGCCTGGCCCGGCTGTCAGCGCCGGCCCTGCGCCCCGCCGCGAGGAGTGGGGGGGGGGGAGGGGTCGGGGAAGCTGCAGCCCCTCTGCTCGGGGGACAGGCTGAGGGAGCTGGGGCTGCTCAGGGCTCCGGGGGGCACTTAGAGCAGCTGCCAGGCCCTGCAGGGGCTCCGGGGACGCTGGAGAGGGGCTTCTGCCCGGGGACTCCGGTGCTGGGACAAGGGGCTGGGTTCAGGCTCCAAGAGGGGAGATGGAGGTGAGAGCCGAGGCACAAATCCCTCCCTGGGAGGGGGCTGAGGCCCTGGGGCAGGTTACCCGGGGAGGCTGTGGCTGCTCCATCCCCAGGCCAGGTTGGATGGGGCTGTGGGCACCTTGGTCTGGTGAGAGGTGTCACTGCCCCTGGCAGGGGGTTGGGGCTGGGGGAGCTCTCAGCTCCCAACCCAGGCCGGTCTGTGGCTGTGTGAGCTGGTTTTCGCGGTGGTGTTTCTTACGGTACTGCTGTCACAGGGTGTTTTGGGGGCGGGGGGGAGAAGCTGTGGAAGTGCTGGCTGTCAGCACACACCGAATTGAACATTACAGTCACCTCAGGGCAAGCAGAAATGGCTTTGAGTGCTTGGCAGTTCACGGTGGGGCTCAGCTGGGGAACCTCTGGGTGTACAGGACACTGGAAGAGCAAAACCTGGGACTTAGGGTGTCAGTTGAACGCTTGGACGCTGCTGCCTTCGAGGTCTCTCCCAGCCTAAACAGTTGGGCAGTGCTGTGGTTCCGTGTCTGAAGGGCTCTCGAGAAACGAGGCCCTAGAGGGTTCTTTCTGTGACAGGAGTTGATTTTAAAGAAAAGCGTGAGTGTTAGTTGTGTAGATCCTTACAGCAGTGAAGGCGTCTGGCAGTGGGGCTGTTTGGGAATCACTCTGCAAACCCATCCCAGGAAACATTGGGGGGGTCGTGGTTGGCTCTGCAGGGCCTCCCCACAGGTTGTTTTGCCTGTTGCAGGCAACTGTTTCCCTTAAGCACCTTGTACCTCTGCCGTTGGAGAAAGGATTTGGGGTTTCATCTTGTGGGAAGCGGGTGCAGGTTCTGGTGCAGTCTGTTGGGCGTTTTGGTTAGCTCTGCTTTAGATGGTGATTTCTGTAGCTGATGACCAGTTGTAGGAGCCTGCCGGGCTCCATGGTGCGCTCTGTGTCCGCAGCGTCGTAACCTGGGCTGCGAGAGGCCACAGTTTGCCTTCTCAGTTAGGGTTTCCCGTTAAACGCTGTGTAGTCATCGGTGCCCTGAGCTTTAGTGTCTCTGACTGCTGCGAAGGCGGGTAAAGTCATCGGCCACAAAGTCTCCCTCCAGGGGAGGCTTTTCCCCTGCTTCCCTCGGCCATGTGAGTCAGCCGGGGAGGCAGCAGCAGCAGTGAGTTCAGACATCCGAATGGCTTCCCCGGTCATTCATTTGGCAGCTGGTTAATCCCTGAGGTTGCCATTTTTAATGAGAAACCCAGCATGATCTCCTGCTATCGGAAGATTAGAGCCGCAGCCTGAGCGCCCAACTGGAGGACATTTCCTCAGCTCTGGAATGTCTCTGCCTTGCAGCAAGGGGAACTTTGTGGGAGCTCCTGCCCTTGCTGTGCTCTGCTTCAGCTGGGGCCACCTGCGGCTGGGATGAGCTTTGGAGCTGCAGTTTGGCTTCGGTGTAGGTGCAGGTTAGCTGGAAGTGTTTCCTGTGTTTCTAAGGTTCAGAGAGTGTTTCTGTTCTGAAATTGGATTCTGAGTGTCTGTCAGTGTCTCGGGCTACTGAAGGGGTGTGCAGGGCCTTCTTCCCTCTGCTCCTCTGAGCCTCTCGTTAACTGTTTAATGTTTCTGGATTGAAGATGCTGAGGGAAGAGTCAAGCGGTGACAGGTGGGGTTAGTGGCTGGCTGGGCCCCCAGGGCAGGGGTTTTCTCTTGCCCCGGTTGAAGCTTTCTTTGCGAAAGCCGTGGCAGGTTGCTGCTGCAGCACCCGGGCAGCCCCGCGCCTGCTGGGAAGCCATCGGGAATCGCGTGGCGGGCGCTGGGCTGCAGGAGCGGCCGCTGTGTGTAGCTGGTGTTGGCACACTGTGAGCCGTGGCTGCGCAGCAGAGACTCCAGCACCCTTCTAAATGGAAACTGCCCTTTCAGAAGGGCTTCAGAAAGCAGCATCTGCTCTGGTTGCCCACAGTCGATCTTGGGCAGGAGCGCAGAGCCAGCGCAGACGGTGAGTGCTGCCCACCCCCAGCTTTCGGTGGAGAGAGAAAGAAGATGCTAAGTGTTTTTACCAACAACCTGTTAGTGGGCTTTTGGAACATCTGGTAAGAGATTGTGAGGGAAGCGTTCAGGCTGAGGCTTTGCCAGGGCTCCTGGCTGCTGCGTGGTGGCGCTGGGAGATAAGTGCCTCACGATGATCAGACTGGCTCTGTGCCTCTGGCTGCCTCTGCCCAGTTTCTTACCAGGAGGGAACAAGGTGCTGTTTGACTGGTGCTGTCTGACAGAACGGCCACAGCTTGGCCTGAGTGTTGGGAAGACTCTTCCTGGCACTGTGGTGTTTCAAAGGTAGCGGTGAGGAGGTAGCCGGCTTCACCTTCCGGAACCACAGTGAAGTTTTTTGTTGTGCGCCCGCAGCGGGAAGCTCCCCGGTTCCAAGCACCCTTTCACACCAGATGGCTTTGCAGCAGCCTTAACCAGCAGGCAGCCTCTTAGCAGTTGTGTGAACTCATCCTATGGAAAAGGCCACTGCCACAAGGTTTAGTCAGTGCGGTGTGAGCTGGGACAGGCGGCTCCAAGTTGGTTGTGAGCAGTGGAAGTGCCCTGAACAGCTCTCAGATGAGAGTGGAGGCTGTTTGGGCTGCACCTCGTATTGGCAGAACAGAAACTTCTCTGGCTTAACCAGCAGGGTGGTGTGGTGTGGTCAGCCCAAAGGAGGTGTTTGGATTGCTGTGGGTACAGACCCGAGCTGGTTCCTGCTCGTTGTGATGGTGAAGAAGCAGACTCTTTCCTCTGTGCTCACCAGGGCAGCTCAACAGGCCTTCAGCAGACAGCTGATGGGGCTGCTGCTTGAACGAAGGAGATGCTGAGGTGGGGAGGGTGCAGCTCTGGAAGGGTGGTACCGGGTAACACTGTAACCTAGGTCAGAGGTTCCGATGGCCCGTCTCCTGCACGGACCAGTCCCAGGACTGTCAGGAGCTCCTTCAGGCTTGCATGGGAGGCATGTGAAGGGGGGAGGGAGGAAGGGTGCTTTATACGCAACCTCTGGGCTTCAGAACCTTGTGCAGACTGAGGACAATCTCTGCACGGAAACAGCGAGGCTGGCGGGGGACTGCTTGGGAGCAGGCTGCAGAGCAAGGCTGATGCTGAGAGCTGGTTGTCTTCACAGCTCCGTGTTTGGTCCCCACCCCAAACAGTTGTTGACTTGCTTGTGCATTTCATACCTGAATGTCCATCTCCGGTTGCCTTGCAGGAATGACACCAAGGAAGATGTGTTTGTCCACCAGGTAAGATTGCCCTGGCACGGTCCCGCTGAAGCTCGCGGTGCGTGACCCGCGTGAGGAGCACTGCAGCTGAGGGAGCCTCGCGCTCTCCCCAGGAGCTGTCACTTGAGCACCGACAGCTGTTTCGTGCTTGGGTTGCAGCGGAGCCTGCTTGCGGTTGGGGTTTGGCACGTCCACGTGCGTCTGTCTGAGGACACGAGATAGATGGGCTCGAGCAGGCTGGTGCTGCTGGAGAGCATCGCAGCGTGTGCAGGCGCGCTGGGAGAGAGCCGTTACGGGCCCGCTTGAGTTGCCGCGTGGATTCCTAGAGTTGTTGGGTGAGCGCGTGGAGATGAGGTGAGATGAATTAACTGGGCTGTGATAGCGGTGAAGCCCCTGGGTCGTGAGACCTAACCCGACACAGCCAGTGATGATTTGGTTGGGTTTTTTAGGCAAAGTTGTTGCTCCAGGCTGTCAGGGGAGGTCTGCAGACACCCCAATAGGTGCTGCACTTGGCTAGGAGGTTTGGCTGGCACAGAAACCAGCCTTGGGTGAGGCTGTGGCCTGTTTGACGGAGCAGCTTGGCTTTAGCTTAGTCCCTTGGCCTGGCTGTGATCAGCCTTGTGCTCAGAACGCCCCCGTCTGGGGCTCTGGTTGGGGAGCAGCCCACAGGAGCTCTCAGCAGAGTGTTTGGCTTCTGGCGGCTCACAGCCCGTGGGCTGTTCATTCGTTTCGAGTTGGGGCTTCACTGTTGGTGTCACCAACACAGGGAGGACAGAGTAACCCCTGGAAGGTGCTTTTGGGTTGGTTTCCAAGCTTCTTTCTTGTGCTGTGGCTGAGTTACCGGTTTAGAAAAGGGCCTTCCATGGTGGGCAGTGGAGCAAGGCACAGGGCAGCGTGTGTGAGTGGAGCAGGAGCACTTCCCCTGGAGGAGCACTTAACAGATCCCAGCACTCGATTGGCAAGTGCTGGGGCGACCTGGAGGTGACCTTGCTTGGCAGGCCAGAGCTCAGGACTGTCACCTCACAGCTGCCTGGGTTTCGGTCGGGCAGTGATTTGTTTTAGTGCGGCAAGTTCCGTCAGGGTGAGGCAGTTAGGAGCTGTAGCTGCGCACGCTTCTTCCCGCCCTGCTGCCGAGCGTGGAGAACCCTCAGACGTCGCTGTGTTGTAGTGGGGCTTCAGCACCTCATGGGCGAGGGCTCTCGGGGTGTGTTTTGCCACCGGTTTTCGTTCTGTTCAGGGTTAAAAAAGGCGCTGGGTCAGCTCGTGCTGCTGGCGGTGTTTTGTGGCGTGGTTGTGCTCGTACGGCGGTGGGGCTGAAGGGTTCGACAGGCAGGATGCGGCCGAGCGCAGCGCCTGTCGAGCATTAACTCGCCTGTCAGAAGTGTAGTCCTGCTGCTGACCAGCACAGAAACCCCGGGGTTTCCTGGTGGTGGCCTTTAACAGGCAGCTCCCGGTACAAAGGTGCCACCTCACGAGGGCTGAGCCTGCGGGGCTGATGCTCAGCTCGAGCGGACCTGTGATTAATCAGTGAATGTTGTGGCTGAAGCTGCGGTACTGGAAGCCTCGGAGAGAGAAGCCTCTGGGGTTTTGTCCACCGATGCTTCTACCCAGCTTGGGACTGGCTGAACCCACTGGCTTGGGACCCACTGAAGGCTGCGCAGCAATGGGGTGGGAGGTGCTGGAGGGCTGGGAGTCCCGGTGTGTGATTGGAAAGGGGTTCTGTCTTGGTGCATTTCCTTCAGAGGAGGGGTTCAGGTGCTGGGGGGTTGCACTAGATGGTCTTTTGGGGTCTCTTCCAGCCCCTAACATTCTGTGATGCGGTGCCAGGCCGGTCAGGAGTTGCACAGCCGCAGAGCTTGGGTCCAGCTGCTGTCTCGCTGACAGGTGTTTGGTGCTAAAGCTGTCACACGGCAGACTCGCGGGTACTGTAGTGCTGCAGGTCCGTTTTAGGGCTCGTGGGGTGTTTGCAGCAGCTGAACTGCTCTCGGAGGGGTAGCAGGCCTTCCTCCCGAGTTAGGGAAAGCGCAGTGTCCTTTATGGCTTGGAAAACAAGGCTTCCGACCCGCTGAGCCGCCTTGGCGGCGGCACCTCCCAGTGTGACTCTGCTCTGCTCTGTTGCTAGACTGCCATAAAGAAGAACAACCCCAGGAAGTACCTCCGCAGCGTAGGAGATGGAGAGACCGTCGAGTTTGATGTGGTTGAAGGAGAAAAGGTAAACAACCTCTCTGGGTGTTGGAGTGTGCGTGGCAAACCGGGTCTGCAGCCTTTGCTGTGGTGCCTGTGGCTGGAGTGGACGGCCGGTGGCATCCGAGGAGGAGAGTGGTTTCTCGCTGCCGCACGGCCCGGACGTAAAGCGCCGCCGGCCGCTCTCGGGTAACTGATTCGGCACCAGCAGCTGGCCTGATGCTGTCGCCGCTCTTTGTCGCCCAGGGTGCGGAGGCAGCGAACGTTACAGGTCCTGGAGGAGTCCCAGTGCAAGGCAGCAAATACGCAGCAGACCGTAACCATTACAGACGATATCCACGTCGCAGGGGTCCTCCACGCAACTACCAGCAAAACTACCAGAACAGTGAGAGTGGGGACAAGAACGAAGGAGCAGACAACATCCCAGAAGGTCAAGCTCAGCAACGCCGCCCTTACCGCCGGCGGCGGTACCCACCTTACTACATGCGTAGGCCCTACGGGCGTCGACCACAGTATTCCAACCCTCCCGTGCAGGGAGAGATAGTGGAGGTAACGTCGGGCTGCATCCGTGGGTGCTGGGGCGCAGCTCTGCACAGGTCCTTCTCATAGATGGCTTGGGTAAGGGGGGCAGCAGGGAGCCACCTGGGAGCTGGTGGCCCTGAGCTGGAGGTCTCGGTGTGAAGGCTTTTAGAAAGCAGAGCCTGAGCGTGCCCGTGTCGCGCGTGTGTGTGTGTGAGAGAGCGCCCGTGCTAACTACCCGTGATCAGCAGGAAGAAGCCCAGGTTGCCCACTGGCTGTGCCCTGGCGCCACTGCCCACCTCCTCATACTCCTTGGACCTGACTTGAGAGCTCCCAGCTTGCTCATGGCTGGGCTAGCTGTGGCCTTACTGGGCTTCTGCACGTGGCTGAGGGGTTTTGTTCCCTCTTGTGTTTTCAGGGTGCTGACAGCCAGAGCGCAGGAGATCAAGGCAGACCAGTCAGGCAGAACATGTACCGAGGCTATCGGCCGCGGTTCCGCAGGTATGCTGCGGGCCAGCTGCGGCCCTTGGCCCCTGTAGCGCCAGAGGCCGAACACGGCAGTGGTCAGGTGCTGCATTGTTAAAGCCCAGCTTGACTTTCAGGGGTCCTCCTCGTCAGAGACAGCCTAGAGAGGACGGGAACGAAGAAGATAAGGAGAACCAAGGGGATGAGACCCAGAGTCAGCAGCCACCTCAACGTCGGTACCGCCGGAACTTCAACTACCGACGCAGACGCCCAGAGAACCCTAAACCACAAGATGGCAAAGAGACGAAGACAGCCGAACCACCAGCTGAGAACACGTCCGCTCCCGAGGCCGAGCAGGGCGGGGCTGAGTAAACACCGGCTTAACATCTCTACCATCATCCGGGTGCGTGTCCCTGGCCCCTGGAGGAGCCCGGCTGAGGGCTGACTGCTGCGCGCGTCGGGTGCCCGCGGGAGTCGGGCTGCTGTTGCTTGTGCTGGGACTGAGCCCGTGGCAGACCCCGAGTCGTGGCTGTGCAGGTGCTGGTTGCTTGGAGGCCTCGGTCCTGCAGCTTCAGCTTGCACTGGTGGACTCGCTGCCTAGGGTTATCCCTTAGTCGCACCAGCAGCAGAGTCCACCCAGCAAAGGGAATTCCAGCAGTGCTGGTGCAGTGACTTGGTCTTCATCTCGCTGGCTCCCACCCGCTGGGTGAACTCCCAGTGCCGTGAGCTCCAGAGAGAAACTGCAGTGACGCCTGGGTGCTCTCTGTCTGCCGACAGCGTTGGAGAAGATAACGTTGTGATGTCTGTGGTCTGGGCAGTGGTGGTACCGAGCTGTCTGCTTGGCACCAGCAGCCTCCTACCTTGCAGCTGCCTGCGGGGGCTCCACCTGGCCTCCCACCTTCTTGGGGTGGCTCCCAGTTCACAGCTGAGTTTGCAGACCTCTGTGCCTGTGGGGGCAGTTCCCCAGGAAGGGCAGGCAGGAGTTGGTTCCTTCCTGCTTAAATCCAGCAGCTGCTCATCCTGGAGCCCTCTGTGTCGCTCCTGTGTGGAAGGCAGCGGCAGCTGTGGTCACTGCTGGAGCCCGGCAGCCCGGTCCGGTCCGAGCGCCGGCGCTTTCTGTGCCTGGGGGACAGTGAGACCCGGCGCCTCTCAGCAGCCCGAACGGCGGCGGCTGCTGCCTGACCATCCCTCTTGTTTTTTCTCTCTTCCAGTTTAGTCATCAAAGAAAAGACTTAAAAGAAACGAAGAAGAAGAAGAAGAAAATGAAATTCCAGCAATAAGAAATGAACAAAAGAATTGGAACCGAAGACCTGAAGTGCTTGCTTTTTGCTGTTGACCAGATTTACTCGAACTCTCTGCATCGTCTATGCAGCAAGGGGTTTTTATTATTTTTACCTAAAGAAGTCTCCTTTTGGAAACGACAAACACGTTTTTTAAAAGTCTCTTTTTTCTCAAGATTCTACCTTGAAAGGTTTTTAAATTGTTTCGTATCTGGTCAAGTTGAGATTTTTAAGGAAAACCTCATTTTTAATTTGTATGGAATAATACACCTGGTTTTTTCAAGTCAAACTGCAAGCATCTGTTAATAAAGGTCTTAAAGAGTTAATTGGCCTCGTGAGCTCCCGTCTCTTGGGGTGCGAGAGGACCGGGTGGGCTCAGACCTGAAGCATTGGAGCTCCTGCAGCTGGGCCCGTGCGGGTGCTGGTCTGCTGTGGCCCCACTGGACTAGAATCCCAGAGTCTCTTTGGGTGGAAGAGACCTTTAAGATGATCCAGCCCAACCTTCAGCCCTGAACCCCTGTCCCTCAGCACCAGCTCCTCAGGTCTTCAGATCCCTCCAGACGCAGGGTCTCCTCTGAAGACTCAAAACCCACCTGGTTGTGATCCTGTGCGACTGGGTCTAGGGGGATCCTGCTGTGGCAGGGGGACTGGATGGTCTTTGGAGGTCTCTTCCAGTCCCTAATGGCTGGATCTAGGGGATCCTGCTGTGGCAGGGGGATTGGACTGGATGGTCTTTGGAGGTCCCTTCCAGTCCCTAATGATTCTATGGGTGATCTTTCGAGGTCCCTGCCAGTCCCTAATGGCTGGAGCACGGGAACAGCTCTCGGGGTGCTGTGGCCCAGCGAGGGCTGGGACAGTCACACATGACCAGCGACAGGATCCCCCGGTGGGTGGGGGTTTGACCTTTGAGATCTTCCCGAGCTCTGACCGACTGGTCCTGGAAAGGCTCCTTGGGATTGTTTTCCCCGACAGTCCAGCAGCAGCCGCGCAGAGCAGCTGCGTTTGGCCACCTCTTCTGCCATCGGTGCCCAGAGGGCTGGAGCCCCTCTGCTCTGGGGACGGCCTGAGGGAGCTGGCGCTGGTCAGCCTGTGGAAGAGGAGGCTGAGGGGGGACCTTAGCACCTGAAGGGGACCACCAGGCTCCCTCCAGGCTCCACTGTCCCTGCAGGGGCTGGGCAGCCGGGATGTTTGAGGAGCAGATTCCCGCTGGGCCAGTGCCCGGGTGGCTGTGGCCACCAGCCGCAGGGAGTCAGTGTTGCTCTGTGCAGTAGAGGTTCCCAACTGCCTTCCAGGGGGATTGGACTGGGTGGTCTTTTGGGGTCCCTTCCAAGCCCTGGTGTTGGGTGATTGATTCCTCCAGCACGGAGGGAGCAGCTCTGCCCTCAGGGTCCCAACCGAGGGCCTGGGGGCATCTTTGCTTCAGGTGACCCCTTTTCTGGGGCTGGTTTTGGTGGCAACTGGCTGGAGATGGGGAAAGACCCTCCTCAGGTCGGGGACTTCAGCAGCACCTTCCCTCCACTGCGGCCACCGATGCTCCGGCTCCCGCGGAGCCGCCGTCAGCCGTGAAGCGAGAGCAGATGTCCCAGTATGGGCTGGGGGGCTTTAATGGGGTCAAGCTGGGCTGGGGGCAGCTGTCTCCCAGCAGGGCCAGGTGTCCATCACACGCGAGAGTCCATGGCCAACGTCTTGCTGGTGGCCACTCGGCCCTGGGGCGGGGGAACCCTCTGGGGCTGCCAGTGGCCACTGGGATCTGCTGGGAAAGAGCCACGGTGTGGACAGAGCCTTTGTGCAGCCCCCCGGGCTCCTCGCCCAGCCCAGCCTGGCAGCGCCCAGAGGATCCCCCCGGGAGAGGTGCCGGCACCTCCGGAGCCGCTTCCCCACCCCAGAGCAGCCCCACAGCGAAGGACCCGTCGCGGCGGCAGAGCAGCCCGACCTGTGCAGGCGCGGGGGCAGCAGGTCAGCAGGACGGAGGCCACGAAGCAGCCCGTCGAGCCGGCCATCCCCAGCCAGCAGGACCACCCGAAGTCGTAGTGGACTCCCAGGAAGACGTTGCGGGCCACCAGCATGGCCCTCTCCACATAGACGTCCACCGCGTACCACACGGAGCCCACCAAGGCCAGGACGCCTGGGAGGGATGGAGCCGCTTGAGCACCCTGCAGCCCCCCAGCCCTGCTCCCCACCCCCCCAGGAGCCTTCCCGGGCTCCTGGCTCATAGCCCTCCCCTCGGGGTCCATCCTCCCTGCACCGAGACCTCCCGGTCACGCACTCCCCACGCCGAGGGCGACGCCGGCGCCGCAGCACAGCTTCAGCTTGACGTGGGGCTCGTCCCGGAGGAACGTGGTGCAGTCGAGGCCGAGGAGCAGCATGGCCAGGGCCAGGCCGGCCAGGAGGTCCCCTGCGATCAGCAGAGCCCGGGTCACCACGATCTTCACTGGGCAGCCAATGGAGAAACCCAGAGAGAGAGAGGGAGGGAGAAAGAGAGGGACCCGTGTGCTGGAGGAGCTGCTGCCCCACCGGAGCCTCCGCCCGCAGCCAGCCAGCTCCCCAGTGGCCACCGGACCAGCTGGGCCACGGGCTGGGGGCTCAGCAGGGTCATGGGGACCAGCACCACAGCTCTTAATGGTCCTCAAACCAGCTCCAGAAACCACCCAACCGATGGGCACCAGGGCTAGTCGCCTGCTGGAGAGCTCTGGGCAGGAGGGTCTGCCCTCTGTGCCACCGGGGTGCCAATGCACCAGGCAGAGCTGGCACAGGGCTCGTCGCCAGCTCTGCTCCTCTGTCACCCCCCTGCAAAGCACCGCGGCCCCGCTCAGCCCACCCTGGCTCCTCGTTCCCTCCTCCGCTGCCCGAATGGCTCCTGTCCCCGGGCATCACCCGCAGCGAGGGACCCTCTGTGCAGAGCCTGGTGTGCCCAGGGCTGGCCGGGAGGAACCTCCACCTCATCGGATCATAGAACAGACCATCCAGTGCCAACCCCCTGCCAGGGCAGCGACAACTCCCACCAGAGCAGGGTGCCCCCAGCCCCATCCAACCTGCCCTTGGACACTGCCAGGGGGGATGGAGCAGCCACAGCCTCCCTGGGCAACCTGCTCCAGGGCCTCAGCAGCCTCCCAGGGAGGGATTTCTGCCTCAGATCGCAGCTCCATCTCCCCTCTTGGAGCTGGAACCCAGCCCCCTTGTCCCAGCACCAGAGCTCCCAGTCAGAAGTCCCTCTCCAGCTCTCCTGGAGGGACTGGAAGGTCCCCCTGGAGCTTTCCCCTCTCCAGGCTGAACAGCCCCAGCTCCCTCAGCCTGTGCCCAGAGCAGAGGGGCTGCAGCCCTCTGAGCATCCTGGTGGCCTCCTCTGGACCCACTCCAGCAGCTCCAGGGTCCTTCTTGGTCTAGGGGATCCTCCCCTGGCAGGAGGATTGGACCGGATGATCTTTCGAGGTCCCTTCCCCTCCCTAATGATCCTGAGACTCTTGTCCTGGGGGCTGCAGAAGTGGCCACAGGACTGCAGGTGGGGTCTCAGCAGAGCAGAGCAGAGGGAGATGATGCCCTGCTGGTGTCACTCTGGGTCCAGCTTCAAGCCCTCCTCCTCCTCCTCCTCAGAGCTGCTCCCAATCCATCCCCTCAGGACTGGCCTCTCAGCCCAAAGCTACTAGCCCTCACCCCATCTGCACAAGCCCTTGCAGAAGGTCCCTGCCCAGGCTGTGCTGGGGGGGCAGGAGCCCTAGGGAAGCCCTGGGCTGCCGGCTGAAGCTCAGCCCTTGGCGGTGGGGATCGTCTGCAGCAGGGAAGAGGGCAAGACCTTGGCTCTGAACCTCACACGAGCCCCCAGGCCCTCCAACAAGCCCTACCCGGGTGGTCGGCCAGGATGGAGTCGTACTGGTCGCAGGTCCTGACCCCGTCCTGCATGTTGGTGACGCACTCCCGCCAGAGCCCCCGGCACTTGTGGCTGACCTGGGAGCACAAGGGACACTGGAGCTGGGGTCCCCCAGAGCTCCCCGGGCTGGTTGGAGCTCCAGAAAGAGACGGAGGGGCTGGAGCTCCAGAGGACCCCCTGTGCCCCCCCGCCTTGAGCCTGGTGGCCCCACAGGTGCCTTCACTGACCTCCAGGCTGTCGTCAGCGTTGACCATCCAGCAGTCGGTGCAGGTCGCAAGGAGGAGGAAGAGGGTGGAGAGAAGAGCCAGAGCGAACGCTGCTGTCTGCAAGGCTGCGCTCATGGGGTCACCTGCGAGGGCACAGAGACGTCCAGCCCCTCAGCCCTGGCCACCGCCCAGGTACTCGCTGCCAGCTCGACCAGGTGCCCTCTGCCAGCTGCACGAGCCCTCCGGGCCCCATCTCGTGCTCTTGAGCCCTGTCGAGATGCTCTGATGCCCTCAGGTGAGGCTGGGCCACTGAGACAGGACCTGCAGGGACCAGCACGTCTGTAGCGGAGGGGCACCCACACCAAGATGCTCTCAGATGCCCTCTCAGCCCATCAAGTCGCCAGCTGCCAGCACTTGCCCTTTGGGAGTCAAGAGCAGCTGGCAATCGTTGCCAAGCAACCACTGCTGCCAAAACCTGTGACCCCAGCCCGTGTCTCCTGCCACCCCGAGGTTCCCTGGCTGCCTCCATCCCTGCAGCCATGTGGAGTCACAGCGGGGGGATCCCTGCCTTGGTCTTGCTTGTTCCCCACCCCCAGGAGGAGCAGCCAAGGGTGGAGACACCCAGCTTGGAGCACAGGAGGGGTCCTGCTCTCCGGCAGCAAACCCACTAGAGACGTGGGCGAGGGGTGCTGGGGTTGCTGTGGGCACCCCTGAGTGCTGCCCGGGCTCCCCAACACCTGAAGGGATGGGACTGTCTGTTCTCCATCCTTGCCAGAGCTCGAGGGGCCTTGCAGCGGCTGAGCCCAAGGTGGGGAGCAGAGGACGTGGTGTCTCCAAAGGCTGGGTGACCCCACGGGACACCCCTTGGGTTGCAAACCCCGCTGGGATGACCCTTGAGTTACAAACCTGCTGGGACAACCCTTTGAAGAGCCCCACGGGGTCAAACCTTCGGACACCCCCACTGTGACCATCCCATGAGGGGTTCACTAATGAGACCAGAGGAGCCTCTGGGTTAGTCCTTGCAGGTGGTGGCCCTTGGCCATCAGCAGCTTTGCGAGCTCCAGGCAGATCCTGCACCCCCTGGCGTGGGACAGGCGTCCCCGGAGGGCAGAGGTGGGAAGGAGGGTCGCGGTGCCCACACCCAGTGCAGCACCACATCCCCTCCTGGCAGGCTGGTGGGAGCAGAGCTGCTGCTCAGCCCATCTCTGAGGGTTTCCTGAAGGAGAACTTTACCTGAATGTCCCCTTAGACCCCAGTTTAGAAGCCTCAATTCATTCCTGGAGCTCCCACTGGTCCTAAGCCCCACCATCTCCTTCTGTTCTGCTCGAGCTGCCTCTGTGGTGGAGCTTCTGAAGAAAATCTGTTCAGCTCTGGGGGCTCAAAACCAGCCCTGAACCCCGTTAGCAACCCAAAGGGGTTGGGGGAGCAGCTTTACCTTCACCACAGGCTCATCCTTGCTGCAGCGGGGTGATGGACAAGGTTCTTCGCCGCCGATGATCGGGGATGTGGGTCCTGAAGGCTCCCAGGTGCCGATGGCACCTGAAGGAGCCGGGCAAGTGCAGCGGGGCCGGTGCTGGGCTATTTAAGGCTCTTCCAACCCTTGTCAGATGGACTTTGTGCTCCGGAGCCTGATGGGCATCCCTGCAGCTACAGCGGTAATAGGCTGGAGACGGAGCCTCCTGAAAACCCATCACGTGGGGAGAGCTCTGGGAACCTGCTGGGAGCACCCCCCAGGTGGGGGACTCGGGGTCCTGGGCCAACAGCCCACAAGTTTTAATTAGATCTTTTAATCACTGCCCAGAAGGAAGTGGCCTGAGACATGCTGGGTCCCCAGGACCGGGCAAGAGAGGCAGAGGGCTGGGGGAGGCTGAAGGCAGAAGCTGAATGCAAGGAGGGTCATGAAAGCCCTTCAGGCAGCATAAATACCCAAGGCTACCTGGGGCTAGTAATGGAGACCTTTCTTTCACAGCATCACAGAACACGAGGGATCCCCCTGCCAGAGCAGGATCCCCTAGATCCAGTCATTAGGGGTTAGGAGGGACCTCCAAAGACCATCCAGTCCTGTCCCCCTGCCACAGCAGGATGCCCTAGATCCAGTCACACACAAACATGCCCAGGAGGGTTTCAAACATCTCCAGAGAAGGAGACTCCACAATCCCCCCGGGCAGCCCCTGCCAGGGCTCTGGCACCCTCACTGCCAACAAGGTCCTTCTCACACTGATGGGGAACCTACTCTGCTCCAGCTCACACCCGCTGCCCCTTGTCCTGTCACTGGGTGCCCCTGAGCAGAGCCTGGCTCCCTCCTCCTGACACCCACCCTGAGTTGGCAGGGAAATAAGGGTCTAGGGGAGGAAACCAATGGATACACAGAGCACTAGGGGTTGGAAGGGACCTGCAGGGGTTATCAGGTGCAACCCCCAAGTGGATGAAAGCCAAGCTGTGCTTCTTCAAAGTGTAGAGCTGGAAGTGCCGTGTTTTGGAAAAAAGTCCATCTCCACACCATCAGAGGCAGCAACTGCTAGGACTCTGGAGACTTCTGCCCATGAGCATGGCTCTTGAGCAGAGTGCCTTTCACGGTCCATGGGCATGATACCACACATCTCATCCCTGCCAGCCGTGCCCTTGCCCAAGGCATTAACCCAATAGAAAACCTAAGACCCACCTGCTTTGTTCTAGCTGGGGCAGAATCCCCTCCCTTGCCCTGCTGCTGACACTTCTGTTGATCCAGTCCAGGACACAGCTGCCCTTCTGGGCTGCCCTCACACACTGCCGGCTCCTGTTGAGCTTCTCCTCTGCCAACAGCCCCAAGTCCTTCTCAGGGCTGCTCTCAATCCATTGGGCACCCAGCATGGATCTGTGTTTGGGATTGCCCCAGCCCAGATGTAGGACCCAGCCCTTGGCCTTGTTGAACCTGCTGCTGTTGGCCCAGGCTCCGTTCTCCAGCCTGCCCAGGTCCCTCTGGATGGCCTCCCTTCCCTCCAGCCTGTCAAACACCCCACACACCTTGGGGTCACTGGCAGCCTTGCTGAGGGGGCACTCGGTGCTGCTGTCCCTGTCACCAACAAAGATGTTGAACAGCCCTGGACCCAAATCAGCCCCCTGAGGACCACCCCTCATAGCTGACCTCCTCTGGGACCTGGAGCCATTGATCACAGCTCTCTGAGTGCGGCCATCCAGCCAGTTCCTTATCTACTGCGCAGCCCCTCTGTCACATCCATGTCTCTCTGTTTCAGAGACAAGGATGTCCTGTGGGACAGTGTCAGATGCCCTGCACAAGTCCAGGTAGATGACATCAGCTGCCCTGCCCTTATCCACCAGCACTGTAACCCTGCTGTAGAAGGCCACCAGTTTGTCAGGCAGGATCTGCCCTTCGTGAAGCCGAGTTGGCTGTCAGCAGTCTCCTCCTTGTTTTCCATCAGTCTCAATGCAGTTCTCAGGAGGATCTGCTCCATGATCTTGCTGGGCACAGAGGTGACACTGACTGGCTTCTAGATTCCCATGTCATCTTCTGTTCCCTGCATGACTAGGAGGCTGAACCTACGCTTCTGTACCTACATCTCCGTACCTCTTCGAGTACGCTCTGACTTGGTTTGCGTTCAGTCCTGACTCTCTCCTAGCTTCCTTCAGTGCCCACGTACGCCCCGAATCCGAGCAGAAGCAATGTTTGCCACCACCCCCTGACTCTGCACGTAAGCGTCACCGCTCCATTCCTGTCACGTAAGTGTGCTGTGGGTCATGTTTCTCAGCAGCAGTTGGAGGGTGCCTTTCCCTGTGTCTGGACAAACGTCCCTGGATTCACTCTGATAGGTCACACACCTGATCACAGGATCACAGAATGGCTGAGGCTGGAGAAGCCCTCTGAGCTCAGCCAGCCCAGCCTTCAACACCTCCAGGGATGGCGACTCCACCACTGCCCTGGGCAGCCCACTCCAGGCTCTGATCACCCTTTCAGTGGGGAAGGGCTTCCTAATACCCAACCTAACCCTTCCTTGGCAGCTTCAGGCTCTGCCTTCTAATCCTGGGGCTAGTTGCCTGGGAGAAGAGCCTGATCCCCACCTGACTGCAACCTCCCTTCAGGGCGCTGTAGAGAGGGAGAAGGTCCTCTCTGAGTCTCCTCCAGTCTAAACACCCCCAGGTCACTCAGCCTCTCCTCACCAGACTTCCCCTCCAGTCCCTTCCCCAGCCTCGCTGCTCCTCTGGACCCGCTCCAGCCCCTCCATCTCTTTCTTGAAGTGAGGGGCCCAGAACTGGCCCCAGTGCTCGAGGGGAGGCTGCACCAGTGCCCAGTACAGGGGGAGAGTGACATCCCTAGTCCTGCTGGCCACCCTATTGCTGGTACAAGCCAGGATGCCTTCTGGGCCACCTGGGCACCCTGCTAGCTCCTGTTCAGCTGGTTGCCAACCAGTACTGCCAGGTCCCTCTCTGCCAGGCTGCTCTCCAGTCTGTAGCTGCAGAGGGTTCTTGTGGCCAAAGGGTAGGACCCTGCCCTTGGCCCTGCTAAACCTGGTCCTTTTGTCCCTTTTCTCCTCTTCCACCTCCTCCTCCACAATGACTTTTGGGTCCTTGCAGCACAGCCTGACTTGCCTTGGTTCTTCCAGCAGAAGTCACCCATAGCTCCCGCTTGTGTCCGTGCAGCTCCTTCCTACCTCCTTTCTCATCCTGCGTGAAGAAGAACACTCTGACCGAGAAGTCTCTCCCAGTGTGGTTTCATTTTCACTGTGTCACCAGTCGACTCAGGCTGGGCAACCGCAGTACAGGCTCTGCTCGATCAGTCCCTTCACTTTTCCACAAGAAGAAAAAGGCTTGTGGGGCTTTTGCTGAGCTTGGAAACGCCGACTTTTATCATTAGGGCAGCGACAGAAGGACACAGAACACAGGAGCTCACTCTGTCCGTGGGCAACGGGAGGTAGCACCGCACAGGGCAAGGGCCAGTCCCTGCAAAACAGGTAAAACAGGGGGACAAAGGACAACCACAATGTGGTGAGGACAGGGCAACAGCAGAACTGAGCCATGAGCCCGCGTGGAGCAGCAGTGGGTGCCTGGAGAGGCAGGGCAAGAGCAGAGCCAGCTGCAGCATCAGCTCACGAAGCAACTTTTGGTGCTGCCACCCTGGGAGCAGTAGGCTGTGGGCTGCCCGATGCCGTGCATGCTCAGCTGCTGGGGCAGAGAAGATCCTGTGCCACCGGGACGAAGCCAAAGGCAAACTGATCCTGGCTACCTTAAACCAGGGCAAGCTGCGGTGTTTAGCCTTGAGTAGCGCTGGTGCTCACCAGGCATTTGCACATCGCACCTCTGCCCCATGCAGATGGGTACAGGAGAGGATCGCGCTAGCGTGACAGAGCCAAACACCTGTTACACCAGTGACAGCTCCTGAGAGACACAGAGTCTACCGACCACACCTGAGCTACCCAACCACCAGTGGTGTATCACAGAGTCACAGAGCACTGGGGGTTGGAAGGGACCTCTAGAGAACGCCGCGTCCAAGCCCCCTGCCAGAGCAGGATCATGCCGGGCAGGTGACACACGGCTGCATCCAGGTGGGTTTTGAAAGTCTCCAAAGCACGAGACTCCACAGGCTCAGTGAGCAGCCTGTGCCAGGGCTCTGTCACTCTCACAGCAAGGAAGTTTCTCTTCATGTTGAGTGGAACTTCCTGTGTTCTAGCTTACCCCCTTTACTCTTTGCCCTATTACTGTGCACCACAGAAAGGAGATTGGCCTCTTCTACCTGACACCCACCCTTCAGATACTGAATCACAGGATCACAGAGTTACTGAGGCTGGAGAAGCCCTCTGAGCTCAGCCAGCCCAGCCCAGGACCTAACATCACCAGGACGACCAGACCAGGGCACTAAGGGCCACTCAGTGCCAGGCTGTCCTTCAACACCTCCAGGGATGGCGACTCCACCCCTGCCCTGGGCAGTCCAGTTCACCCTTTCTGTGAGGGACCTGCTGGAAGGTCTCACCAAGACACTTTCCATCATTCTACAGTGGCTTTGGACAACTGTGAAGTTCCCAGTGAACTGAAGATCAGTGAATGTGACCTCCACCTACAAGAAGGGCCAGAAGGAGGATCCAGGAGCTTCTGATTTCGATGATGGAGCAGATCTTCTTGAGCTCCATCACACAGAACGGAGAGGACAACCAAGGGGCCAGGCCCAGGCATCACGGCTCTATGAAATGCAGGTCCTGCCTAACCTGATCTCCCTCTAAAACAAGGTGACCCGTCTAGTGGGTGTGGGAAAAGCTGTGGACGTTGCCTCCCCGCCCCTTAGCGAAGCCTTGGGTACAGTTTCCCACAGCACTCTCCTTCAGAAACTCCTGGCAACAGGCTGCCTTGGATAAAATCTTTGCCCCACGGCTGGGCCCAGAGACTGGTGGGGAATGGGGTTCAGACTGGACTGGCTGGTGCCCAGTCACCACCGGTGTCCCCGAGCATTCAGAACCGGAGTTGGGATTTGCAAAGCTGGGGCACACAGACGTCTCAGAATGACCCAACAACGTAGTGGGGGCCAGCAGCAATCCTCCTCGTGCAGCCAGGGCCGAGGGGAGCACGTGCGAGGAGGAAGGGTGCTGCAGCAGCCGCCACCGCCACAGTGCTGCCCAGCTCGGTACAGCCACCCTTGGTGCAGCTCCTCCCTCCAGCATGCAACAACCTGAGTCTAGAGGTCCCGCGGTTGACGTCTTCTGGGAAGGCCAGCAGCCTGTGCGCCCTGGGGTCAGTCCTCCTCAGGGCTCTCACGAGCAGACCTTGCCCAGTCCCAAGCTGGGCAGCCTGTCATGCCCAGCAGGGTGCCAGGGGGGATGCCCAGCCGCGGTACAAGCCCCGGAGCACAGGGCAGTCCAGCACCTCAGCTGGAGGCTGCCAAGGGGGTAGAGACACCCTGAGCGTGTGGCAGAAATACCAGGGCCAGAGGCGATGACTCGGGGGCCGTGGGCCAGCGCAAGCCCCCCTGCACGTGGGCTTGGGGCTGCAGTACAGGGCTGTGGGAGGACACGGGGCGGAAAACACCTTCCCCGCAGCCCCCCGGCACGGCACCTCAGCTCCCCTCCGACAGAGAGGCGGCTCGAGCGCAGACCTGTCGAGAAGGACCAAGACCTTCCGGTGGCCTCCCTCCTCCGAAGCCTTTTAGGAGGGATTTTAATTCATGTAAATGAGCGTTTTTAATTTGGTATACTGGCCTTTATCTCTATGGCCATCTCATCTGCTTCTAAACCCGGCGGTGCCTTCCTCCTGCCCGCATTCCATCTGATGCATTAGGAGTAATTCTTTCTCCAAAGGGTTAGACCTTTTCCCTCCACACAAAAGTCGCTTATTTTGGATAAAGAGACGATTAGATTTATCTTTAATATTTTAATGGCAGCCGGGATTATTGGGTGGGAAGCCCCGGGTTCGGTTGTTGTTGGGGATTAGAATCTAATAAACTCTTCAGATTGGGATTTCTACCCCCCCCAACCCACCCCTGGTTTGCAAAGCACTCGTAT
>JAOXOE010000851.1:4071097-4085019 GCA_028565055.1 Phoeniculus purpureus | reverse complement strand
GGCACCCGGCTCCCGGCCGGTTATCCCGGAGCAGCGGCGCTTGGTCCCTGGGAACCGGGGCCGCGGGGTGGTGGGGTGGTGGTGTCGAGCTTCGTGGGTTCTGCTTGTTTTGCCGGGCAGCGCCAGGAGCCCCCAGCGCCGCTTCCCCCCCCCCCACCCAGAGCCGGTTGCCGGTGCCCTGCGAGCAGCTGCTCTGTGCGTGTCCCCAGGTAGCCACCTCTCGACCGCCTCCCCGCAGCTGCGGGCTCTCGCCTCCTCCTCAGCTCCAGGGTCCGCGGGGCGAGGCGGCGGGGCCGGGCCCCGGGAACGTGACAGCCGGCAGAGCCGCGATGGGGGCCGCGGCTCGACCCGGGTTCCCGCTCCTCGCCGGGAGAGGGGCCGTCAAACACATTTGGGTGGGCAGCGATTAGTATTTCTCGAGGTAATTAACCCGGGGGGGCGATGCCCGAACCCCGAGTGCCCCCTGCGAGGGAACGGGGCTGCTCGGAGGCCGGGACGTGGGGGCGAGCTGAGCCCCGGCTCCTGCAAGGTCGGCCCTCGGCGGTGTTGGAGCCGACGAGCTGGGCTGCTCCGGCCGCTGGCCCTCGGAAGCGTCGCCGGCGCTCCGGCGGTTGCAGAACCCGCGGGGATGCTGTCGCCGTCCCCAGCTGACCTTTGCAGAGAATGAAAAACAAGGCAGGAAATTCTGCCGGTTGCTCCGGCCTGGCTGCGGGGTTTTTCCCGCACCGCTGGTTCTGACCCAAAACCTCAGTGGTTCTGCACCCCCGACTGCTGGAAACCTTCCGAGGTTGGGAGACGCCGGTGCCGGGGCCCTAGGAGCAGGTCCCACCCGGCCCTCGGTGGGTGCGTAAGTTTTTCCTGGGCTGGGAGCCAGCGAGCAGCCGCGTTATCCCGGGCCACAGCCGGGTCCGGGTACCTTCCGTGCGGAGAGAGCGCACGCGGCGGGCGGGATGCTGCGGTCCCGGACGGGACCTCTTGCTGGCGGCCCCCGGGACGCTTGTTGGAGCCTCGCGGCTGCTTTTTCATAGCCCCTTTGTAGGGTGCTTCTGGCGAGAGCCCCTCTCGGGACGCCGTGAGGAGAGGGGTTGGCTGTTGTTCTGCAGGGCACGTTGGGCTTCCCTGTTCCGTGCTGCCGGCAGCGTCCCCGCGTCCTCTGCTGGAGGGGAGGGCAGCTTGGAGCAAGGAGGGGTGAAGCCGAGCGCAGCCCCCGGTGGGGTGGGGGGCTGCCGCCGCCTCCTCTGAGCGCCCTGGCTTCTCGCTCGAGCCGTGGGGGAGCAGGAAGGAGCCCCACGAGCTCGGAAAATGGTGACAGCTCCAAGCCCCCCGTGAGGCAGAGGGGGAAGAGAGCAGAAGGGTCGGCTCTGTCTGGGCTGTGCGGTCACTGCGCAGCAGGAACAAGGGGGCCTGTGTGGGCTCCGGCTGGTTTCAGCCGAACCCAAATAAAGCCGCCGCTTTCCGCGGGCGGCCCGAGCCCGGCCAGCCCTGCGCCTGGCGCTGCAGGAGGCTCCCGAGCGACGCTGCCCTTAAAAAGCTGCTTTGCTGGGTTTTTTTCAGCTCCCCGTCGGCAGCCTCTCCTTTAATGGCGAGGGCAGAGCCCCGGCGTCCCCGCACCGGCCCGGGAAGCTGGGAGCGAGCTGGAGCAGCTGACTCACGCTGACCCTGCCCGGGGCAGCTCCAAACTCGCCGGCCGGTCGCCCCTGCCTGCCGGTGGCTGCAGCTTCGCGACGGGCCGATGAAAACAATCGGTGTGAAGAAGGTTGGGTGGTGCTGGGCGCCTGGGCTTGGGCCGAGCTGGCGGTTGGCGCCGGGGCTAAACCTGCGGAAGCGATGGCCCTTGTTTGATCCCCGGTGGGGAGGTGGCCGCTGTTGGCACGAGGAGGTGTCGCGCCTTCCCGGGGCAAAGTTTACGCCGGCCGGCGTGATGCATCCCCATCCCTCGCTGCGGCCCGGTGCCGCCGTGACTCACCGGCACCCTCGGCAGACGCGGGAGCACCGGGCGCCTCTTTGGCACGGCCCGGCTGGAATTCTGCCAGACAAAGTCAAAACCTGCCCCCGAAACGTGACGGTGGCCCCCGGGAGCGCAGACGGGTCCCCTGAGTCCGCACAGACACGAGGGGAATTCCTCTCCCAGAGCCCCCGAGCCCCCTCTCTGTTAGCAGCTCGTGGGGTGCCGGGTGCCTGCGGGCTCCCGTCGCCGGGGAGGGGACGTGGGTGGCTGGGGTTGGGACCGGGGTGGTCGGGGCCCTTCTCCTTGTCGCCGGGAGGGCCAGCGGCTCCCAGCCTGTCTCTGCTCCCACAGGGGGGGCATTTCCATCGCGGGGGGGTTGTCCGGGAGCGAGGCCGAGCGCCAAACCCGCCCCGATGACTTGTGTTGGGGCCAAGCCTAATTAAGGAGCTTCGTTAACGGGCCTGGCTTGAGGCCCTGGTGCTTTTCCCGGCGAAGTGTGCCGGCAGCGGAGCGGCCCGGCCGGTGGCCGCAGCTCGGGGGGCAGCGCCCCGTTTGTGCCGCTTTGCGTTAGCGGGAAGGGGGACGCCGCCGAGACGAGAAAGTGCCCGGTTCTGCGTCCTCCTGCGTCGGGGGCTGCACCAGGTGGGGTCTGACTGGCCCCGGTCCCGTGGGAATACTGGTCCGCGGTGCTGGGGAGCATCTGTGGGTTGGGGTGATGCTCCCGTAGCAGCGACAAGCGGGGAGAGCCCCGCCCCGGCCCCCCCGCGCCCCCTCCGAGGGCAGGGGCTTACGAGTCCCGTGTGGATCATCCCCAAGCTGATTAACTGGGAATGTCGCATCCTGGCTCTCGCAGCCGAGTGCCGGGAAAATCTCCTGCTCCACTAATTGGGCCGTTAATGAAGGTGGCCCCGGCGCTGGCCTGCCCTGACCCCGCTCCCCGACAAGGCTCCGATTGTCCCCCGGCTGGCGGCAGCAGGAGGAGGTGGGCGCCGGTTGCCGAACAGCCGGGCTCTCGCTCAGCGCCTCCTAATTAAGCTCCGACGCGCAGCTTCGTTAGCGGCTGCGTCTCGGGGGCACCCGGTGCCGCAGCGGTGTGTGGCCACCTGGCCGTGGCCCGGGAGCCCCTTGGGCTGGCGCAGCGCCCGCGGTCACACGGGCTGTGTCCGTCGCGGGGCATCTGGGGAGCCCCGATAAAACCTGCCCGTCTGCAGAGATAAAGTCCCGGAGCCCCAGACGGCCGCTGTCGGGGCTGGTTTTGCGGCCGCAGCTCCTGCTTGGGGTTTGTGTTTGCCCGGTGCCCTACAGCCCGCCCCGTTCCCTTCTGTCCCACTGTGGGTGCTCCCAGCGGTTCCTCCTGCAGCTCCTGAGGTGGGGAGCACCGGGGGAACCTCTCTGAGGTGGGGGCCGGGTGTTCTTCCTGCCCTTCCTTCCCGTCTCCAGCAGACTTAACCCCTTGTTTCCTCCCCGTTTCCCGCAGATGACCGCTCGCCTGATGCTGGCTGTGGGAGGAGCGGTGCTGGGTTCCCTGCAGTTCGGCTACAACACCGGCGTCATCAACGCCCCGCAGAAGGTGAGCCTGTGCCCGGGCACGCAGGAGCCGCCCCCCGCCCGCGGTGCCTGCGAAGCGAACCCGCCGCTCGCCCGGCGAAAATAGACCATCCCGCTAGGCAGCTTAGGGGCTGTGATGGGATTTGTGAGGCAGCTGCTCGGCGCCCGCCTAGCCGGGAGAGTTGGCTTCGGCCCGCTCGCGGTGCCGCGGGAAGGATCCCGGCACGGCCACGGGTGGGACGGGCCGAACTCTTAACCTTGGCTGTTAGCGGCAGCGCTGGGAGCTGATGAGGTCTTGAGTCATCCCGGGCGGGTGGGGAGCGGCTGCTCCCCTGGGAGCTGGGTGTCCCGGACGGGAAACGCTGGGCTGTGGGTGCGGGGGGGGATGGAGGATGGCAGGTGCTGGCCCTAGTGCAGTGCCAGGACCCTCCAGCCGCTGCGGCAGGTACGAGGGACCCCTGAGAACCATGGCTTTCCCCAAAGCCTGTGACCTCTGGACATGGTCAAGGCTGGGAAGTCCTAAAGGAAAGTCAGCTGGGAAATCCCGTGTGGGGCTCGCAGCAGGGCCAGGCAAAGCTGCCCTGCGGGGTGAGGCGTTGGGGGACGGAGCGGGGCCCAGCCCTGTCCCAAGCATCACCCCAGGCTCTGGGGAGCCCTCCCAGAGGTCTCACCACGAGTGTCAATCCCGTAATATCGGGGCAGTAAAACCCCATCCTGAGCACCGAGAGGCTCCTTGGGGTGAGAAGGCCCCGCACAGGGACTTCTCGGGGCCCATCTGTTGAAAAGACTCGAGGGGCCGTCGCTGGAGGCTGATGGAAGCACAGGGAGCGCCCCAGTAGGGCTCTGCTCCAGCACCTTCCTCAGTGCTGCAACCCATCAGTGCTTGGCCCTGGGAGCCTTGGGGGTGAGAGCAGCGCTGGGACGTTCGCGGACACTCGCTGAGGAGCAGCTCCCTGGTCCCTGCCCTCTTGGCCCTGAGCTCCAGCAGAGCAGGGAGCAGCTGCTGCCTTCCTACCCGGGGGCACCAGGAGCTGCCCTCCATCCCTCCCTGAACCGGGAGGAGCTGCGCTGGGTGGTGCGGGCACCCCTGGCACGAGCTCCAGGTGCCCCAGGAGTGCCGGCTGCCCCGCTCAGGGTGTCGCCTCAATTTCCCTCTTGTGCTGGTGGGTTTCCCCCTCCCTCAGCGAGCAGTGGGGGCCAGGTTGAGCGCTGCCTGGGAACAGGGTGCTCTGGGCACAGAGTGGGGGTCAGGGACACATCAGGGTGCAGGGTGAACGTGTAAGGATGAGCTGGGGCACGGGGCTGCTTGGGATTGGGGTGGGGAGGCACCAGGGAGCGGGGTGAGGTGGACTGAGGTAACAGGAGATTAAGATGTCGGGGCACAGAGCTCTCAGAGGTCTCTGTCACCTTCAAGGCCCTTTCCAAGATAAAAGATGTTCTGGTTCTGCGTCCTGAGGTGTCGGGTTGGCACCAAGTGGGACAAAGGCCTCGAACCAGGGTGGGCACTGGGATGGGGATTCCCTGGGGCAGGATGCACCAAGCACAGCGTGAACACGGATTGGGATGGGGTTGAGGTGCAAGGTACCTCGGGACACAGAGTTGGGACTGGGGTACTTAGGGGTGCAGCAGGGCCTGGGCTCTGCTGTTCCCCCAGGGTCAGCAGCACAGTGGCTGCAGGATTTGCACTCCCCTTGCTGGTGGCCAAGGAGGCTCCTGTCTGGGGCTGCTGCTGAGCCCTGGCTGTGTGGTCCTGCCCACAGAGCCAGTCGGCACTTGTAGGGTGCTGCCAGGTGAGGGGTGGGGAGGGGACACCCCACATGGGAGTGCAGTGAGGGTGAGGGGGGAAGGTCTGGGGCGGTGCTGGCTGCAGTTTCTGTGCTTTTGCAGTCCAAACTCCTTGTTGCTTCATCCCCTCCCAGCAGCGGCGACTGGGCTGATGGTTGGACTCGATGATCCCCAGGGTCTGTTCCGACCCCAATGATTCTGTGATTCCACTCACCCCTTTGTGCAGGAGGAAGGGGGCTGGGGGGGCATCAAGGCAAAGCACCGCCCAGGTTGGCGCGGCCGGCGCTGGACCATCGGCTGCTGCTTGGATTCACTCTTCAGTGCTTCAGGGAGGGAGGGCTGGAGGCTTTTGGGGGCGCAGGGGGAGCTCGAACACGGAGGAGCTGGAGGGGGCAGAGTGCAGGGACCTGCCCGTCACCTCAGGGAGCCTCGGCCGGTCCTGAGGCCCCAAGTCATTGGGAGCTTGTGGGAAGGAGCCCCCGCAGTGCCAAAACCTGCAGCTGAAGCAGGAGGCAGAGGAAATCCCTTCAGTGCGGAGCGTCCAGGGACTGCGGGGCTGTGTGCAAGGGCAGCTTGAAAGCCGGGAGACCCTGACGTTGCTGGGGTCTGCAGCAGGGCTTGCCCCTGCCCCTGCTTGGCCGGGCCGAGCGTGCGCAGGTCCCGTCGGGGCAGCCGGGTCTCGGGGCCGCTGGAGCTGCAGCGTGGAACCTCTGCTCCTTCCCACCGGGGCTGGGGACCCACTCGCTGGCCCTCCGGGAGAGGAGCTGAGCTCGCGGCAGGGCGCCGGCCCGCACGGGTCGGTCCGGCAGGGTGCAGGAGAAGCGGGCGCCTGGCCCCGCGGCGCAGGGTGGCAGCAGGTTGTTGTGCCCTGGAAACCCCCAGCGTGAAGCCCAGGGGAGCGTGGCGGGAAGCCTCCAGGGGAGAAGTGATGGGAGCTGCTTGGGTGCCCCCGCTGTCCTCCTCCCCTTCCTCCTGCAGCTCTGGTCTCTGCCCCCGGCTGCCTCCTGCCCCGGGGGGCAGCGTGACCTCCCCACGGCCGAGGAGATGCTCTGGCGAGGCCGAGACTCGCTGGGCAGGGCGAGAGCAGAACCAGTCTGGCCGCATTTCCCAGCGCATCCCATCAGGTTTCCTCCCTCGGGTTGGAGCCCGGAGCGGAGCCACCGGCCCGGCGGCTCCCGGCCCCATGACACATCGTCTTGTGAGCTGCTGCCCTGGCTGGTCAAAGGTGGCTGGGCCGAGGCCAGGCGCTCGGGAACGCTGGCGGCGCGGATGAGACAGGGCTGCTGTTAACCCCCGGCTTCGTTTCTGCCCCCTCGCTGGCCCTGGCAGGTGATCGAGGACTTCTACAACCGCACGTGGCTCTACCGCTACGAGGAGCCCATCAGCCCGGCCACGCTCACCACGCTCTGGTCCCTGTCTGTTGCCATCTTCTCTGTGGGGGGCATGATCGGGTCCTTCTCCGTGGGGCTCTTCGTCAACCGCTTCGGACGGTGAGCGCCGCATGGGGGGACCCCAACCCGCGCCCCTGGGGCACCTGCCTGCTGCCGAGAGCTGCCCTCGGGCTTCTCTCCGCTCTCCTCCGACCTCCGTGCCCGCCGTGGTCCTCGTCACCCTTGTTCCTGCCCTCCCTCCGCAGGCGCAACTCCATGCTGATGTCCAACATTCTGGCCTTCGTGGCCGCTGTCCTGATGGGCTTCTCCAAGATGGCCTTTTCCTTCGAGATGCTCATCCTTGGCCGCTTCATCATTGGCCTCTACTCTGGCCTCACCACCGGCTTCGTGCCCATGTACGTGGGGGAGGTGTCGCCCACGGCACTGCGGGGTGCCCTGGGGACCTTCCACCAGCTCGGCATCGTCTTGGGCATCCTCATCGCGCAGGTGAGGGCCGGCGAGTTGGCTGCGGGGTGGCTCCCCTGGCTTTGCTGCTGACGTCCGTCAGGTCTGCAAGGACCGGGGTTCAGGGCAGCGGCGCAGAGCTGGGCTCAGCCAGGGCTCCAGGGGTGGCCCCGCAGTGCAGCAGCAGCAGAGATGCTGCGAGACCCTAACGTGTGGGGTGGGCAGCGCTCCGGGGTGATGTCTGTGGGCCGCCTGCAAGGAGTGCAGCTGGCCCAGGCCAAGCCCGTGGGGCTCTGATGGGCGGCAGACCTGGGCCGGGGCGGCTCAACCCCTGTTGTCCTCAGGTGTTCGGCTTGGACCTCATCATGGGCAACGACTCGCTGTGGCCGCTGCTGCTGGGCTTCATCTTCGTGCCCGCCCTGCTGCAGTGCCTCATCCTGCCCTTCGCGCCCGAGAGCCCCCGCTTCCTCCTCATCAACCGCAACGAGGAGAACAAAGCCAAGAGCGGTGAGCGACCCCAGCCCGAGCTCGGCCCCGCACGGGGGTCCCTGGCGCCCCCTGACCCCGCTTCCTGCCCTTAGTGCTCAAGAAGCTGCGGGGCACGACGGACGTCAGCAGTGACCTCCAGGAGATGAAGGAGGAGAGTCGCCAAATGATGAGGGAGAAGAAGGTCACCATAGTGGAGCTGTTCCGGTCGCCCATGTACCGCCAGCCCATCCTCATCGCGATCGTCCTGCAGCTCTCCCAGCAGCTCTCGGGGATCAATGCGGTGAGGTCTGGGGGGCGCCCGGCTCGTTGGGCTGCACTGGCCCCGGCGCTGAGCTGACTCCTTGCCCACCCTCCGCAGGTGTTCTACTACTCCACCAGCATCTTTGAGAAGTCGGGCGTGGAGCAGCCCGTCTACGCCACCATCGGCTCTGGCGTGGTCAACACGGCCTTCACCGTGGTCTCGGTGAGCTGCGGCCACCGGGGAGGGCGGCAGGGAGAGGGTTCCCCTCCGGGCCGGGGCTGCGCTGATGGGTCTGTCTCTTCGTCCCGCAGCTCTTCGTGGTGGAGCGGGCCGGGCGCAGGACCCTTCACCTCATCGGCCTGGCGGGGATGGCCGGCTGCGCCATACTCATGACCATCGCCCTGACGCTGCTGGTGAGTGCTGGCCGGGCTGTGGAGGGCCCCCCTGCCCCTCGCTCTGCTGGCTCGCAGCAGCAGCTCTGCCTGGAGAAGGGCTGCGAGAAGGCTCCTAGAGGTGGTGGCTGCCCACAGCTCTCTGGGGCTCCCACGGATCTCATCGCCAGCCGCGGAGGAGCCTCCTGGCTTCTCGGCTGGCAGCACGTTTGTGTCCCCTGGGGCGGCCGCCTGCCCCGTCCCCTGTCCCTGCACTGACAGCTCTCTTTGCCCTGGGCCAGGACCAAATGCCCTGGATGTCCTACCTGAGCATCGTGGCCATCTTCGGGTTCGTGGCTTTCTTTGAGATCGGGCCGGGCCCTATCCCCTGGTTCATCGTGGCCGAGCTGTTCAGCCAGGGCCCTCGACCTGCTGCTTTTGCTGTTGCCGGTCTGTCCAACTGGACCTCCAACTTCATCGTGGGGATGGGCTTCCAGTACATCGCGGTAATTGCCCCCTGGCGCTCCTGGTGGGGTGGGGGCAGCAGCCTGTGCGGCTTCTCCGAGCTCCGGAACCGGGCTGGGCGGATGCCCTGTGGGGAGGGGGACGGGGCCAGGCTCTGGGCGCTCCTTGCGGGTCCCTTCTGACTTGATGGGCTCTGCGGAGGGGAAGGAGGACCCTCGCACAGGGCGACGGGTGGTGGTGGCTGCTGGAGGGTCCTCGGGCTGTGGTCTGGCGCTGGTGGCGGAGCAGCATCTCCACCTACGCGCTCGCTCACCCCTTCCTCCTCTTTCCCCCTCAGCAACTCTGCGGCTCCTACGTCTTCATCATCTTCACGGTGCTGCTCGTCCTCTTCTTCATCTTCACCTACTTCAAGGTGCCCGAGACAAAGGGCCGGACCTTCGACGAGATCGCCTCCGGCTTCCGGCAGGGGGGAGCCGGCCAGAGCGACAAGACCCCGGACGAGTTCCACAGCCTGGGTGCCGACTCCCAGGTGTGACGGGCCCTGGCCCCGCTTGCCACCTTCTCTCCTGAGCTCCTCGGCTTTTCTGTTTGAAATCGCTTTGTCCAGAGACCAGGACGGCGGGAGCGGGGGCTCCCCCAGACACCCCCCGGCCGCGGCAGGGACCGGTTCTCACCCCTCTGGGTTTCTCTCTGCTAGGAACAGTTTTACTTGTCGTTGTTTTAGCGGGTTTCGCGTCCAGGATTTCAAGGCCAGTCGGCGTCTGAGAAAGCAGCCCGGTGGCTCCTCCGGCGCCGGGGCCGCCGCCGCCTGCATCTGGCGACTGAGAGCCCCTGGGACGGGAAACCCTGGCGAAGGTTTTAAAGCTGGAAACACTTTTACCGCTCTAACCGTAGGGAACCGACGGGTTTGTTTTTAAGACGACGACTCTTTCCCGGGGCGGCCCCGGCGGCTCTGCGCTCGGGGCTTCCGGGGACGGACCTCGGCGGCGGCTCCTTCGCCGGCTCCCAGCCGGGAGCGGCCAGCGCGGGGCCGGGGGCGGCTCTTGGCTTAGGTTCGGAGCCGGCAGCGCTGACCCGGCGCCCGCGCCCCAGCCTCCGCCGCCCCCCGCCTCGCCGGGCCCCACCGCCGCGCGGCTCCGTCCGCTCCCTGCTGTACGGACTGGAAGATATTTATGTTCTCTCTGGGTTTGGTCCACGGTTGCTCGCGGTAGACGTCTAAGTTATAGCGGTTCCCCCGGGCGAGCCCGTGCGGCAGCCGCCCGGGGGCAGGCGGCGAGTGCCCCGCGCGGCTGCGGGAGGCTCCGCCCGCGGCTCGGAAGAGGCCGTCGAGTCGTTCCCTGCACTGTCGTCGTTCTTGCACTGAACTCCGGGCTCGGGGTGTCGCGACCCCCTCTCCGCTCGCTTCTCAGACGCCGCTTGAAGGCGGGAGAGCGGCTCCCGCCGCGCCGCCGGCCGGCACCTTCCCGCGGCCCCCGGCGGGGGTCTGGGGCGGGGGTCGGTGCTCGTAACTTATTTGTCTGCGCTGGGGAGTGAGGGCAAAGAGCGGCCGGGGGCCCCCCCTGTGCCGCGGCGGCGCCGGGTGGCGGTTGAGAAGCGGCGCGGTGCCAGCCGAGTGCCAAGCGGGGGGTGCGTGAGCAATAAACGAGGATGGATGCAGCGACCACCGGCCGTCTCCTCGTGCCTTTGTCCGGGCCGGCCGCGCCCCCCCTCCCCTCTGAGCTGGGGCCGGGGCCCTCTGCTGCAGGGGGGGTTGCTGGGTTTGAAGTGTGGGAGCTCCCGCCGGGCCGGGCCTGGCCGGGACTGCCTCAGCCCACCCCACAGCTTGCCCCTGGGCTTGTGACCCGCTCTGTTTGGGGCTGGAGCTGTGGGCACCAGACCTGGGAGGGAGGGAGGGCAGGAGGCGGCTGCTGCTTCTCAGTGGAATTTTCTCTCCCTCCGAGGTGCCAGGAGCTGCAAGTCTGAACACTTTGGGACAAAGAACTGCCGATCTCGGTCAGTTTGGGGCTCTGCTTTCTCTCCCCAGCTTGGCCCTGAGGTGCCGGTGCTGGATGGGGCTGGGGCAGTGTCCTAGGAAACGGCTCTTGCAAAACCTTTCGGGGCTTCCAAGAGGCTGCTTTGCTTGCCCAGGGCTCCCTGCGGGCTCCGTTCCCAGCCCCTGCCCGTCAGCGCTCCTGGAGATGCCCAGCCCTGAGTGAGGTTAGTTTCCACGCAGCCGCCCGGCCAGCAGTGGTCCCGCCGAGCCGATGTCCCACCGTGTCCCGCAGGCTCAGCCAGGCTCCAGAGTGTCCCCAGGGATTATGCAGCAGCACCAAATCCCCGGCCGCAGTGACCCAGATCCGAGGTGCTGTGCCAGCAGGCGCCGTCCTCCGCCCCGACAGGGTGGTCGCTCCAGCAGGGGGGTCCTGCTGAGAGTGGAGGTGCCCACTGCTGTCCCCTAGGAATACTCGGAGGCCTCCCACCCTCGCCAGCACTGTCCCAGCCCGAGTAGCACCACTGCACCCTGGCACATGGGCTGGAGCAGAGACTTTCCCTGCAGCTGCAGCAGCAGCATCAATCCCTGCTAATTGCTCAGGCCCCAGCTTGACGGGGCGGTTGAAGCCTGTACTTGACTCCATCCCAGCCCAGCGAGGCAATTAAACACACTCGTAAATCCTCCTGAAGTAAATGAGACTTAATAGCAGGCTTAAAGCTCAGCTGAACCCAGAGCTCGGCAGCGGGGTGAGTTTCCCTTCTCCTCCTTCCCAGCTGCGTGAGGCCTCCACATGCTCTGGTGGCTGGGCTGAGCTGGCCGCGCAGCCCTCACCGGGGCTCTCCCCTAGCCCTGCTCCAGCGCGTCTCCCCCACGAGACACCTGGGCTCTGGTGCAGTCCTCGCCCGGGCGGGAGACTGGGGGAGTCGTGGCTGGGATTGTGCTTGGCAGAGGCCCTCGTGTGTGGGGACGCAGGGACTTGCTCCTCCCGAGCTGGTGCCTGGGCGCTGGCGAGCTCGCAGCCACGAGGAAGCCGCCGCTCCTTGGGGTCGGACCCTCTGGCTGGAGCTTCTGGCCTTTTCCCCCTTCCCCTCGAGACTTCTGCCCGTCCCTCACACTGGGCTCGTGGTCCTTGCTGGACACCAGCTCTTCCCTGAGTGAGTCTCTTGGTGCCCAGAGCTCCGAGAGGCCCCTAAAGCTCTGTGAGAAGTGAGGATGCAGGTGTCAGAGGGGCGCTGCAGCAACACTGAGCCCAGCCCAGCCGGGTCCTGGGGAGCCGCTGCCAGCCACCCCGGCTAGGAATGCAGAGGGGACCTTCCCGTGTCCCTCCCCAGTCCCTCCCTCATCAAACTGAAAAGCAGCTTGAGGAAACCAGTAACAAACAGACTCAGCTGGCCTCAGCTTCGGGTCTGACAATGCGACGACGTCAGACTCTGTTTGCCCAGTCATCCGTCATTAGGTAACGCTGCCTGCGCCCTGCTGCCGGCTGCCTGCACCCTGTGCCTGCTGCCTGCACCGGCTGCCTGCGCCCTGCAGCTGCACCGGCTGCCTCTGCCCTGCAAGGGTCTGGTTGTGTCTGCAGGGGTGGCTGTGATACCTGCAGCGGCCCCCTGACCAGTGGCCATGGAGCAGCTGCAGGCTCTGGCTGCTCGGCTCCTGGCTCCAGAGGGTGACCTGCGCCGGCAGCTCTCCAGGGGAGGCAGAACTGCCAACGGGTATTGCAGGGAGGATCTGGGGTGCAGACAGAGATTACTGAGCCCAGGCCCCTGCGCTGTGGAGTGGCACCTCTCGCTTCCCAAAGCTGTTCCAGGATCCAACCAGCTGCACTGACTTGGAAGGAAGCCCCTTGGTTCGCTCAGTAGCCGGTCCCAGGACCAGCCAGTCTCGGCTGGAAAGCTCTGACTTCTCTGCGACTGGAAGGTTTTCCTTTCTGTCCCCCAGGTTCACGAGCCTCGACGGCGCAGACCTGGACCTGGACCTGGCTGCACGCAGAGCTGCTGAGGAAGTTTCGCCCTCAGCCATCCAGCGCCGCGAGGCCACGGTGGGCTCGGGAGCGGAGCCTAGTGACCCAGAGGCAACAGGTCCAGACGAGCTCGCCGGACCCTTCCACCGGAGGACGTCACCTGCGGTCAGTCCGTGCAGTCGGTGCCACCTGCATGCAGGACACGGGCAGGTTCCCAGGGCTGCTGCTGCTTTGGTGCCTGCTCTTGGGTGCCCGGCCCTGCTTCTGCCGCCCGGGCTGCGGCTGCAGGTAGAAGGGCAGGGTCGCGCTGGGCGGGTGCACATGCCGGCACCGCAGCCCAGACCGTCCCTTTATCTCTCCAGGCATCAAAGAGTTGCTGTACGAAGCACCCAGGCTGCTGGATCCCAGGTCCGTACCCACAGGTATCTCTCCGTGCAGCCACCCACGGTGTCGATGAGCCCTGCGCAGGGATGTGGAGTCCTCACAGCCACATGGGAAGAGCACCCCTGGCACCCCTGTCCCGACTGGAGATGGTATCAGGGAGCCCCGTCTGGGGTTGATTCCCACTGCAGCAGCTACTGCTGGAGAGAGCTGGGGCTGGGGGTTGCTGCCCTGCTGCCCTGCACTGACAAGGCTCTTCCCAGCACCAAGAAGACAAGGAGCAGAGCCCTTGGGGCTGCAGCGGAGCCCTTGGAGCTGCGGCAGAGCGCAGGGCAGTGCCAGGCCCATCGTTTATCTCCTGGTGTTTGGTGCCCCTTTATGTCCCAGGGAGAGACCCTGCAGCCTCCCTGCCGAGAGCCTTCTACAGATGATGCACCCGATTAGCAGCACCAGCTGGTCCATCCATCCCGCTGCTGCAGAAGATGGAGCTGGAACCTACCGGAGGGAGATTAAAAGTCTCCTTCACGTAATTAAATAGAGACAAAAGAGCTGCAAAGAAATGGACTCGCTGAGTTACAGAATCGCTTGGGCTGGAAGAGACTGTTCAGATCTTCACGTCCAGCTGCTCTCCCAGCGCTGCCAGGGCCCCACTGAGCCCTGCCCCTCACCCCACAGCTCCAGGGCTCTGCAGTCCTTCCAGACACAGGGACAACCCCCTGCCCTGGGCAGCCCTTGTGAGGCAGAAATTGGTCCTCAGGGCCAACCTCACCCTCCTCTGGGGCAACTTGAGGCTGTTTCCTCTTGTCACTTTTTCCTGGGGAGAAGGGACCGACCCTCCCCCTCCAGGCTCCAACCCCCTGAGTCTCAGGCAGTTGCAGAGAGCCAGAAGGTCTCCCTGAGCCTCCTCTTCTCCAGTTCAACCCCCAC
>JAOXOE010000851.1:4014615-4029635 GCA_028565055.1 Phoeniculus purpureus | reverse complement strand
GGGTGGGGTGTCACCTCTCCGATGCAGCCCCGGAAGGTAGCATTGGTTGGGGGGTGCAAAGGGGGTTCGGTGCCCCCCAGGTAAAGGGGGGAGCGGAGGTTGAGCCCCTGGCTCTTGCCAGGCGAGGAGCGTTTCACTGGTGTGGCAGCGTCCACGGTCAGTGTCCCGTCCTTGTGCAGCCGCTCGGCCGTCACCCGGTGCCAGTGGCCCAGTGCCACTGGTTCAGTGCTCCGGAGGACGGCCGGGCCTGTGAGACAGGACGGAGGCGTCAAGGCGGGAGGAGACGGCAGCATCTCCTGGGGACTAGACAGTAGCATCGCAGGGGGCCCCTGGGAGGTGCCCTGGGTGATGCCAAGGGACCCCAGTGACCAGGATGACACTTATTGACCACAGCAGCATCTGGAGACCAAAGCGGTGCCGGGGACTCCTGTGGTCTGACAGTGACACCTAGAGACACTGGCAGTGCCTGGGGACCCCGGGGACACCAAGGGGCCCCAGAGACCCTGGCATTACTTGGGTCCCAAGGTAGCGGAGGGCATGGTTCCCCAATGCTGCCAAGGGAACCTGGCAACGACACCAGGGGGTGCTGGTACTGCCTGGTCGCCCCACCTAAACCCCGTGCCACCAGTGCCCCCATCACCTGAGCCCAGCTCATAGCGGAACTCGAGGTGGCCATCGATCATGGCCAAGGCAACGAAGTCCTCGACGGGGGCAGCTTTGCCGGCGCTGAAGAGCAGGAGCCCATCAGGTGCCAGAGGCAGGAACTCGGCCTCCACCCGCAGCTCATGGTGAACGTTGGTGAGGGGCGGGTAGGACACGAAGGCGCCCACCTCGTTGAAGGACGGCACGCTCACCGCCTCACCTGTGACACCCCAAATCAGCGCCTGGCTGGGGGGACCGTGACCCGTCTCCCACGGTCTCCACCTACCCAGAGTGACCCAGTCCCCATGCCCACCTCCCCAGGGTGCTCCTTAGCCCAGGGTGGTCCCACAAGGGCACTCCCCATCGTGCCCATCTCCCTGGACCGGCACTCACCAGCTTCTCCCCAGATGGTACCTAATCCCCTGTCCCTATCATGCCACCGCCCCCAGGGCATTGCCAGTCCTGTGCCATCTCCTCAGCACAGTCCCTAGCCGCATTCCCATCTTCCCAGTCCTACGCCCACCTCCCTAGGATGGTCCCAGTCCTCTGCTTGTGTGCCCAGCACCTCCTTGGGGGTAGTCCCTGCCTCACGCCCACGTCCCCGCGGGGGTCCCAGCCACCATGACCCTCTCTCTGCGGTGGTCCACATCTTGTACCAATACCACGAGGTTGGTCCTCAGCCCCATGCCCACCTCCCCTGGGCGAGCCCCACGTCCTCAGGGCAGTGCCAGCCCTGTCCCTGTGTCCCAGTTGCGCTCACCCTCGGTGCACCGGTCCCCAGTCTTGCCCAGGTGGCAGCGGCAGGTGTAGCCCTGCCCGTCTGGCCGGTTGACACAGGTGGCATCGGCCCCGCATGCCTCTGTGGGGTGACGAGCCGTGAACACCCACTGTGGAGGCCCCCCGGGGTGACCTCTCCGTGGGGCTGACGCCTACCTGGGTGGCAGTGCAAAGCCCGCGAGTACTCGCAGTTGCTGCCGGTGAAGCCATGGGGGCAGCGGCAGACGTAGGTGCCGCTCTCGGCGTCCTGGCACACACCACCGTTCTGTGTGGGGGCAACGTGGGTGTCAGAGATGGGGGGGACTGGTGGCAGTGGGTGGGCACCACCCCCTCAGGCCCACCTGGCACGGCTGGTCCTGGCAGGTGGGGCAGCTGGTGATCCCGTGTGCCTGCAGGTCCAAGTCCCCAAAGGCCACCTCCTCGCCCTGGATGCGGAGCTGGCGCACGCAGCCTGCAGAGGGACGGAGACGGGGCGTGACCCGGGACCCCCCGCTGCGGCGCTCCCTGCGAAACCCGTCACTCACCCATAAACCCGCGGCTGAGCCCCGTCTTGGCCACGGCGCTGAGATCGGGGTAACCGCCCAGGTACAGCTCCTCGTTCAGATCCAGCCCTTGGAACTTGCCCTGTGGGCACCAGCGGGTGGGCACCACCTCCAGTGCCCTGACCCCCGCCCAACCCACACCAACCCCGCCCCAAGAGCCACACCTGGGAGGTGCCATTGACTGGGGGGTGCCCGTCAACAGCCAGCGAGCCCCGGGTGAGGTTGCGCAGGAGCCGGACCGTGTGGTACTCGCCCAGCCGCAGCGGCGTTGGGTGCCGGATGGTGGCCATGCCTGAACCGGCGTCAAACCTGGGGGTTTGGGGGTGCAGCGGACGTAAGCGGGTGCTGGCACCCATGTCCCCACCTCCACCCTTCATGTCCCACAGCACCGGCACATGGGTCTCACCTGAATTCGGGGCGGCCACCCACCAAACCGAAGGAGATGAAGTCGGCACCGCTGGCTTTCCGCTGCCCGTTGTAGAGGAGAAGCCCTGGGGGGTGGCAGCGAGTGAGGCAGGGTGGCAACCACACGGGTATGGGGTCACGTCCCTGAAGGACCTCGAAGTACCATCAGGACGGGGAAGAAGGACCCCGGAAGGCGTGGGGGTGCTCAGGAGGGAGAAGACGGAGCGAGGGATTGGGAGGGAAGGGAGAAGGCTGGAGGCAACACGGGGGGACGTGGTGGGGAACCAGCAGCACCCCGCCAGCGCTCACCGTCGGCAGCATCCGGTCGGAAGGTAACGAGGATCTCGAACCTCTTGTAGGCATCCTTGATGGTGGGCAGGGGCAGGAAGGAGCGCGGCGTCTGCCCGAAGTACGGGACCAGGCGCTCTGCAGGGCCGAGGGGTCAGCGGGCAAGGGCACAGCAGCCCCCCTCTGCCGCTGCCGCCGCCTCATCCGCTCACCCTTCCTCACCTCGAACCTTGAGGACGTAGTAAGCCGTCTCCTGGCCGTGGCGGTTGGCGGCGGCGCAGGCGTAGACACCGGCATCTTCGTGGCGCACGGCCGGCAGCATCAGGACATTCCCCTCCACCCTGGCACCTGCCGGCAGCTCACCCTCCAGCTGCGGTGGAGCGGGGGATTGGAGGGGGTCAGAACCATAGGGTGCCCCTCGCCCGCCCTGCGCCCCCGTCCCTCCAGCTCACCTTGCTCCAGGTGATCTCGGGCACCGGGAAGCCTGACGCCAAGCAGGGCAAAACAGCCGCCGACCCCAGCGAGACCTCCTTGACTTCGGGCTGCCCGGCGATTTGAGGGGTGGCTGAGGACACACCTGGGTGTCAGCACCCCCATGGCGGCACCACGCGTGTCCCTGCAGCTCCCAGCCAGCCCTCACCTTGCACGTGGAGGATGACGTGGGACTGGACGGTGCCCACAGCGTTGGCAGCGGTGCAGCGGTACTGCCCGGCGTCCGCCCGCTCCACTCGCTCGATGGAGAGGGTGCCGTCGCGCACCAGCACCCCGGGGCGGATACGACCCCCCACTTTACTCCAAGTGACGTGGGGACGGGGATCGCCCAAGCCCAGGCACTCCAGCTCCACCGTGGTCCCTGCCAGCACTGTCTGCACTGCTGTCCGGATGTTGATCAGAGCCCTGGGCAGAGCTTGGAGAAGGCACCCGGCTGTGGGGTATCTCCTTGGCACCGGGGAGGGCATCGTGGGGTGGGGTGGGCTGTCAGCAGGAGGAGATGGGCAGAAACAGGGCGCTCAAGGGCATAGGCAGGCTACTGGGGTGGCCATGGGCAAGGAGAGAGATTAGGAGTGGTGGGGTGCCCATGGGCATGGGGAGACTGGGGAGCCAGTGGGCATAGAGAAGGATTGGGGTATCAGAATAATATTGTGGGAAGAAATTGAGGGCACGGGGTGCCCATGTGCATGGGAAGATGTGGGCAATGTTGGGGTGCCCACAGGCATTGGGGACAAGTGTGGGGGGACATGGGCGCAATCAAGGCACCTGAGGGGTATTAGGGTGCCCACGGGTGCAGGAAGAGATTGGGGGGGGTCCGTGAGTGTAGGAAAACGGTGGCTACTGGGGTGCCCATAGGCATGGGGAGGTAGGGCTACTGGGGTGCCAATGGATGTGGGAGGATGGGGGGACGATCCCATGGCTCCCATGGGCAGCGGGTCAGTGGGTACCCCTGGTTTCGGGGGGTCCTGGTGTGCCAGCGTTTGCAGGCGATGGGTCGGGGGCTGCCAGGCCTACCTTGGATGGTGATGGTGGCCCTGTCCTCTGCCTGCCCGCCCGGGGCACTGGCCCGGCACACGTACACCCCCTGCGCCCCCCACGCCAGCTCCGGTATCCTGCGGGGACACAGCTGCGGTGTGGGAGCTGCCAGGGAGCAGCCATGGGGATCCCGCTGCTCTGTCCCGCCGGCCTTACCGCAGCACCCCGTCCCGCACGCTGTGGTTGGGGGGCAGCTCCCCGCCGTCCTTCAGCCACTCCAGCTGTGCCCGCGGGTCCCCCCAGACGGCGCAGGCAAGCTCAGCCGAGCTGCCCACCCCACGGACAAGGCTCCCCGGCGTCACCCGCACCACCAGGGGGCTGCCAGCGGCATCCTCGCCATCACCACCGTCGCCTGGGGAGGTCGCAGAGCCCTGATGGTAGCCAGTGGCCACAGGGGCACCCTGGCGCAAGCTGACCCCGGGGCATGGGCTCTCACCGTGGACGGCCACGCGGGCCAAGGCCTCCGCGGTGCCAACGCGGTTGGTGACGAGACAGCGGTAGGTGCCGGCATCGGCAGGTAGTGCCGGGCTGATGCGGAGGAGGCCGGCGCGGTGGATGACGCGTGCCGAGAGGCTGCCGTTGACCTTGTCCCAGGTGTAGGCCAGCGGCGGGGTGCCGTGGGCCAGGCACTGCACCTGCAGTGCGTCACCAGCGCGCACCGTGGCTGCCTCTGGCAGGCTGGTGGCATACGGCGGTGCTGTGGGGGTGGACGGTGCCGGTCAGCGTGGCAGCAAATGGGTCGACAGGACACGGAGGGCACGGGCAGGGGTGCGGGTGGGCGGGTGTGGGGAGGCCCCAGAGCTGGACGGATCCATCAGGCAGGGATGGACGGAGGGGCTCGCACGGAGACGCAGAGGCAGAGCTGGGGCGGCTGCGTCACGGATGGGTCCGCAGCGAAGAGGCGGACAGGGAGCACCGAGACGAGGCAGACGGGTGTGAGCCGGGATGGGTCAGAGCTGGGCCGACCCGGAAGGAAGAGATGGTCGGAGGGGTGCGAGAGGAGGTGGAGAGATGCGGACTGGACGGGCGAGAGGCAGCCAGACCCACGAGCCGGGGGGCGCAGAAGTAGAGACGGGTTCACACAGGGACAGGACGGGACGGGCAGAGGGGCGCATCCTCAAGAAGGGCTGGACCGCAGAGCCCGGGAGGAGATGGAGCAGAGGGCGAGTGCCCCGCCAGAGCCACAGGGCCGGACGGGATGTGGGGAGCAGTGATGGGGATGGCCACGTGCAGAGGAAGAGCAGGGAGCAGCTGGGGACGGGTGATGCCCACCCAGGGGTGAAAGGCAGCAGAGGTGGCAGTGGGGACGTGGGGCCGCCCCAGCCCCCTGCCATCCCCTTACTCTCTACATCGAGGGTGACGAAGGCCTCGGCAGAGCCGGCGGGGCTGCTGGCGTTGCAGATGTACTGGCCCGAGTCCTGCTGCGCTACATGGGGGATGACCAAGGTGCCGTTCACCACCCGGTGCTGCCAGGGCAGGGGCGCCCGCAGCTTCGACCACTCGATGCGGGGCGCCGGCTCGCCTGTGGACAGCACCGTGGCCAGCGGGGTCACCGGCAGGACACCGGCAGCGCGTCCCTCGCCGCTGACACCAGCCGCCCCGCACCTCTTGCTGCGCAGTGCAGCGTGGCGGTGTCCCCTGCCACCACGGTGATGGTGGGTGGTACGGTGACTTCGGGGGCACCGGGGTGCCGCTGCGCCATCTCCACGTTGACGTCCACCCGGGCCTGCGCTGAACCCAGGGCGCTGTGCGCTGTGCAGATGTAGGTCCCAGTGTGCTCCAGCTTGGCTGGCAAGAACTGGGTGGTGGGGGACAGGGTGGGTGGTGAGCACCAGGCACCCACCGGCATCCCACGGCACCCTTGGGCGCCCCACGCACCTGGAGGATGGCCTGGCTGTCCATGTGCAGCAGCGTTTGGTGCTCCACCTTCTGCCGGGAGCCCAGCCGGCTCCAGCGCACCAGTGGCCGCGGCTCGCCCCGGCCAAGGCACTCCAGGCTGAGGGATTTGCCCTCCCTCACTGTCACAGGGCCTGGTGGCATCACTGACACTGTGGGGGCACCTGCAGAAGGAGGACGTCAGCAAGGAGAAGACAAGGACGTCACCACTCTGGAGGCATCTAGAGAACACGGAAGATGTGGGGATGGGGGCACCACGTCTGCCGGGGCACCTGGAGGACATCAGCATTAGGACACGGGGACCACTCCTCCAGCAGCAGCTGAAGCACAGGGGGAGAACACGGGGATGGAGACACCATCCACCTGGGGGTGTCTGGACTATGGGGAGGACATGAGCGTGGGGACAGGGACACCCCTGCTCCAGGGGCATCTGGAGCACGGGGAGACACGAGGGCTGGGACTCCACCGCCCCCAGGACATCTCAAATACAGGGACATCAGCGTGGGGACGGGGACACCCCCGCTCCAGGGAAGGATGGAGAGGACCTGGGACACCACTGCCCTGGGGGTATCTGGATGAGAAGGAGGCTGTCAGTGGCAGGATGGGGACAGGGACACCGCTACCCCAGAGGCACATCATGCAACACACAGGGAGGGGGACAGGGAGGGAGACAGGGATGGGGCTACCCCAGCCCCCTCGCACCTTGCACCAGGAGGTTGACAACGCTGCTGGCAACACCAAAGCGGTTGGAGGCCACACAGTGGTAGGTGCCCTGGTTGCCCACGTGGGCACCAGTGATGGATATCACCGAGCCATTGGGGCTGATCTTCACGTTGTCTGGGCAAAGAAGAATCGTCAGCACCAGAACTACCCCGAGGACCGTGCCAGGGCCACCCTGGGGCCACGATACCTTGGAGGTGTTGGCCAGGCGCCATCCGCCAAGTGATGTTGATGGGCCGGGCGCCGTCGTGGACGCGGCACTTGAAGGCAGCATCCTCGCCTGGCGCCACCGCCATGCTGTGCGGGTCGATGGAGATGATGGGGCTCTGCAGACCTGCGGGGACAGAAGAGTCGCTGGGGTCACCCGCGTCCCCCACCTCCCTCTGGCGTCCTCCCTTGTCCTGTGGCTACACTCACGGTAGCTGGAGCTGTCACGGGAGGTGACAGCGATGGTGACAGCGGCCTCGCGGGAGACGCTGCCCGTGTCTGCCCGGCACACGTACTCCCCGGAATCAGCCACCGAGAGCTGCGACAGGCGCAGGCGGGACCCTGAAACCTGGAGACACGATTGCCAGGAGCACTGGTGTCAACCGGCCACCAGCGGCCACCACCCCCTGCCTCGCTGGCACCCCCGCCTACCTGGTGCTTGGCTGGGAGGGACCCGCCGCGCTTGTACCAGGTGACGGCGGCCTGTCCCTGGCCGGCCACCACGCAGTCCAGGTCCAGGGTCTGCCCCTCGGTGACGGACGACGCCGAGGACTCGATGTGGACGGGTGGAGCGACAGCGGCGGCTGCGCGGGCAGAGTGAGGGGTGAACGTCCCTGGTGCCCTGCACCAGTGCGGACCCACCCCCGCGGGCCGGCACTCACGGCGCGGCGCGGCGGCTCCATCGTCGATGGTGACAACAAGGGACGTCTCTTGCGTGACCCCGCCGGCGGCCACCCGGCACACGTACTCCCCTGAGTCGGCCGCCGTCACCCGCGGGATGCGCAGGCGGGTGCCCAGTACCTTGGCCGGGGAGAGGCGGGCACCGTCAGCACCAGAGCGCGGGGCAGGGCACAGCCTGGGGCGGCCCCCCGTCGGCACCTTACCTGGTGGCTGGCGGGCAGGGAGCCGCTGCGCTTGTACCACGTCACGGTGGTGGGGCCGGAGCCTGCCACCACGCAGTTGAGGTCCAGGGTCTGTCCCTTGGCGATGGCCGAGGCCGAGGACTCGATGCGGAGGGGCTGGGAGATGCTGGGTGCTGAGAGGGGACAGGGAGAGGGGCCGCTTGTCACCGAGACGTCGGCCACCCTTCCCCAAGGGCCGCCCCCGTGCACTCACGGTAGTAGGTGCCTGTGCCGCTGGGCACAGTGACGATGACGGAGGCCTCCTGCATGACACCGCCCAGGGTCACCCGGCACACGTACTCCCCCGAGTCGGCCACTGCCACCTGGGACAGGCGCAGGCGAGTCCCCGACACCTGGGTGGGCAACAGGCCGGGGCAGGTTGGTGCCCGGCGCAGAGCCATGACCCGCAGGGCAGCGCCAGCGCCCCAGAGTCCCACCTGGCTGCTGGGGGGCAGAGCCCCGCCGCGCCGGTACCAGGTGATGCGCGGGTGGCCCTGTCCCGCCACCATGCAGTTGAGGTCCAGGGTCTGTCCCTCGCTGACGGCAGCGGAGGAGGTCTCGATCCTCACCGGCGGCGTGACACCGACAGCTGGGGTGGCGGCGGCAGGGTCAGCGGGGGCAGCTGCCCTGTCCCCGTCACGTCCCCGCGTCACCTCCCCCCGCCCCCAGTACCATAAGAGGAGCCAGCACCAGTCTGGATGGTGACGCTGAGGGACGTCTCGTGCGTGACCCCGCCAGTGGCCACCCGGCACACGTACTCGCCCGAGTCAGCCGCCGTCACTTGCGGGATGCGCAGGCGGGTGCCCGACACCTAGAGCCGGGGACAGACACAGAAGAGGGACAAAGGCCTCAGAAACTCCCCCAAATCCCTTTCCCGCCCCGAAATGCTGCCCTCAGTGTCCCCGACCTGGTGCTTGGCTGGCAGGGACCCACCGCGCTTGTACCAGGTGACAGTGGCCCGGCCCTCCCCGGCCACGATGCAGTTGAGGTCCAGGGTCTGCCCCTCGGCCACGGAGGACGACGAGGACTCGATGCTCACAGGGAGGGTGACACCAGCAGCTGGAGCAGAGACAGGACCGTCACCGCCTGTGGCTGCAGCACCGACCACTGGCCCTTGTCCCCTCCTGGCCCCCACTCACGGTAGGTGCTGGCACTGCTGGGCTGGACTGTCACCACGGTGGAGATTTCCTTGGTGGTGGCCCCACTGGTCACCCGGCACACGTACTCGCCTGAGTCGGCTGCTGTCATGTGCAGCAGCCTCAGCCTGGAGCCAGACACCTGCAGGGAGGGGACACAGGGCTCACTGGGGCCATCCAAGTCTGGACGGAGCCATCGGAAATCACACAAGGCCACCAAAGCTCTCATGGGGCCACTGGGCTTGCAGGGGGCCACCTGGGCATACATAGGGTTAGGGTTTGCATGAGCCACATGGGCTTGCACGAGCCACCCGAGCTCCTGAGGGGCTGCCGGAGCTTGCGCAAAGACACCTGCATGGTGTGGTCCGGGTTTGCACGGGGCTACCTGGGCTGGCACAGGACCCAGGGGCCAGCACCAACCAGCGCCCCCAGGGACCCCCCATCCCGTGCCCCGTACCTGGTGCTTGGCTGGGAGGGTCCCCCCGCGCTTGTACCAGGTGACAGTGGCCTGCGTGGGGCTGGCAATGACACAGTTGAGATCCAGGGTCTGGCCCTCGGCCACAGGCGATGATGAGGATGAGGACTCAATGCGCAGAGGGACGGTGCTGCCTGGCACTGGGAGCCCAGATGGGTTAGAGACAGGGGCCATGCGGGTGGCTCCTCCAGAAGCCAGTCACCCCAAACTCCTGGACACCCCAGAGCAGGAACCCCCTATCATGGGTACCAGCCCATGTCCCCTCCCAGCCCTCAACTCACAGTCGGCGCTGGTGCTGCTGGGCTGGATCGTCACCGCGATGGAGGCTTCCCGGGTGGTGGCCCCGTTGGTCACCCGGCAAACGTACTCGCCTGAGTCAGCCGCTGTGACCTGCAGCAGCCGCAGCCGGGATCCAGACACCTACAGGGAAGGGACACAGGGGACATCTGGACTTCAGTGGGGCTGCTAGGGATTGCATTGGCCACCTGGGCTTCCATGGGGCCTCCTGTGCTTACACGGGCCACTAGGGTTTGCATGGGCCCACCAGAGCTCGCAGGGCCACTTGGGCATGCACAAGCCACCTGGCATTGCAGGGAGGCCTCAGATCTCACAGGGGCTACCAGAGCTTACACGGGGCCATCTCACCTGGCACAGGCTACCTGCATCTGAACGATGCCACGAGGGCTGGCAAAGGGGCCACCAGGGCTCGCGTGGCACTGCAGGCCAACACCGAGTGGGGTCACCCCCCTGAGAGACCCTACCTGATGCCTGGCTGGGAGGGACCCCCCCAGCTTGTGCCAGGTGATGGTGGCCTGTGTGGGGCTGGCAACGACACAGTTGAGCTCCAGGGTCTGGCCCTCGGCCACAGCCGACGCCGGGGAGTCGATGCGCAGGGGGGTCACGTTCTGGGATTCTGGGGGCGAGGACAGGAGGGTGACTGCCATGTCCCACATGGCCATGGCTCGGCACTGGGACACTGTCACCACGGTTCCCACTCACGGAGGGCGCTGGCAGCGCTGGGCTGGATCGTCACGACGACAGCAGCCTCTCTGGCGGTGGCCCCGCTGGTCACACGGCACACGTACTCGCCCGAGTCGGCCGCTGTCACCTGCAGCAGCCGCAGCCGGGATCCAGACACCTGCAGGGAGGGGGCGCAGGGGTCACTGGGGCTTCCACGGGGCCACCTGGACTTGTGTGGAGACCCCTGGGCTTGTGCAGCGGACCACTCGGCCTGGCTCACACGCCCTCTGGGCTTCCACAACGCCCCTTGGGCTTGCAAAAGCACCAGCTGGGCTTGCACAGGGCCACCTGACCTTGCGCAGGGCCACCTAGGCTTGCACAAGCCATCCGAGCTTGCACGGGGTCACCACCAGGGCTCGCAGGGGATCAGCTAGGGTTGCCCCGGGCTGTGCGCCAGCTCCAAGCCCTCGCTTTGGGGACACCCCCCTCAGTGCCCCTACCTGGTGCCTGGCCGGGATGGTGCCCCCACGCTTGTACCAGGTGACAGTGGCCGGCCCCTGCCCAGCCACCACACAGCTGAGGTCCAGGGTCTGCCCCTCGGCCACCGCGGACGAGGAGGCCTCAATGTGGACCGGAGCACTGGGCGCTGCCGGCTCTGCAGGGGAGAAGACAGAGCTGCAGCCGCCCGCGGGGTGCCAGCATGTCCCCCCCGGGCGCCACAGAGTCCGGCCTCACCGTGGGAGGAGCCGGATCCAGGCACGACGGTGATGACGACAGATGCCTCCCGCGCGGCAGCGCCCAGGCTCGCCCGGCACACGTACTCCCCGGAGTCGGCCGCCGTGACGTGGGGGATGCGGAGTCGCGACCCTGAGATCTGGGGTCGGGGACGAGCGCTGGGGTCACAGAGCAGGCAACGGGGCGGGACTCGGGGCACTGCCCTTGCTGCTCAGCCCCTACCTGGTGGCCCGCGGGCAGGGCGCCTCCGCGCTTGTACCACGTCACGGTGGCCGGGCCAGGCCCCGCCACCTGGCAGTTGAGGTCCAGGGTCTGACCCTCAGCGACGGCCGGGGAGGAGGACTCGATGCGGACGGGCGGCGCCGCCCCTGCAGGGAGGAACGGGGCAGAGGGACGTGGGTGGGTCATGGCTCCGTCAAAAGCATCCCTAGGCGGACCTGCCACCCCCAGGCGCCTCACCTGGCACCACCAGCACCTCGATGGCGGCACGGGCAACGCCAGCGGTGCTGGCGCCCACGCAGAGGTAGATGCCGCTGTCGGTCGCCGCCACGGCAGGGATGACCAGCGCGGCAATGTCGCCATGTTCGGCGCGGGACTGCGGCACAAGGGCAGCGATGAGGGGCACTCGCGGTGCTGCCACGCCCCTCCCCGCAGCACCTGAGGGTGCCGGTGCCCGGCTCACCTGTGGCGGCAGGGTGCCCCCCTGCTTCTCCCAGCTGATGGTGGCAGCAGGGGACCCTGAGACACGGCAGTAGAGCCGCACCGTGGAGCCCTCCTGCACCTCTGTCCGCTCCGGGCTCACCTGCACCTGGGGCCCGCCTGGCGCTGCAGGAGGAGCTGGGTCAGGGTGGCGCTGGGGCTTGGAGGGACAGCGGAGGGCAACGGGGGGCAACAGGGGGCAGCGGGGGCCGCGGGATGGCGGCTGCGTGACGGGGACATCGGGGTTGTGGAAGTGACGAGGGGCAGAGGGAAGGATGGAGCTGACGGGGGTGAGGACTACGGGGGTGAGGACTACGGGGGTGAGGACTGCGGGGAAGTGGGGACAGCGGGGCTGGGCAGGGAGACGCAGCGACGAGAGGAGGCGGCAGACGACGGGGATGGGGACGAAGGAGACGGACCATGGGGACGATGCCCACCTTGCACACGCAGGAAGGCTCGTGCCATGTGCTGCCCTGCACTGCTGCGTGCGCGGCACGCGTAGTGCCCCTCGTCGGAGGGCTCGACAGCGCTGAAACGCAGCGTCCCGCCCTGGACCACCGCCCGCGGAGGCAGCGCACCTGCAGGCACCCAGCCCAGCGTCACCCCCCAGGTGCCAGGTGCCCAGGCCCAGCACCAATGTCTCCTCCCCAGCCCCAGCAGGCACCTACCGAGCCACTCGAGGGTGGGTGGGGGGCTGCCCGTGGCCACACAGCGGAACTCGGCCGGCTGCCCTGGTGCCACACTCAGCTGTGCCGGCTCCACGGCGGCAGTGGGGGCGGCGGCAGTGCCAGCTGTGGTGAGACCCAGGATCGGGGGGGCTCAGGGCTCACTAGGACCCCCCCGCACCGCGGCGCTGACCCCAGGCGGTGGGAAGCAGCAGAGGTCGGCACAGCGTGGCTGGCACGGAGGGGTGCACGGCGGAGCCCTGGCATGCAGCGGGTGCGGGAGTGCGTGAAGCTCCCCCAGCGTGGTCCCCCCGGCCACTCACCTGGTCTGTGACCCTCCATGAACTCCACGGGGCCGTAGAACATCTGGGTCTTTGAGGGGGCTGCAAGAGAGGGCAGGTCTCAGGGGAGCGGGCTCACCAAGCGTGCCCATCACCACCTCAGTGTCTGGGCACCCACCCATACGGGCAGCGAGCAAGCCCATCGCCCTGGCCCCTGGGCAGCAAAGCTGCTCCTTGCCAGGAGCTGTCTACCCAGGTAACCACCACCCTGAGGTCTGGCGCTCAGGTATGCCCTGACACGATGCCCCGTCATCCGCACTGCCCACGTCACCCCAGGATCGAGGTGCCGCATGTGCCCACTCCCTGAGCGTGGTCACCGTGTCTGCCGAGCTCGGCTACGGGGCACTGAGTGAGTGAATGTGCCCATCACCAAGCAGTCAGCCCAGTATCTGGGCACCAAGTGCGCCCACTACCCCATCCCACAGTACCTGGGCACTGACTGTGCCCACCGCACCAGCACCCAAGCACCAGCTGCACCCACTGCCCTGGCGTCTGGGCACTGGGTGTGCCCACCACGCCGTCACCAAGGCTCACCCTGCACGTAGAGCGTGGCGGTGCCCTCGTCCATGTCAAGCATGTTGGAGCCGGTGCAGACGTAGACACCGGCGTCCTCGGGGCGCACGCGGCGCAGCGTCAGGATGCCATTGAAGTCCACCGCACCCGGCGGCAGTGTCCCATGGTTCTGCCGCGTCCACACCAGGGTGTAGGCGGGCGACTGGTGGCAACAGAGGGACGGGCCTGAGGCCACAGGGATGGGCACAGCAGGTGGCATCCACGGGGGAGAGGCGGGTGCCCGAGGGTATCACACAGGGGCACCCAGGGGTGCCTGGGGGACCGACACATGGCTGGATGGGCAGCCAGGGGTAGCCCTGTGTTCCACGGCGGGTGGACACGAGAGGGTGTCGGTGTAGGCACCGGGGGATGTTCAGCAGGCCCGTGTCCCTCTGCCCTGTGTGGTCCCAACGGGCACCCTGGAGGTCCCCGACAGCACTGAGGGGGGTCCTCTGCGCTGTGGGGCTGGGGGACACGCAGGGGTGCTTTCACACCCTGCCCAGCCAGCCGGGTGCTCAGGAACGTACCCACGCCCCGCGGGCGCCCAAGGGTGGCCGCCAGCTCCCTGCAGCACCAGGGCCCCCCCAGCTGACCTTGCTCCTAGCGGTGCAGACGAAGGTGACGTCAGTGCCCGGCTTCACCCGCTGCACCCGCTTCTCCTCCACGGTGACAGTGATGGGTTTGTCGGGGATTTCTGCGCCGGGACAGGAGAGCTGAGCCCCCTGCCCCTGCGGGAGCCACCCCTGCCCGGGTGACAGCGCCCTACCGGTGACGACGACCTCGGCGCGGCTGGCGTTGCTGTGCCGCAAGTTGCGGCAGGAGCAGACGTAGACGCCGGCTTCGGCGGGCTGGATGCTGGCGAAATGCAGCTCCTCGCCTGGGTGGGGAACAGGCAGGCGACTGCTTGTGCCCCTACCATCTCGGGTGCGCTCCGGTGCCCACCCCGAGCCCCCCCCTACCTTGCCGCCGGCTCTGGGCACCTTCCGGCAGGGGCCGCCCATCTTCTCGCGCCCAGTGGAAATAGAAGGGAGGGTCGCCGGTGGCCTGGCACCGCAGGGTGACGGTGCTGCCCTGGGGCACTGCGGTGCGCAGTGGGTGGATGTGGACGGCCAGCGGGACCTGGGGACCCACCGGGACACAGGCCTGGCCCCGCACAGTCGGGTCGCCCACGTAGCCAGGGGTGCAGCTGTGGTGCAAACGACGTTGGGGAGGTTTACGGGGGTGCAGGTGCCAGGGTGACCCAGCAGGGTGGGCAGACAGGGGCAAGGCCATCACAGCGCAGACACTGAGGGGGGTGAGCGTGGAAGGGCCGTCAGGGTGCACCTGCTGGGGTGAGCTCACAGGAGCAGTGGGGTGCACACACTGGGGTGTACACATTGGGGTGCACCTGCTGGGGTGGGGGTGCTGGGGTGGGCACGTCTGGGGCAGCACAGCAGGGAGAGCCCATCAAGTTGGGGAAGTCAGGGTGGGTACAGCAAGAGAACATCGAGATGAGCTCCTTGGGGTGACCACGTTAGAGTGGGAACACCCCACAGCACCCACCGGGGTGGG
>JAOXOE010000851.1:3993669-4004851 GCA_028565055.1 Phoeniculus purpureus | reverse complement strand
CTTTGAAGTGGGAGGGCTGGGGGAAGGCTCTTCTTGAGAAGCAGCGCTGTAGTGCAGACGGGTCTGGCTTGTCTGCCAGATTTTCTGGCTGCAAGCCGAGAGTGTGTCGTGCGTGACATCCCCAGGTGTTTTCATGCTCTAAGCCGCCTGGCCCCAGCACCTCGCTCCAGGCCGAGTGCCGTTTCGCACCAGCGCGAGCTCAAGGGAAAACCTTCGTAGCATTAGAAGAATGAACGGCAAATGAAAGAACTGCCCGGAACGTCCAGGGAACGCACAGACAAGACGGGCTTCGGTCCAGGACAAGGAAGAAACGCTCCTGCACCTGATCTGTGCCCACATCTTCACCTCGGGAAAGAACACGCAGGTCCAAACCATCGCAAAACAACAACCTCTTAAGAGTTCCTTGATGCCCCCCAACACCAGCTGCTTCGCCCAAAACTGCCAGAGCTGGGGAGGGGGTCACGGAGCCCCCACGCGAGGCCACCAGCAGCTGGAACCCTTCAGATGAGCACAACATTTAGTCTGAGTGCTGCGGGGATGGGACAGGCGTCCTGCAGCTCCTCCCGAAACCTCACACCCCCGTCATCCCTTCAAGCAACAACCCGACTCTCGGCCTCGTGTTTTGCTGGGGAAACAAGTTAAGAGGCTGGAAGTGGAGAGGCCGAATTTCGTTGTGGAGATACCCTGACAGTGCCCTCTCGGCTGATCCTTTTCACGTCCAGAAGCAGTTCGTTGTTTCCTGCCACTAACAGGGGACAGACCCTTCGCGGGAGCTACAGGTGCGAATTACAATGACTAGTGCATCCCTGAACAAGGAGAGAGGGAGGTAAAAAACCCCTCCGATGGGAACCGTGCTGCCCCCCGTGCTGCCCCGAGCCACAGGTGCTCCCGGCAAGGCCAGGCAGCAAGAAAGCTGTTAGAAGTGGTTAAAAACACCCCAGATTTCTAAAAACTCCACCTGACAGGACTCACAGTGAGCAGGTGGTTCTGAGAGCTCAAAGGCGCAGAGGGAAAAGCCCGGAAGGCTGGCAGGGACAGCCCAGAGCCTCGGTTTTTGAGCGAAACACATGAAGTTTGGGTCGCAAAGGGCTGAACCACTCCCGACAGACACCCAGTTCTGCGCGGCAGCAACAGAACGTGAGCGAGCAGAGGCAGGACTCGCTGCGAGCAGGCTCCGGAGCTTCGTATGAGCAGGCTGCGGTGGTTCTGGGGTTTAGAGCCCACCATCGCCCGCACCGCCTGTAAACGTGAGATGCTCTCGCTGCTGCCGAGCGCAGGAACGCTTGCGTGAGGGGGGCCTTCAGTGCAATCTGCTTTGACATAAGGCATTTCCTGGGGGGAACGGGGTGGACAGTCCTTTCAGAGTGGGGTCCTCTGCCTTCCGGAAGAGTCACAGAGTTCAGTCCCGGATCCATCTTTTCTTGTCTTTGTTTTCAAAACCTTTTAATACGTTAAAATCCTCTGCCCCTCTGGTTGCTCCCCTGTTGTCGATGCTTAGGAAACCATCAGTGTCCAAGTAAACCAGTCCCTGCGGAGACAAGAACCACCAGGACATGATGAGATGGAGAGAAGATGAACGTGGGATCCAATACAGGGGGGAAGAAGCCCATCGCCGGACTCACCTTTAAATCCCTCTTCAGGCATGCAGACTGGGGAGGAAAAGGGAAACGGCGGCGTTAGAAAGCTCCTGACAACTGCCCCTCAAAGGGTCTTTGGTCTCGGCAACGAGTCTCCCGTCCAGTGACACTGCAGACATCGATGTCTCCACTTTCCAGCCCAAACCCAACACAACCCTTGGCCACTGTCGTGTCTCCCGAGACCCCAGCAGCGCCTTCCCCACCCTGTCCCCCACCGCCCCGCTCCTCACCTTGCATGACGTCATCCATCGCCGCGTAATCCGCGATCGGCTCGTCGGCCTGAAACAGCAGTAGAGGGGGTGAACAAGCGAGGACGCTCATTCCGGAGCTCCGACCGATCCGGGGGGGAAGCAGGGAGCTGGGAACAGCCCAGACACCACCCAGGAGAGGGCCGGGGGCAACTGCTCGCGGACGTACCCGCGTTCTGGGCTCCGCAGCAGGACCCAGCTAACAAATGCCCCTTGAAAGACACGCGAGTGAGAAGCGAGAAGACTTTCCTCCCCCAGGAAGGAGCTGCGGGATGAACCTGCCCAATCCTCTGCCCGACTCCCCTGCGGTTTTGCCTTTTCTTTACCTTTAACAAAATGACGGACTCGGGGATGACCCCCAGGGCGCCAAGCGTGGCGGTGTCATCACTCAGCACCCTCCCGTCGATGGACAGGTTCTGGTCGAAGGGAGCAACTGAAAATGCATGCATGATCTGTGCCGACACAATGAGACACGCTGACTGTGTGCGCTGGGAAAGGAAGGCGACACCCCGCCGCGCTTCCCAGAGCGCGGCAGCCCACGCGACGCCCCGCAGGGCTCGCGGCCTCCCTGCCCGCGCTCCTAATGCCCAAATGCTGCGAGGGCGGAAAGGGACCTCCGAGGCTCATCCGACCCAGCCTCCTGCAGGTGCCTCTAGAGCTGGTGGCCAAGGACGGCATCCCGGTGGCTCTGGGATCTCTCCAGAGCATGAGACGCCACAGCCTCTCTGGGCAGTTCCCCAGCATCTTTTAGCCTCTACTGTACTCAGATAGCTTCTCTCTCCTGAACCAAGGGGCCCAGAACTAAATCCAACACTCCAGATGTGGCCTCATCAGGTGGGAGAGGAGAACCTCCACCGACCTGCTGGTCAAACCCCAGGAGAGCATTTGCCTTCTTGGCCACGAGGGCCCTACTGCTGGCTCATGGTGAGCTCTGCATCAACCAGGTCCTTCTCCACAGAGCTGCTCTCCTGCAGGTCAGTACCTGTACTGGTACAAGAGGTTATTCCTCCCCAGGGGCAGGACTCGACTCTTGAACTTAACTCTGGTCCTCTCCAGCCTGCCCAGGCCTGGCTGAAAGGCAGCATGGCGTGACTGTCTGCTCCACTCTCCCCAGCTCTGTGCCACTGGCAAACCAGCTGAAGGGGCATTCTGTCCATTCCTCTGGGTCACTCATGACGATGCTGACCAGGACTGGACCCAGTCCTGACCCCTGGGGAACACCACGAGCTCCAGACTTCCAGTGAGTCTCTGTGCCACTGAGCTTTGCCCCCCAGGCAGTTCTCACCCACCCGGCTGCCCACTCAGCCAGCCCCCACTCCAGGAGCTTCCCTGCGAGGGTGCTATGGCAGACAGCGTCATTTCGTGGCTTCTTACTCCAGACGACTTGTTCCTTGGAGGAAAGCCCCCATACCTGTATTTTCAGCTCTTTCAGCGTCTGATTAGCCGAGACAAGCAGCGCTTTCTCTCCTCGGACTTTGCGGTGGCGGGTGCTTCGCCTGATGCCCTGCTTTTGGTAGGCGCCGTAGCTCTGGTGTGAGATCTTCTGGCGCTTCGCACCGCTGTTACTCTGCAAACAAGAGGCTAAAACATCAGAAGCCCAAAACCGGTGGAAAATCCAGCCTCTTCCTACCCGGGAGTCCGTTTTGGTCGTGCAGGACAAGGCACAAATCACTGACAAAGGCCCCTGGAGAGCAAACTGGCAAATGCAAGTACCAAGACGACCCAAAGGATTTGCCTCGAAACCACAGTTCCTGCGTCCAAGAGCTAGTGTGGGGCAGACTGCCTGCCAAGCATGCAAGTCAACATCAAGGTCTGCTCTCTCCAAAACCCAAAGTGATGGTGTGGCATGGCTGGTGCCACTGGGGAGGGTTGGGGGGCTGTCCCTTCATGCTTGACCCAAGAGAACGATGGAAAAACAATGGGATCCGGTGGTACTTTGGGTCTCTACCTGGTTAAAATCTGGGTCCTGCTCCCCCTCTGGCTTGTTTTCCTCCCTTTCCTCTTCAGCTTCTGAGCTGCTCACGTTCAGCTCTGGAGCAGCATCCTTCATTACCTGAAGTCACAAAAATCATTCTCCGTAACTAACCCGACAGCATCAACTCCAGACCGCCGCATTACAGCACACACCTCACAGGGACCTCTGGGACGCCACCTCAACGCAAGGCAGGGCAGGAATAGTCCCAGGATCTGCTCCACAAAGTCTCCTCCACTCCTTCCCAGCTGCACTGAAGTACAGGCTTCGGCTCAGGAGAAGCCGCCTCTCGGCTGAACTGCAGGTGCTTCCTGCAGCTCACGGCTCACCCTCCTTGCTAAGCAAAGGGAAAGTCCCCAGAGGCCTGGACTGATTTCTATCCCATTAGCTGTCTGCTTCCCTGGTTCCTCTAAGCGTGTTGCGAAAGCTCCAGCCCAGAGGAGAGCATCATCTGTGAATCAGACCCGTCCCCAGCCCCACAGCAGCCTGGCAGAGGAGCTCAGCACTGTTATTTACGGGTCTGGAGGCTGCGAGCCCGCGAAATCGCAGGACTCTTCCCAAGCATGCAAACGAAAAGGATGCTCAGCCACGCCGAGGCAGACGGTCCTGGCAGACGAGGGTTCACTCTGATCTTCAGCGGCGCCCAGGAGACCGGCACACTCTCTATGCTGGACGCCCGAGAGCTCACTTCTCCGCCAGCGGCTTTGCAACTCATCGAGCAGTCCCAGCTCCCAAACACCCAGCCCCCAGGAGCCCTTCGGATTCCCGCACTCGACCCTGCATGGCCACGGCTCCACTCTGGCAGGGAGAGGCGAAGGAGGCACAGGGGGTCTGCAGAGCAGGGGCGATGGATGTGAAACCCTCTACGACTTTGCAAATGGAAACTGGCACCGAAGGAAGCAGCAGGTTCACGGGCTGGGGCTGGCCTGCTAAGGAGAGATCTCACAGGGGAGCCCTGGACCCCTCTCTCCAACTACAGCTGCTTAGTGAAGAATAGCTGCCTGTTCTTTTGGCAGCCCCACGTGTGAGCAGAGTCCTGTCCAGCGCCAGAAAATCCCCTCCCACAAACCAACTGCCCTCCACTGCACTGGAGCCAAGATCAAGCCTGGAGACAGACCGAAAGCCCTTTGCTGACTGCTCAGGACTGTGCTATGTGCTTGACGTGCCACAACCAAGGCAAAAACACCTGCCCAAGCCTCTAGGACCCAGCAGTTCTGGGGACTCCAGCTCTTCTGCTGCACTGCTGAGCCAAGGGGGATCACTGAGAGGCAAAAACATCCCAACCCCACGCTGCAAAGGTGGGGGAACGCCTCAGTCCGAGCTTGTCCACAAGCTCCCCTCTAAAAAAACCAAGGCGCAAGGAGGACCTGCTGCAGCTGGATTTGGGGTACCTGGAAAGCTAATTCTAGCCCCGATACCAACCACTTCAGAACCAGCAAAGCTGAGCTGTAACTCACAGCTTCACAGGGGTAAGGCACTGCGACTCCCTCAGGGCAGGGGTTAAGAGCTTGTTTTCTACTCAGGATAAACATCACTTGAGCAACTAGGAAAGAGGAGGAAGCAGACAGGCAACGCACTGGTAACCCCCTGATGCAGACACAAACAGTTACACCACCGCCGCAACGAGCCAAAGCCAACGATACCTGTGAAGACACCTGCCAAAGTTTTCCCAGGGTTGTAAAAAGCAGAACAGCTTTGAGGAGGCCAAATTTTCAGAGCAGCTACAGCCACAACTTCCCACTTGCTCTTTCAGTCCAAGCAACAGCTCCTGGGAGTGGCAGAGCTGGGCACGTTTTGCCCGCTGACAGTGGCAGCTCTGGCCACCACCACCACCGTCCCAGGCCGCCCAGCATCCCCACCGTCAGGTCCCAGGAAGTGTCGTGACACCGCGTTACTAAGTGGCGATGAGCAAGTGCAAAAGGAGGGAGCCCCTACCTTTTTATTATCCACCACTTTGTGGATGTAGATAGTCGCTTGGGTGTACTCACGCAGGTCGCGCTGCTGTTGGCACAACAGTCCTTCTCTGCACTCTGGACACAGATCTGGGGAGGCACAACGGGAGAAGTGTGTTGAACTGCTTCGGCTCCTTGCGAGACGCCTGCCCGAGGCCTTCCAGAGCAGATCACACAGCCAGGGGCACCAGCTAGGCTCCACCTCTCCCGGCCCTCAGAGCTGATCCCTGACCCTCAACATGAGCAGTTGCCCAGGGCGCTGGCACCAACAAGGGAGACAACAGAGGGCAGACAGAGGCAAAAGGTCGACTCACGGGGCTCAGAGGTGTACACTGCGCTGCCGGGGTCCGCCCCGGTGCCTGGTGTGCGGGTGATTTTGATGACGTGATCCACAACGAAGAGTTTTTGAATCCTCTCCCACTCGCTGGGCCATATGAGAGCTATACTGTGCAAAGGAACCAGAGCGTGCTTTATGATGTGGCAAAGCCAAGCCCCGAGTGAGCCCCTCGACAGCGTCTCCTCTTCTTTGGAGGCTGCAAAATCAACCCCTAGCTCCAGCTGCGCGGGGGGGCCCGAACGGCCGGGGAAACAGCAGCGCGTCATGAGCGCCACGGCTCTGCTCCAGTCGGAGGAGAGGGACAGGGAGAGGGAGAGAGGAGAGTCTGCTGCTTTAGTTCTGCACTGCTGCAGAAGCGACGCCACGGAGCACCAACTCCAGCCCAGCACCCAGCGCTCCGGGGCAAGTCTCACGGAGAGCAAATTGTAAGGAAGTGGGACCTTTCTGCCCGGGTCAAGCTCAGGGTGGTTTTCTGTGAGGAATTAGCCAAGCTGAAGGGAGCTGCCTTTTCCCTGACTCAACAGCCTCTGGCAATTTAGGTCCTGCCTGGCAAGGAGGCTTAGGCAGGCCTGACAAGGCGCCTGCGCTCATCTTGTTCCGGGGAAGCACCTGCTCTTCGTGTTGCTGCAGCTCTGGGAACATCTCCCGAGGCTCAGCGAGAGATGAGGGCTCCCGGCAAAGGCAAGACAGGCGAAGAGAAGAAACTCACAGTTTGGAGTCTTCTTTGGTCATGGAATTGTAGGTGAACATCAGGCCCCCGTGGGGACAGAGCAAAGCACTGTTTCCTACCGAGGACACAGGGCTGCAGCGTGCCGGCCTCCTGCGCGGGCAAAGGAGAGCAGTCTGCCGAGCGCGGCCAGGCTGTTTCACCACAACCACAGCTCTGTGGGCAGCCGAGAAGAAACTGCAGGTGTTTACAGACAAGATTCCAACAGGGAACACACTGAACGACAAGGAAATCAGACCCACGTTCCAGCGCACTGCAAAACTGCTCCCCTCTCTGGCAGAGATCTCCCCCTCCTGCTGCCAGCGCCCTGGGGAGGCCGGAGCCAGCGGTGAACTTAGCTCGTGACAGAGCTCCAGGCAGACGGAGCAGCTCACCGTGCTCCTGCCCAACGCGATCGGCCGGGTCGCACACGGAGAACGAGGACGGCTGGTCTCTTGCTACACATCCCGACTCAGCTTCCTCGTCTCCACGCAGGCAAACCCCAGGTGCCCCCACCCCACGCTGGGGTTCAAAACCAATCACTACCCATAGCCCCTCCCCAAAAGCAGGAAGAAAAAGGCACCCCAAATTTCAAGCCAAGGTACCTGACAAACTTCCTCCATTCTTCGACGAAGAACTGCGAAACGATGTACAGCTCGTCTGTCTCCTGGAGGGGGAGAGGGGAAAAGAGGCTCGCTCTTAGTGAATCCCACAGCAGAGCGGCAACGGCCGCCCGGCTCCTCCTGCAACGAGACCTCAGTGCTCTCACCATGACAACTCCATCCAGGCGTGCTGGGAAAGCCAAGCGGAGCAATTTGGGATCAAGCACTAAGCACTCCCGTGGCTAATCCCGTGTTTATTACAAAGTTAATTTAGCTGCAGATCCAATTACCTCTAATTCACAGCAGGAAACGGCTGTTTCCCCCGGAGCAGCTTAGACTCCCCGGCACTCGGCGCGCTCGCTGGCACCGGGGTCTATCGCGTCTCTGCGCTCCCGCCGGCGCGGGGTGAGCCTCTCTTGTTTGCCCCACCCTCTAAAACCCAGAAGCTTCTCCTCTGCGCAGCAGCACAGATTCCAAACCACATCTGTGCCCCTCACAAGGCAGCAGGGTTAGGGAAAACCATCGCTTTCCTGCCCGGAGGATTTGTCATGAGGTAGAAAGACTGGCAAGACCCAGAGAGCTGGGTGATGAAACCTTGCCCGTGTTCAGCCACCCCCGCCACCCTCCCGAGTGCAGACTCAGGCGCTCACTCCGTCTCTCTGCAGGAAAACTCAGCACCCATAAGGAATGTCTAAGGAATAGATGTTTGGTTGCTCCAAAATCTCACTTCATCTCTTCCACATTAAGCCCATCTGCTTATTTGCTTCCCTGCGCCTGAACTGCTGTGGATCAGGAGAACCCACAGAGCCCACAGGAGAGCCCCTCAAATCTTGGTTTGTGGAAGTCCAGAAACAAGTGGAGGGTGTAGGCTCATTGCCTGGAGCTTTTGGGGCTTACCCATGGTGACGGGCTTCAGCTTCCCATTGCCTGCTCTGACCCAGTACTACCCTCAACAGCCCCTGGTGTGACCCAGCAGTGCTTCAGCTCAGCACAGAGCATTGCTGGGGGCTTTCTGGCTCCCAGACTGGGGTCTGTGTTGACATCAGTATTTATCCATGGCTGGAGCAGGCACCCAGAAGCGGGAAGCTGCCCTCACACACAGGAGTGGTCCAGGCAGTCCAATCACCAGTGAGTGCCACGAGACACCCAGGAGCCAAAGCACAGAGCCAGCAGCGTGTGCCACGTCTTTTGAGGTGCCTCGAAGCCCCAGGAAAGTCCCTGCACGCTCGCACCAGGGAGAAAGCGGGACGAGGCAACTTGCACAGCCGTTGCTCCCATTTGCTGGGCTTCAGCAGTTATGGATGTTCCGCCCCAGCTTCAGGGATGCAGCAGGGTGCTGGAGCACGTGGGAGTTTTGTCTGAGCAGGGCAAGAGCCTGGCCTGTGCCGGAACGCGCACGGAGGGCTGTGGGAAGGTGCCTCCACCGTTTCAGTCCTTCTCGGGACAGATGTCAGCACAGCAGGAACGCTGTCGCCGCTTAGCTACCTGACTCAAGGCCAGCGACGGCCGCGCTGGCACAGGAGCCGCTCTCGTGTATCGGCAGCAGGGCTTCGCGCCAGCGCGGCCGCTCAAGGGAAGCCGTGCCTCGTCGCAACTCGGGTGCGAGCTCAGCCGGCACGGGCACGGGGCTCCCCGGCACCGAGCGAGCGGCCACCAGGCAAGTCTCTCTTGAAGGCAAAATAACATTTCTTAGGGAGGGGAAGAAAAAGCCCAGCTAACCCTCCCTCAAGCCCTGCTACACTCCCCTGAGTCACCCTCCGTCCCGTACCTGAGGCCAGCTGCCCAGGCACGGTCTGCACTTGTCATGAAACAGGTTCTGAAGAGAAGTCTTCTGCTCACTGGCCATCATCTTATGGAGAGCTTCGTTTTCCTCCCCTTCACGCTCCAAAACCTGCACGGAACAGTTAATCGCACACCGCTTCAGTTCCCAGCCGCCGTCACGCCGATGGCGACTCGACTGCGCCGCGCCGGGTCACGTCCTAAAGAGCAGCAGCACCGCCAGCACTCGGATACCTTGCACTGGGAGCAGCACTCGCTGCTGCTGGGGAACTCTGGGGCTTTTGGAAAATACTGCTGGAGCTTCTCCCAGGCCTCTCTGGAAACCACCCTCCGCTCGTTCTCCGATATGCACAGGTCACCTGCAGAGAGAGAGCCAAGAGAAGGCCTTTGCTCGGGGATCTCCTGCAGCTCCAGCCAGATCGCCGAGGTTACAGGGTATCAATGAGGGAAAGATGCCCCCGCGCCGCCAGCCAGCTCCGCGTCAGCACAAACGAGCACAACCACAGCGGAGTCACCTTGACCCTCAGCAGCTCCGTGTCCGGACAGGAAAAACCTTAGGAGAAAACTTCAGTTCCTACCAGTGTCCTTCTGACTTCCGAACCCGTGAACCCAAGCAGCTGATCACACACAAGCAGTGGTTACGAAACGCCCAGAAAAGCAAGGAGAGAGAAGCCAGAGGGCCCAGGACTACTGTTTTCTGATCGTGGCTACCCATTTGGACAGCACCTCCATTTACCACGCTGCAGACTAGCGCTGTACCCTGTTGGACAGCAGCCAGGTGCTTCCCACCCCCTGGAAAACAAAATGAACCCTGGATGGTCTCCAGTGGCCTTGTGAGCCCGATCCAAGCACCTCAAACGCTGGACACTCCAGGGAAGCCCTGGGCTGTGCAGACGTGCAGAGGGGTCGCCAGCTGCGCTGTTATCCCGATGCTCAAGCAGCTAACAGAAACAAGCGCCCAAAGAAGAGTTCAGCAGGAGGCGTGGGTCACTGCAGCGCCGGCCCCACAGACGCACGGCCCCACAGACGCACGGCCCCACAGACGCACGGCCCCACAGACGCACGGCCCCACAGACGCACGGCCCCACACACGCACGGCCCCACACACGCACGGCCCCACACACGCACGGCCCCACACACGCACGGCCCCACACACGCACGGCCGCACTCCAGCGTCTCGGGAGAAGCGAGGCGGCAAAGGGATCCAAGCAGCAACCCGCCGGCGGCCCCGATGACTGCCCAGGGAAAACACGACTGCATCTCCCCTGCGCCAGCACCCAGGAAGCGAAGACACAGCTGTGCCCACGCTGGGGGCAGCCGCAGTGAGGACGACGAGAACAGGCATCGTGGCACAGAGACAAATCGCATCTGGGTGGGGACGGGGAACAGCTCAACAAGATTCCTCCAGCAAGAAGGAAGCGGAACAGCGGCTGCAAAGTTGTGGCACTGAGGGGTGTCCAACAACAGGCACGTACCTGTTTACCTGCTTTTCTGCAGCCCGAGGAGCTACAGAAAGAAGGGAGGGATAAAAGGCTCCTTCCTCCCCACCCTCCACTACCTCCTCAACATTACAAGCAGCTTCTCCACCATCACTCCAGCCAAGCCTGGACTTCTGCCAGCCTCTAACGGGGAAAAGCCAGCCATGTTCCCCTCCTGCTTTTCCTCTAATAAAGAAGGGTCGGGCCGGACTGCTTCGATGCACCACCTGCTCTTCATCAAGCCTGACCAAGTGGCCCAGCCTCACCACATGAGGAGGCAGCACCAGACTGGTCTCCACAGCCAGCAAGGCTGGGGAGAAAAAGAAACCAGCCCTGAACTTGTACAACTGAGTGCCTTGACGCAATTAATGAAAGCAGATTTAGCACGCTGCGAGCAAGCGGGTTTCTGCGGAGGACAACCAATTTCTAAACACTTAATTTTTCAGACGACGCAGCCCGGCTGCTCTGTTC
>JAOXOE010000851.1:3976215-3993569 GCA_028565055.1 Phoeniculus purpureus | reverse complement strand
CACTGACGTGAAAGTCTTAACTTGGTGGCTGGGAAAAACTACTTGCTGGGGTCGGGCAGCTACCAGAAAGCAGGAAAGAGCAGCTGAGATGCCAAAGGACTGCTGAAAGGAAGCCTGGCTGGCACTTCTGGAGGGCAGCCAGCTCGCACAGAAGCGCTGCCTTTTCCGGAGCCTGCCGTGACAGCAGGAGCTTCCCTCACGGCGACTGAAGGCTGGAGGAGCCCATCCACCTGCTGGGGCGCTCCAGTGGGAAACTGTCAAGGTGGAAAGCTCATTTGCTCACCGGTACCGGGAGGTTAGCCATGACGACGAGCTCTGTCCTTGCAGTGTTTATCCGCTACGTCCCAAAGTCACAGATCAACCAGCAACTCAGCAGCCCAGCATTCCAAAGGTCTACCGGCCTACTTGTGCCACGTCTGGCTACAGCAGACGTTGCATCACCGCCTCGCCTGCTCTTACTTAACAGCAGCAGCCTCCCGGCAGACAGCTAGGTGCTAGAACTCTCCACCTGCACACGAGGCTTTATCATGCCATTACTCCAGACCCCTGATTAGCCTCGACGACAGGGGCGTTGTTAGTCTGTGGTACCTTTTCGTGCCTTACCAGGAAGAAGACCGAGAACCCCTACCGGGGAAACTGGTGCCTCCGAGCCGGAGCTTTCCAGAACAGAGTCCTGTCTGGGAGTGACACACGAGCCAAACCATCCAGGGGAGCCAAGGGCTGAGCTAATGAACCACTGTCACTCGGCGATGGGTCCAAGCCTTACGTAAGCATTCCCCACCGCACAGCAGGTTGCGGTTAATCAATATCCTGGGACAGGCAAAGCTACGGTCCTACAGTTATCAAGTTTCATGTAAACTGAGATAATACACAGATACTCTCCGCTCCCACACCACTCACAGCTTCCCGCAGACCCTCAGTGCTGCCCTTGCTCCACTGGGGCTTCGGCGGGTGGCAGCACCTCTGGCAGCATCCCAGCCTTTACAGCCCTTTCGCTGCCTTACAAAACCTGGCCAGCAACACAAAGCCTGGAGTTTGAACATCAAGAACACCAAGCAAAGGAGAATGAAGAGCATTCCCTCAGCAACAACCCGTGCTGGCCTGAGAGGGAGCAAAGGCTGTGGGGTTAATGTCTGGAGCAGTGGGCAACAACAGACACATTCAGCTCCATCCCCCGCAGAGACCTACCATGTGGGCAAACGATGTCTTCATTAAAATTTAACTCCTCTTCCCGCTCTCTCTTCTCTTCGCCGGGCTCATCTAATTAAAGAAAACCCACATAATTACAAGGGAACTGCACGGGACCCCCCTCCCAAGGAAAGGAATCTTGGAGAAATGTGCGGCCGCCTTTCCGACCGCAGCAAAACCCTGAACCCCAGGGAGACTCTGGAAGGAAATCTGCTCTTCTCAAATGTCTTGGCCTCTGGGCGGGCAGGACTACAGCCTACAGGCCTAGGAGAGCTTTGAAGTGGGGAGCACAAGCTGGTCCTTTGTGAGATTACAAAGCATAGGTTGTGATGGCTCAAACGGGGATCTCCAACTGAACACAAGTTGTTGAGGTAACAGCACGAGAGCACGGGGACCAGCAGCCTTCCTGGCAAAACATTAGCCCTTGCTCTGCCTGCAGGCCGCTGATCTGAACCAGATGCTGGCTGACAAACAAAGCGGGAGGCTGAGAGGGGTTTGGGAAACCCCACAGTAACATCTGAATTGCAATGAAGAACTGCAGAAGGAAGCTCTGGCCACTGCACTGGAGCATCACCAGCCCAACAGCGCGTTGCTCAGAGCCTCCAACGAGCAACTCAAATGCGCTCCTGGGAGCGGCAACCTGTTGTAAAAGCAAAGTCAGAGGAATGAGGAGACTTGTTTCCATGGATGCTCCGCCAGCAGCTTCCAGGTACCATCAGGAGATGGTGTTCTCAGCGCCTTCCCACCCAAGATCGATACCATCATCCCATTATCTCCACTTCCATTCAAACAAACGTCTCGACCTCAGTTCTCAAACTAAAAGCTCAACAAAATATGCAGTTTCCAAGGTTTGAGAGAGCAGCAACCAAACAAAACCCTTGCACACTGCTCAATTCAGGATTCATTTTCTGGGCTGTTTTGCCAGGGCCCCTTCGCCAACCGCTGCTTCAGCCATAGACCTGCACAACAAACATCTCCTTCCCTTCCCCAAGGCAGTTTGCTTGAACCTGCCTCCCCCAGGCTCTCCCATTCAGACTGAAGCAGCTGAAAGATCACCGGACTGGGACATCAGCTTTGCAAGGCTTTCTGAACCTACGGGTTACCTCCTTTCTCAGGACAGAGATCACCCGCAGCACTGAAGTTTATCGAACAAAAAGCTCCTTAAATGAAGGAGGTTTTTCCCCATTCGATCCCTTAACCTTCTCTCTCTGTCTACACAAAGAGAGCAAAGCAGCTACACGAGCACCTGAGGTGTCTTTTGTTAAGATGGGTGGTCAGAGCGGGTGTGCAGCTGCAGAGCTACCTTTGTTTTGGGCACTTCCGTTCACTTTTCCATTGCTGTGCTCTGCATCTTCGTCCTGCTCATTTAATTGCTCCAGAGCCAACTGGCGCCAGCTCCGTAAGGACGCCTTCCCGACCCAAAACCCGTCACTCCTGCACAGAGAGACAGAAAAGCGCCGGCAATGCCAACAGCAACGCTGGTCTCCTCTGGAGCTCAAGCAGTCGGTGTGAAAACACCACTGCCGACTCCTCAAAGCGGACACGCACCCCTCTGGCAGCGCCTGGAGGCGGCCGGACTTACGCACCCTTTGCACGTGATCTTCAGCAAGTTCGTAACGGTTTTGTAGTCTTCGTTCAGCTGGTTTTTCAGCCGCAGAATCCGACACCTTTCGACCACACAGTCCCTGCAAAGTGCTTTGACTGGGGCAGGGGAAAGAAACACAACCGATGAAGCCTGCCACCGGTCCAAAGGCCCTCAGACAGGTAAGTAACAACTATTCTGTCTCACGTCTGCGGCTGTCACCGCAAACGAGGGGATCCCTGGGGTTACTGCCACACCGGGGCACGTCTGAAGCTCAGACGAGCGTCAAAAGCTTTGGGTGAGGAGCAATCTGTTCCGCAGCTCTGGCATCAACAGTTGGTGCCCATGGCCACGAGCCAGGCCTCGCCTACGCAGGAGGCAGCGGGCAGGACCCTTCAGGCACGTGCAGGGTGAAAACCTGTTCAGCAGCACGCTGCCAGTCCGCCACCGGGGAAAACCCCTCCTGCAAAACTGGACTGGACCAACCACAGTGGAAACCCTACAACTGGGGGTCTGTTTCCACTTGGGGTCACGCCCAGAGAAGCATGCTGGAGAACACAGCACGTTCAACCAACCCTCTCAATCAGACGCAGTGAAAAACCCGCGGGCGATCTTCCAGTTGACTAAGAAGCGCTGCCCCGCTTTCCTTTTCCTCCAGAAAGGCGCTCTGCGTCACAGCAGCCTCTGCCAGTCGTGTTGCTTCCCTACCAGCGGGAGCTGAGCTAATTTGGTCTCAGTGGGAGTTATAAAGGAGCTTGCTAAAAGAAACTAAGCCTGGGGCTCAAGGAAGGGATGCCCAAAGACTGCAGGGGCTGGGCTGACCCCGAAAACCAGGCTGCGTGACAGATGTGAGACGCAAGAACACAGGCTGACGGTCCCGTGTGTCCCTCGGGACAGGCAGCTCCGGGTGGGCTACAGGGGCATCGCAGCCAATGGTTCTGTTGGCCCGGTGCTGCTCCGGACTGCAGGCTGCTGGCGAGAGGCAGCCGAGATCTGCACGTCCCTCAAGGCCCTGCGCAGGCAAGAAGGGCAGGTGCCGCAGGCAAGGAAACCTGTTCTGAGGAGCCTGGGGGAGCACCCTGTGCAAGCTGTGTTTTAGAACAAGCGTCCCCAAACCTTCCCAGGACCACGTTTTCTGCCGTCCCAGCAATTCCTCCGCACCCTGCTCTTCCCAGAGAGCGCAGAACGCGGGTGTGCGACACACCCGGCCAGCAGCCTAACTGCTCGGCTTTGAACGCCCGCGGAACTGACAGCAGAAAGGAACCGTCGCCCCGAGCGGCCCGCGCGGCACAACCCCGGCACCTCCGCACGGAAAGGCGCCGTGAGCAAGGGTGGCTCGGCGCGGGGCTGCGGCAGCACGTGGGCACGCGGCAGCCCCCTTACCGTTCAGCCGGGGCCCTCCTCCGTATCTCCTATAGAAGAAGTCCGCAACGTATTCCGATATCCTCTTCATGAGGGATATCTTGTCCGGGTGGAGTTTGCCGTGTGAGCACAAGCAGGCTGTGTTGTCAATGGGTTTAGGAGGAGTGGACTCATCCAGCCACTTCTGCAGCCACTCGAGAGAGATGAAGTCATACGGGGAACCTGGCAGGGGAAGAAATGGAGAGACACAAGCCCGTGTGTGTCAGCTAAAGTACCAGCAGGGGCTGTTTTAGAATCACTCTGGTATTCAGTGGTACTTCCACAATTAGCAAACTATCGCTGTTGATGGGGTCTTGGCAGTACGAGTTTTGAAACACCCAATCCAGCTGCCCTTGCCCAGTTCCCATCTCCGTTCCAGTCAGAAGACAGGAGCTCTGTGGAATTAAGAGAGAAGGCAACAAGTGGCTGTTTCCAATTCAGTCGATACGAACCGGCAGAGTGCTCCAGGCTGGAGCTTCCAGATGGCTAAAGCTGTACTGGAGAGCAGTTGGGGACCTGGGAAGGTCTCCCCATCGAGGGGCAGACACAATGTTAGAACTACGACCACACATTAAAGGCTCTTTCTCTAACAGAGCAAGTTCTTCAAGGCACGCTGGAAAATAAAAGGCAACAGCAGCAAAGAGAGGAAGTCAGGGCTCACCCCACCCCTCCAGCACCCAGCTCTGGGTGAGAAACACTTAAAATGTTTTAGGGTGCAAACAAAAGCCACTTCTTTAGTGTCAACAGGGCTGTTTTCAAAATAGCAGCAGCAGCAGGCTCACCCTTATTTGCTAAAGGAGCAACACATTGCTCAAAGGAAAGGTTCAGGAGCAGGTCAGCACCTGTCTGAGCAGCGAAACCCCAATGCCCAGACCCACTACTGTTGCAGGATGATGTGAGAGGATTGAGGAATTAGGAGGAAATTAAACCCTTTCTGTTGAGGGAAGGAAGGAGACTTTGAAACCAAGGGGAAACGTAGCTGTCAGTTCCATCTGTCAAACACACACAAGTTCTTCATGTTTTGTATGACGGAGCAACAGAGAGGCTACAGGAAAACACTCTGTCTCCCAGCTTGTGCCGGGTCTCTGTGAAGTCAGGTTTCAAAACCCCGTCTCTGCAGCAGGAATCAGCTGCGTTCTGCTCTTACGCAACGCCATCCGAGACACAGCCGTGACCTCCAGAGAGAGCTGCAACCCTGTCACAAAGGGTTTGCTCGTCTGGGATGAAAGCTGCCGCTCCCAGAAAGGACGGTTTTCTGGGGCAGGCTCCACAAAGCCGCCTGAAAACCCCACACAGCTGGAGAGAGGCTTCCCAGCTGCTGTGCCCCGGAGCAGGCAGTGATGCCCACAGGGCCGTGCTTCGGGTCCTGCCATCTTCAGCTTGGGACAGAGGAGCTTTACTTGTACCTGTAAAAAACACTGTCTGAGATTTTCTCCTCTGTTGTTTCAGAAAGGCTGAGAGCAAACGCAGCGAGGGGAGAGAAAACACCCGGGAGCGGTGCTCACTGCTCATTTTTGGTGGCGATTCACGGCAGACTCATGCCCCTAGCCCAGCTTTGACTTAACAGGGACACTTTAACACTGCTCAGACTCGCAGGGAGCTGTGACATCCTCCTGCTGGCGAGTTAAGCACCTGCTGTCTCAAACCCCAGTTCATCAACTGAAGCAGCAGACATCAAGGGGAGCACAAGTGTCTGCCTTCCAGCCATGCCAACCTCAGCGCTGGTTCTGAGCACCCAACATCAAAAGCTGAGCGCCAGCTTGTCTAACGGGCCACACAAACGACCCCACTTAAAGCCTTTCTTTCATTACACGCTCCCGGGAGGTTCTAGGAGGCGCGCGGGGCGCATGGACAGAACACGCACCCCTACGCTTGCTTTGAGGGAGCTGGGACTGAGAAACAAGATGGGAAATAAAACTCCTTGTGCTGAGACATCACACAGGAGAGGACTGAGCCCAGACCCTCTTTGGACAGACTCAGAAGCTTTGAAACACTGGCAGGGCCGACTTAACTTCCTGCTGGAGGTCAGGGGTTCTCGTACCCTGTCACCTGCCAATTAATTCAGATCAACAGCTGCCAAACTCGCCCCAAGTGGGCATTTTGGGGCCAGCTGGTTCTTCTCCCTTGTTCTACTAACGGCTAACAAGGAGAGCTGCTCAGCAGGCCGAGGACAGCGGTCCTGGCGCACGGAGGCAGACAGGGCACCGACTGACGGGGAAGAACCAGAGGGAATTAGTGATGCTGGAGGCCATGGTGACCAGCAAAAGAGGAGAAAAACAGGTTAAGGCAAAAAAAAAAACCAGAAGGGAAAGCAAATCCTCAGCATGCAGAGAGCACCAACAGACAGGATCCGAGAGGGCTACGGCTGCAGCCTCTGTTCAGGCCACAGAAGGCAGCTGCAGGTTAGTTACAAAACACAACTAAGCTTAACAAGGGTCTACGACAAAATACTACCACAATATCTTACAGACCAGCTTCAGCGGGTAACCTTTTGTAGAGCTCCTTCACCTCTTCGTGTTTGATCTTGCCTCTGGCCACACTCTGCTTGCGCATCTCGGCCATTTCGTTGCACCACTCCTCAAACTTGCTGTTGTCACGCTCCACCAGCTCCTGCAGGAAAGCTGTTGGGACAGAAGCAGCAGCAGTTGTTCCGAGGAGAAACCTGCCCGTTTGGTTAGTTATCGCTACAATCAGCTACCCGGCGATAACAACCAGCTCTGGAAGGTCCCTCACGCAGCTACCAGCACAACACCAGGGCTTGCCAAAAGCAGAGCGTGCGGCCACTGCTCTCCAGCGTTTACGGTCGTAGCCGATCAAGTGCGACTGTCCTGCACGACACCAGGAAATCGTTCACTGGGGGATGGCTACCGTGTGAAATCTTTTGCTGGCCGACAAGCCTTGCCGAGCGCCAGCAGTGGCACAAAGCCACTTCCAGGGGATAAGCAAGAGCTCTGCAGCCTGCAGATGCACCCAAGAGCCTGTCCTGATGTGCAGCCCCATGAATATCAGCGATCCAGGGTCAAGCACTCTGCAAAGTCAAGGGCAAACAGCCCCCAGGAGCCGGGAGATAAGCTGGGGCAGATCTCGATGGGAAGGTGAGGGAAATGGGAGTGTCGACTTTTTGCTGTCGCAAATGGAAAAAACCCAGACCACAGCTCAGCAGGGAAAAAGAGAGACGAGGAACCACTGCCCTCAGAAGGCCGGGCTATGGGATGAGGGAAGCACCGCTTATCTGAAGTCTCCTCCTATCCAGCAGTGTTTGGAAGAGCCCAAGTGTTTCCAGAAAGGTGCAGTGCAGCCCGACGCACAGGACCCACCTGGAGAGAACACGCAGTATTTGCGACCGACCGGGCCGAGGTTAGAGCCGAGTGCCGTCTCCACTGCCCCGGAAAAGCCTCTTTGAACAGCATCAAAGCAAAATGCCTCAAACTTGCAGCTGCACGAAAGCTCCCCGCAACCGCAGGACTTGAGCGCTGCCCGTCGCTCCCTGGTCCCTGGCAGCCTTCCACGGGAAACAAAGGCAACCACGGGGCTGCGCAGGAATTTGGAGCTGGGTGGAGACTTTTCCAGGGTTATTGTTTCAGGCTGAGGGGGCAGGAGGAAAGGAGCGCAAGCGCTCGGGGGAAACAGGATGGGAACGCAGGCCTGAGGCGGCAACTTGCACCAATTCCTGAAGCTGTGGGGCTCTCGGGGTGTGTTTTAGTTGGGGGGGCCGCTGCTGCAAAAGGTTTGGCGCCGCTTGTTAGCGGGGGGAAAGCTGAACGATTCATCCCCTTCGCTGATCTGATTTATCCCCAGATCGCCTCAAAAGCGGTCCAAAGGTGACACGCCACCTCCGCCGCCCTTGCTTCGCTGAAGAAGGGAACCCACCCCCGTCCCCACGAGCTCCAGGTGCCCAATTAACACTTCTCATCCAGCAGCAAGCAAAGGCAAAGCATCATTAAAACCACAGGGATTTCTGCCGCCCCCAGCGATTCTGCGAGCAAGGCACGCGCACGCTCACACAGAACCGCCGCTAAGGCCTCCATCCTCTGCCTTTCACGCTGTTCGCTCTCAGCGAGCCAAAGGCTGAGCCCTCGCAGAAGCAACCTGACCACCTCCAGCGCAGGCCGAGCGCGCTCGCCATGACGTTTAAGCGCACTGCTCTCCTTCGCCTCTCTGGGAGCCCAAGCAGGGATCCTGCAGGTTCCTGGGCAGCATCACAGAGTCACGGAGTTGTTTACGCCGGAAAGGACCTTCCAGATCAAGTCCGATCATCTAGCTAACTGCCCCGAGGCCACCCCCAAACCCTGTCCCTGAGCTCCACATCTCCATGACCGTGAAACACGGCCAGGGGTGGCCATTCAACCCCCTCCCTGGGCAGCCTGTTCCAAGGGCTGAGGGCCCTTTCCAGGAAGGAGTTTCTCCTCAGGGCCAACCTAACCCTCCCCTGGGGCAGCCTGAGGCCATTTCCTCTGGTCCTGTCCCCATTCCTGGGGAGAAGAGACCAACTCCCATCTCTCTCCACCCTCCTGTCAGGTAGCTGCAGACAGCAATGAGGTCTCCCCTCAGTCTCCTTTTCTCCAGGTTAACCAGCCCCAGCTCCCTCAGCTGCTCCTCGCAAAGTGTGTTCTCCAGACCCTTCACCTTCCCTTGTTGCCCTTCTCTGCACCCACTCCAGCCCCTCAATCTCTTTCTCATATTGAGGAGCCCCAAACAAACCCAGTAGTCAAGGTGTGGTGAGCTCCTAACCTCAACCTCATCTCCCTGGTTAAGGCAGCAAGGTCTGAGCAGGCACAGGGCTGGCAGCACCAGGCTAATGTTGTTCAAGAACCGATGGACAGCAGGCACAAAAGGGGCTTCATGCAAAACCTGGCCCACCTGGAGGGTCACAAGACGAGACAGAGCGGCCGAGGGAGCCAAAGCTCACTCACCTGGTACCTCCACCGTCAGCGATTTCTCCCGGGTCTGCAGCCTGTACACCAGCATGTAAGCGTTGCGTGAGCAGTGAGTCCCTTTCCCACACTTTGGTTTCCGAGTCTGGGACTTAGAAGGTTCCGCTGTGGTACAGAAGGTAAAACATGATTAACACACAAGGTTACAGAGTGATTCTTCATTAACGGGACGAGTTTGCCACCTAGCCAGCTTCCTGCTCCCTGCTGCACCCTGCCAGGCCTCTTTTTGCCAAGCAGTTGGGTTTGGCATGAGCCAAAATTGCATCCCAAAGCAAGACCCAAAGCCCTGCAGTGTTTCTGGAGACAGGGAAATTCAAAGGGACTAAAATTAGAACCCTGCTCTGAACCACCCTTCTACTAGGGCCTTTCCTCTCTCCTCAGCGAGAGCTCACCAAGTCAAAAGCAGCCCAAAAACATCGCTGCTTCCCCGACTCCACCTCCTGTTCTGGTGTCCAGACACCAAAGAACAGAGCCAAATCCTCTGCTGCAGCTTCAGCAGAGCAGCTATTGGTGTTAAATAACTTGCTTTGTTATTTAACAACACGACAGAAACATCCAGCAAGGAAACCTACGTGAGGTTAAGGGTAAACCTCTGTAAGGCCAAGGCTGCAGCAGTCTTTTTGCATCTGATTTTGCTCTGCTAGGGAGATCAAAACAAGAAGCTGAGAAGCTCCGATTTGCTTTTGGGGCTTCTTTTTCTCTCTCACACCACTAGATGTCTAACCAGCTTCATGGCTGGTCTGGAAGCAGGCGGCAGGCAAACATTAACAGGATGACACAGCTGCCCTGTGATGAAATGCAAGAAGGTGTTGACTAGCAAGAGAGCTCCAAATAACGCGGCATCACGCAGCTGCATGGAAGGAAGTGGAAGAGGGAAGAGAATGCCTCGTTCCTGCTTGAGGAAGCACTCAGGCTGATGCAGTTTTACAACAAACTAAGGGAGCAGAAACATCTGAGGTCTCCCTCGTTGTTATTTGAGGATGCACTAAAGACAGGCAGTGTTTCATCAAGTCCAACCACAGCAAAGCCCAAGTGTCTGGGTGGGCCAGTGTTTCTGGGAACAGAAACGTTACGAATATGAATTTCACTCGTCACGTCCAGTCTCCGGCATCAGCTTCCCCATTTCCCGACACCGCAAAGCACCCTGCTAAGGAACGCAGAGCGACCGCAAGTCCGAGCGCCCCAAGTGCTCGTTTAACGCTGAGCCGCTCCCACACCTGCGAGAAGCCCAGAGCTCTGGCCTCAGCCCGAGCGCCGCAAGAAATCACGCTGCTCTCCTGTACAGGGAATGCGGTGATCTGGGGAACACTGGGACAAGCCAGGCAGCGGTAGAACACACGAACACAAGTCAAAAGAGGTCGCTTTGGCTTCCAAGCCATGATTTTGATCACGAATCTTTAGAGAGACTCTTCACTGCCTCCATGAGAAACGCCTCAGTGCAAGTAAAACCAGGACACGGTAAGGAAACCAAAAGCAACTGCGTTATCTGCTCCTCAGCCTCCTTTTGCACAGGGGCCAACTGCCTGCTTCAGCCTGATAGGCAAGTGCTGCCTGAACTATCCGCCTTATCTGCTGCAGAGCAGCAAGAGACACACTAGGGGAACCAACCACGAGATGCACACAAACGCAAGAAGCTGGATCGGAGAGACTCTGCCTGCCAGTAGCAGAACTGCTGCTTCATGGGCTACCCCTAAGGTGTGACAGCTGGCGTGGGAGCGCTTAGGAGCAACAGGGCCTCTTCGCCTGTGGCGTAAAGAGTTCTTTTAAAAGGGCACTCACAACTCAAAGGTTTTACCTAGATCTTCCTCAATCCCCAGCTGCAGCTTCTTCCCCTCCATCTTCTCTATGTCTTCGTCATTGAATTTGTACCACTCGCCCGACTGTGGATCCTTCACGTGGGCAATGTAGTGGCCAGAGTATGCGCTCACGCCCCGGTGTATGAGGACAGCGCTGAGCTCGTACACGTAGACGCCGTCTGGAAGGGAAGCAGCAGTTACACGGCACCCTGGGCGAATCAGTACCGATCCTTTCATTCCCTACCACCTCTGCTCTTACGCAACAAGACTTGAACGCGAGGCTCTCCAAGACCTCACTATGTAGGCTGTGGCTTCCACAGCCCACCTGGTGAGGGAATTGGAACACAGGCTTCAAACAATTATTTCCCATTAACAAGGGGATTTGGAGATGTCCTCTCGCCTGCTGAGGAGTGGTGGGTAAAGAGAACCCCACACAGCTCACAACTCACTCTTTTGCTCCATAAAAGGCTCCATGTCGAGCATCTCAGAGAAGCCAATGTACGTGTTCAGCTTCTTCTTGTGGCCAGTTTGTCTGTGGGGAGGCAAAGCTTCAGTTCAGAGAGCAGAAATAACACTTTCCACCTCTTAGGAACTTCCCTTGGAACCCACCAGGCATCCCCAGAGGGCCTCAGGCACACACTCAACCCTTCAAAGTGACAACTTCCCCAGAGAGATGGTGCGTGACCCAGCGAGAGGCTCACCTGTCGAACACGAAGCGCATCAGCTGCAGGTTGAGTGTGCAGGGCAGGCTCAGCAGCCGGATCTTCCTTGTGGCATTCTGCTTGCTCTGACACGTTTCGCAAAAGTAACGATTGTCCCCTTCCAATTTTTCTTCCTGAACAGGGAGGGGAGGCAGAAATCAAGGTCTTGAGAACAGGCTACCACCGAGAAGTCAACCAGGCCAAGCTACACAACAGCTGGAGACAGCAAAGCACAAACATTACTTTAAACATTCAAGTCTCCCCTCAACTGCTTTCCAAATAACCTCTTGGTTAAAACACTGAGAAATGCCCTTCACAGCAGGGCTACTCCTACTTCATGAGAATTCCAGATCGAATCGTGCCCAGCAGGAGGACTGGGACAGTGATCAGCCCCTGCACTGGGCATTGGAGAGACCCCTACCTCGCATCCTGGGGTCAGCTCTGGGCCCCTCACTCAGTGCCAGGACAGGAAGGAGCTGGACTGGGGCCACAGAAGGGCAACAGAGCTGGGGAAGGGGCTGCAGCACCAGTGCTCTGAGGAACACCTAAGGGAACTGGTGGGTTGAACTGGAGAAGAGGAGGCTCAGGGGAGACCTTCTGGCTCTCTGCAACCGCCTGAAACTCAGGGGGCTGGAGCCTGGAGGGGTGTTGGTCTCTTCTCCCCAGGAAGAAGTGACAAGAGGAAACGGCCTGGAGTTGCCCCACGGGAGGGTGAGGTTGGCCCTGAGGACAAGGGTTCCCCAGGCCTGGCCCGGGCTGCCCAGGGCAGTGGGGGAGTCCCTGGAGGGGCTGCAAAGCTGTGGAGCTGTGGGGTGAGGGGCAGGGGGCAGCGGGGCCCTGGCAGTGCTGGGGGAGCACTTGGACTCGAGGAGCTGATCGGGCTTTTCCAACCAGACCAGTTCTGCAATGCTCTCCCGGTCCTGGGGTTACCTAAAGAACTGTCCAGTTTATTGTCGGGCTAAGTTGGTTTATTCCAGCAAGGGTTATGGACCAAATAATTCAGTCACCGTTCTAGGAGCTCACACGGACCAAGCCAATGCAAAGCCACGTTTTAGCATGGAAATGAGAGACTGCTCGTGCTTGGCCACATAAACATCACCCTGTAAGAGGCAGTGGGCTGTGCCTAAGTGGATCTGATGGCAGGATTAGGCAGGAGAATTCCAAATGCCCTAAACCAGGACACCAGGCTGCTTCGTTTCAAGGAGGAGCAGAGAAACCTGAAGTTTGCTGGATTGTAAGGTGCAGACACAAGCAGTTCTCTTTCCACAGCAGACATCTGGCAAGCAGAGCAACCGGTTTGCCAAGCGCCTCAGCAAATCCACTGCCCTACAGCTCAGGTACAGTCACCTTACAGGTTAGTACTACCCTAAATGTTTTCAGCTGAATCGACCTCTGGAACCTTTAACCTGCCCATCCTGAACTCAAGATGCAGGCACATTTTCAAGTGGAATTAAGGGCACTTGCAGCTGCTCCCGCAGCTATTTCCAGCCCTCCCCAGTGTTTCTGAGAGTGGGGAATGTCTTCTGTTGCTATGCAGCTGAGCACCCATAGAGAAAATGCAAATCAGCCGGTTCTCCCGGTGCTATCCATGACAAAGCACACGGGGACTTTTTACCCCAACTCTGATAGGAAAGTATTTGAACTAAAGATGTGACTTGGATGAGCCACTCCTCGGCTCATCCTCATTTTCTGGGTCTGCAGAAATAAACATTTTCTTTTGAATGCAGCTCCCATGGACAACTCAGTCCACACCTTAAAGGCTGTTAAGAAGGAAAGAATTAACCTTGTTAAGACGAGCAGGACTCAGAAGCCTACGAGCTTGTACCTTAAGAAATTCTGTTATACAGTCTGTCAGCTGCTTGTGCCCTTGGATGTTTAACTCCAGCTCGTAGAATTTAGAGACAAGCTTGGACTCCCGGCCACACTGGTTGCAGCTACGATTGAAAAAGACAACAACCACATGAGGACAGCTGACTGGTTCACCTGTCTGAACACCCCACAGAAATACTCCTTGAGCTATAAAAGCAAGAGAAAAAGGTTAAGTTGCCATTAATGTGCTTCACACCTCCACACCACAAAAACTCTGCAAAGTGTGAGCAGAAAGGCACCTGTTCACAACTTGCACACATCACTGGACACTGTTTCTGAAGTGAAATCTATAGCTATGAGGACACAGGGATGAAAACACAACACCCAAATACGCCATTTTCTGCCTGCGAGATCTTACGTTGCGTTAATCCACCCGCAGGTTTAACCGGTGAATTTTCATGCAGCTGGTGAACTGTAACACTACCAGAGTGGGGCCCTCAAACCTAAATTCCTCTTAGGAAACGTCTGAGCAGAAGCTCACCTGCCTTCTCCGGTCGTTACGCGAGGTATCTCCTACCTTAAATTCCTCTAAAACGTTCCCGTATTTACAGAGAGGCTCCTCCTCGAGACCAAACACTTACACCGTGACGTAGGCATACTCTCCACAGAACTGCTTTTGCACTATGTTTCGCACATCAGGGTTTTTTTGTTTGGATAAGGTATCTTCCAGCAGCGACATGAACAGCTTGGAAAACTCCTGGGCATCCTGAAAAAAAACAGCCCAGTCACACTCCCCTGGCACGCTCACTGCTAATCACCCGGCGGGAGCTGTGCTGGAGGCCCAGCGTCTGCAGGGTCGAACAGACCAGTCGGGAACTGGCCTAAAGGAAGTGCCAGGCCCCCAGCCTGAGACCACAGCTGGAGTGAACCTGGATCCCTGCCCGCTGCACTGGGTGCTTTGACTTCTGCCCCGGAGCTTGGGATGGAGGAAAAAAAACCCAACCCCAAAAGCTCTCCCGGCAGAGCTTTCTGCCCTGTTAACGCTTGTTTTTCAGAGCTCGGTGTGCAGCACAAGCTGCCTCAGCTTGCGTCACAGGCCAGAATAAGAACACCCGAAAAAGAGATGCTGCCCTGTGGCTGCATCGTGTCCTGCGAGGGCCTTCGTGTCCTACCTGGGCTCTCCTTTGCCCTCCTCTTCAGTCAACAAAAGGGCTCTGGCCTCTCCCAGTGAACCTTTGGAATAGCTTCTTTACCCTGCTGCATCCTCCTGAGGAAATGCACTCCAGTGCTCCGTCTCTTCTTTCAACTGTATCTCCCTCTCACTTCCCAAAGCCTATCTTCAAGCCACATCCTTCTGCTGAGCTCTTTTTGGCTTTAGCAAGAGCCCTACAACAGCCACCTGTGGCATTCAGCCCCTCCAACTGAGCTTTCTCTGCCCCACAGACTGGACCTTGTCTGGCTCCAAGTGACCTCAGCAAACAGCTTCTCACCCTGTGAGGACTCTTCAACCCCTGCTGAACTACCCCCCCAGGATGGAGCTGTGAAAGCTTCACTCTGCACGGTGCCAGGTCTGATCAGACACTAACACCACTCCCCATGCCATCACTTCCTGGGCCCATCCTGATCTACTGCTTCACCAGGAAGAGCGGAGAGCACCACTTAACGCTTTGCCTTTTTCTCAAGCTGCAGATCCTGGCTCAGAGATGCCGAGACAACATGAAACAGTGGTTGCACACTGCTTTAGGTGAGTTTAGACGTTTAGGGCACACCTCAAACCTACCTGCTGCTGCCCAGTGTCCAAGCCCAGCGCTTTGACGAAGCCTGAGGGATCAATGTATCGCCTCTTGCTGTTCTGCAGCAAAGCAAACAAGTACTGGAGGTGTTCGCAAATGGTCTGAGGCTCATAGTCTGTTAAAAAACCCGACAAGGTGCACGAGTTACAGTGAGTATTTCCAAGTAAGAGGTAACTGTTCCAAGGAATTTGCTTGTTCTGTCTTTGTACTGGTTAAATTTAATGATTAAAAAGTATTTGTTCCTAATAGCTGATGTAAATCATCGAGAGAACAGCAGGTAGGTGATGACAGTGAAGTTCCAGTGCAGACCAAACATCAGACTGTTTAGGCTGGAAAAGACCTAAGAGCATCGAGTCCAACCCTAAATATCCCAATCCCAGAGCCTCACACAAGCAGCAAATTCAGAGTTCAAGCAGCAACTGCTGATTACCCCAGTGCAACACCTTCTCATTCACCTTAAACAGTGAAACACGGTGTAAAACACCATCAAAACAGGAACAGAGGGAATCAAGTGGTTGCTCTAACCAAGAGCATCTCTATACGATGCACAAAGGGATATCACCAGAGACCATCACACCTGCTGTGAGGCCACTGTGAGCCTTGCTTGCACCAGGGGCCTAAATTTTCACCCTCCCACAGGAGGAGTACAGTTCCACAGTAGCACAGATCGGCCCCAAACCATGTGCTTCCACTGCCAGCACCATTACTAAGCTGGGAACTGGTTTGGGAAGCAACCAAGCAAGAAACAAACCCAGATAGGATTTTTTAACCAGATGGTATCACTCGGTTTAAGAAATCCCTTGGCTAATTCCCAAAAGCTGTGTGACGGATTCAAAAGCAACAGCGCAGAGATCGGACGAGCAGTTGTAGCTTTTCCTGACAAAGATCCCAAAGCTCACTCTGGTGTGCAACATCGTAGGAGGAAATGAGTAAAACTACCCACCTTTGTCTTTTGGGAGACCCTGTCCGGCTGCATCCTCACTGTAGGTGCTGGGGCACAAGTAAAGTGCTTGCCGGAGCTCCAAGTTAAGAAACCACATCTGTAAGAAAGTGTTCACGTAGCAGGTGGCACCCAGGTTGGTTAAGCCCACGAATGCGTTCTGGCATGAGAGAGAAAACAAGAGTCATCACTCACTGCTGTGAGCACAAATCCAGCAGTTCCGACAGCTGCTGTTCGTTGGGAAAACACCACTCGGGCATCCTACAAGCAGCCACAGCACACACTCCCCAGCTGAGTCCACCTCCCCCCATTCCCATCTTTCCCCAGGGACTGCAAAGGACAGGGGACAAGTTTTTTTGGGAGGAAGGGGGACACTACCTTCTTGCGGCGCTCACAGTTGGGGTCATCGATGTTGTGAAAGCTGTTCTCGTCGATCTCACCCAGCCATACGTGCTCCCCAATGCCCACTAGGCAGTTGGGGTTGCCCCGGCAGTTCCTCCTGTAGAGCCAGCACCCACCCCAACTGTCACTCACTGATATCCCCTGAGGGGTTGCCCATGAGGGAGAAGCACAACAAGGGGGACCCTAGAACGCTAATTAGAGTGAACCAGGTGGAACAAGAGCTCGACCCCCCCACCTCCCAAAAAAGGTTATTAGGGTAAGAGATGGAAAGATACAAGGGGAGAAAGAAAGGGAATCCAAGGAAGAGCACAGGACCCAAGGAAGTGTCCCCTATGTCTAAAGAACCAGGCAGGGAGAGGGGTCCCCCCAGAACCCCGGGAAATGGGGATCCCAAAGAAGGGAACAGGGTGGGAGTTTCTATCGACCCTAAAGGTCGCACTTCCTCCCGGGAAGAACGAGGAACGGCGGGTCTCCCGGGCCCCGAGGGTAGGAGCGAGCAACCCAGAGAACCCCCAGGCCCCGACCCTGGGGTGGAGGTCGGGGAGGACGGACACGCAGGCCCGGAGCGGTGAGGGGACGGGAGACGGGCCCAGCGGGGTCGGTACCGGCAGGCTCCGCGCTGGCAGGGCTCCAGTCGGACGCGATAGGCCGCCTCGATGTGCTCCTGCGCCACCGCCTCGGGCGGCACCGTCTCGGTCCAGCGCCACGCCGCCTTCTCCAGCTGCAGCCGCGGGGCCATCGCAGCCCCGCCCGGCTCCCCCGCCCCCCCCCCGACCCCGGCCCAGTACCAGTCCCGCCCGGCCCCTCC
>JAOXOE010000851.1:3948347-3967714 GCA_028565055.1 Phoeniculus purpureus | reverse complement strand
GGGAGAGGCGGCTCAGGCCGCGCCGCTCATGAGCCGGCGGCGGCGGGGGGTCGCGATCGCCCTCCCCGGGGGCAGCGGGGCCCTTCGCGGCGGCGGCTCTCGGGCGATGCCGGCGGATTTTCCTCACTGAAGCGGCGGAGCATCAAACATGGCGGGCGACCGCCTCCAGCAGTCCGACAGGACGGACGCTCGGGCGACTTCGGGCCCCTCCGGAGCCGCTCGGCCCAGAGGCTCTCGGCAACTTTCGGCTGTTTCCGGAGCCGCTCAGCGGCGCGAGGCGCTCGGGAAACCTCGGCTCCGTACGGAAAACTTCGCAGGCGCACGCGCCCTCCTCCCCGCGCTCTCCGCCGCCCTCTCCGCTCGGCCCGGCACCTCCCGTGACCCGCGCGCTCGGCAAACTTCGTCTCTTTCCGGAGACCGGAGGCGGGGGCCGAGTTCGGGAAGTTTCGGAGCGTCTCGGCGGAGAGAGCCCCGCCCCAAGGAGATGTTTGGGGCTGTTTGGAGCTTCTCGGAGCGGCGGCGCCTTCGGCTCGGCTCGGAGAGACTTCGGCAGCGCTCGGCTCGGCTCGGCTCGGCTCGGCTCGGCTCGGCAGAGGGCCCTCCGCGCCCATCCCGCGCAGGGGCTGCCCCAGCAGCCCCGTGGCCTCCACCCACAGCCGGGCTCCTGGGGCAGCCCCCCGCAGGTGGCAGTGTGTGGCGACAGGACGGCCAAGATAAAGTTTGAATTGCCCAATATTAGACAAGTCACACTCTTAGGCAGCCCCGAAGAGCCTGGGTGGTGGCTGTGGCGACCAGAGCACTCCCGTTAGCCACGAGGTCACCGTTACTAGCAGCAGTGGCTCTGAGTGCTGTTTGCTAAGGGAGCTGCGTGTAGGACCGACCAAAGACTCGGTGACAGCTGCTGGAGCCCTCAGGGAACCTGCAGTCGCTCCAGGCTGACTGCAGTCCCCCCGCATCTGAAAACCTCTGGCAGGTGGGACGGCCACGTCGGCTTGAAGAGCCTCTCCCCGAGCTGGAGGCGCCGTGTGCGGGGAGCTTTGGGAGAAGGCCTGTTCCACCAGCAGCAGGCCGTAGACAAACCGGCTGTGCCCCAGTGCCTGCGCAGACTGTACTAAAGAGCGACTGTTCCACGACTGGGGTGCTGGCTCTGCGGGGACACCCCCAGGACCCCTCTCGGTGCAGCCCTGGAATAAATGGCTGGGGTGTCCTTGGCTGCACACCGGGGAAACCATCCCACTAGTTCTGGAACAAGGCGGGGTCGGGGGGAGCCCCACCCTGGGCCTTCCCTGGGGTATCGCCCCTGTGGCACTGACTTTGCTCCCCGAGGGTTGCTGTCACCATCTTCGTTTCCCGCCCTCCGCACAACCACCGCTGGGCTGAGCTTGGTACAGGCAAAGGCAGTTCCTACTCTGTTGGGTAGATAAAAAGGACCTCAGCAGATTCAAACAACTGCTGGGTTGTCCTGACTTGTAAGGCCCTACCACTGACTCCCGAGGGGAGGGCTCATTCCAGCCCACTGGCACCTACCAACATTCCTGCCACACTGCACATCCCAGGGAAACTCTCCCAGCACCAGCTGGCATTGCTGGGAGCAACGTCACCCAGCCCCAAGTGGACGAGCTGCTTCAGGAAAGTTTTCCATGGTTTATTTGCATCCTGTCTGATGTATCTTCTGGGCAGCTGCAAGTGTTGGAGGAAGATAATCCTTTAAAGCTATCACAAATACTGTCTTGAAAGTGAAAAGCTGCTTTTGTTGAAGTAAACAGCCCTCCTGGCAATACTTCCAAGCACTTGGTGAGTAATTGGTGCTGCAGCTGGAAGCTGACAGAAGAAAGACTGGGGTCCTGCACACTAGAGAAAACCTACCCAATGAGTCACATCTATCCCTGTCTCCACAACAGCCCCGTTTGTAAGCAGAAAAGTAATTCTGAGGTTTAAAATGCCACTGAAGAGAGAATCTGCACTCAGCGTCATCACTAGAGCAAAACTCTCCACGGTACCCAGAAAGTAACTCAAGGGTCTCGAGTACAGTGTCACTTTTGAGTCAGATGTGGAATTATTCAACAGTTTGGTTTGTGCAGGTCAGGATTAGGACAGGATGCCCGCCCATGCCCATGCACAAGCACTGAGTACGCCCCGAGGCTCATCCACCTCTGAGGTATGAGCTCAGAAGAAAAGCTGCTGCGAGCTGAGCTGCCATACCGCTGCTGTGCTGGCCTAGCTGGGAGTAGCTTTTTACTGAGGTGCTATCTACAGGGTACAGCTGCACCAAACAGCCAGGAGTTGTTAACAGAGCCAGCAGCAGAGGGAAGATGACCAAGGTGCTATCTAATTTCCCTTGCTGTGCTTTTCGTATCACACTGGGGAAAGGGAAATGCCCGGCACGAGGTGAGCTCACATCCGCCTCAAACTGCTTGTGTGAAATGGGATGAAATGAAAAACTACAACATTTTTGGAAGGAAAAAAACCCCGAGCAAGTAAACTCAGCCTGTAAAGAAGTCCTGAGTGTGGACAGTTTTCATCAGTAGCCATGAACAAATATTTAGAGAGGACTTTGGGTGGTATTTTCTGAGCCAATTTTCCTCTACAGCCCACAGCAGACCTGCCACTGACAATTCCACACCAGGAGAATGAGATGCTGAAAAGGGAGACAAAAATGACCTCAAAGAAAGGCCCACAACTCCCCAGAAATGGAGACCAGAGGAGTAACTTTTATTGTGGTAAAGAGGTTTGCCCAAGGACTGACAGACCTCCAGGCATCCTGGAGAGCCACTGTGCTCACAGCTCATCTCTCCTGGCTGCAGCCTGCTGGGAAGACAAATTCCCCTCCATGGCTCAGAAGTGCTTTTGAGGGTGCAAGTAAAGCTCTGTGGGTGGGGGGGGGGGGGTGTCAGTGCCTGGCACTGATCTATTGCCACCTCTGAGGCACCACACTTTGCCTCTTCATGTGGAAAGAAATTGACATCTACAGCTCCCTCTGTTCTACAGAAATAGCCACCCGTAAAGGCAACTGTGAAAGAGCCTCCTACCTCACTCCAGCACCTTTGGATTCATCACATCTTTCTGCCTCTTCAGAAGGGGAAAACCCAACGTTTTCACCATCTTGTCTGCTGAAGCTCCTGAAGTGCACTAGCCGTGTGCAGGAGCTGGGCTCCTCCGGAGTCTGTGCCTCCCCCCAGCCATCTTCCAGCCATTATTTTATTTGCTTAAGAGGAAAAAGCAGACACCTCTGTCTGCTCTACTAACACACCGTTTGGCCAGCAAAACCTGAGGCTTTGGTGAGCCAGAGCAAGTCCCAGCTCTATTCCTGCCCTTTCTACTGCCTCTGGCTCCTCTGCGTTTCATTTTTCCCCATTTCTTCTGCTAGTCTTATTAGCACGTGGGAACTGATGGGTCACTGCAGGTACCTTGAGCTTCCGGTGTGGAGCCGTCTTGTCAGAATATCACCAACCCTTTCTCCAGCCCCACCAATTTCTCGAGTGTCAGGAGCAGCAGAGACACTCACAACTGCATGGTGGAGAGAGAGTAGCAGTGCCAGAGCTGTTGATGAACTTAGGGAGAGAGGGTGCAGGAATCAGTGGAAAAGGGCTGTCTTCCTTCAGGAGTTGTTCAAGGAAGCTTTTGGTCCACTCATTGCCCTAAAATCTGACAGGCCTGATAGGCGATGCCAGCACTGTTAGGTTGTGTTAGGGCTAAGGTCCTGCTTCAAGGGGGCAAACACAGAAGGAGAAGAGCAGTTCAAGTTCAGCGCCTCACACCTGCAAGGCTGGCATGGCCCCACCAAACTTGCAAGCAACCACCGTTTCCAGCTCATTTAAGAGGCTCTGGGCACCTGCTTTCACCCAGCACTGGCACCAGCGCCTCCTTTGTGCCTCTGCTTTGCTCCCGACTGACTCCCATCCAACATCCTCCAGGCAAAAAAACCCCTGTAAACAGCCCCACTTGAAGCTTTCCCATTCCTCCTCGTGCCCAGGCTCAGCCCTCGGCAAACATCGCTGCCCTCCAGGGCACGGCTGAGCACAAAATAAAGCAGCAAATACCGCCCAGGACCAGGCAAGCCCATGTCAGGGCTGACACCCAGGCAGGATGATTCAATTCACCTCCTGCCTGCACCAGGCAGCTTCCCAGACAGGCAAACATCCGCCACCGGCTCCAACCCAGCACAACGGGCCTTGACCGTGGCATCTCCCCCACCACAGTACAAGCCTGTGATTACCCATGAAAGCCTCCCTGCGCTGGGGCTATCCCCTCTGCTGTGGCCAAGTCACCGCTCACCCAGTTCTTCACTGTGAGTAAGCCCCAGAGAGCCCAAATATTTCCCTTTTGGATGGTTAAATCACCCTAAACAACACCCTGTGATGGGCTGTGCTCCCCTCCCTGCTTCTGGCATTTGGGGAAACACCCTTTATCCCACTGTCCCCCCTTAACTCCTCTTTGCCTTACACCTACAGCGCTCCTCCCTCTTCCCAGGAATGCAGGCACTTCCCCTCATTTCAGAGGTGCAGGGCCAGACCCAGGACAGAACAACTCACCAGCGGTGTGCCCGGAGCTGAGCACAGGCAGTGACCTCGGTCCCACTGCCCTCTGTGGGTCTGCACCACCATTTCCAGCCAGATCCCAGGAAAACAGCAGCCCCAGACGGTCTCCCAGCTCTGCAGAAAACCCAGGGCCTCACAGCAGGCTGTACGAGCAGAAGGTGAAGCCTCTCTGACTGCACTTCCGTTCAGTCTGGGAAGGCACACACAGTAAAAACAGCAAGAGGGAAGGTCTGCCACCCTTTATGCAAGCCTGGCTCAGTCCTGCCCATCCCGTCAGCAAAACCACGCTGCTTCCAAAAGCTCGCTGAGAATGGGGCCAAACAGCACCCGACACGATCTCCACTCTGGGGTTACACAGCAAAGGAACAGAGCGTTTTGCTTGTTTCTACGGCCGTCAGCCCTCCCAGGTGCTGGGGCCAGGCTCAGCCAGGAGCCCACGGCCCAGGTCCTGCCTTGGTCCATGACTTTGTCAAGCGTGACCAGACATCCCATCCGTTTGGGAGCGGGCACTGGCCCGTGAGCCAGCAGCATCCAGCCAGCACTGCCAAGCTGTAAGTCAGATCGGTTTGGAGAGTAACCTGTTAGGGTCTGTGCCGCTGGACCCAAGCACAGCCCGGCTGGCCAGAAACTCGCCCAGGAGGAAGCAAAGCACCTGGGAAAGCCCTCCCTGCTGGGCAGATGTGTGGGGCCATGCCATGGAGGTGGAAAGCAACCAGCACCCTGCAGTGAGAACACGAGCTGGGGCATGAAAGCCTAGCTCTGGCCTCTCAGAAAGGTGGCAGATGCCAGGCACAAGCTGGGAAAAGCCTCCTTAGCTCAGTTTTGTGAGCAGAGCGTGGCCACTTGGTGTGGGCAACGGGAAAAATGCAAGTAAAGGGACACAAGACTCTCCTATCAGAAAAAAAACTACGTCATAGGCAGCTCCAGACCAGTAAAAAGTATTTATTTCAATTGTGATAAGCCCCATGTGTAGGGTGAAAAAATAGTTACAAAACCCCCCATCCCTTCTTTTACATATAAATAATACAAATCCTTCTAAGTCTTTGCTTTCTGTCTAGAGCGAGAAGGTGCCCCACGAGACAACACACAGCACCTGAGCTACTGGCAGTGGTTTCCTCTCAAAACTGCAGGACGAGTATCAAAAAAACCCCAACCTTAACAACGCCCCTCACCTCCATCCCAGCCAGAGCTCAACCAGCCTGGCCATGGAGAGGTGGAGGTTTGGGGCCATGTGGTGATTTTGGTGTCTCCAGTGTCCTGGGCGTAAAGGCCACACACAGCAGCAAGCAAAGCAGCTGCAGAAACTGCCTGCGCTTGTCTGGGGAAGCTTCTGGGCTAGCAAGCTGTGGCTCCTCGGGGACAGGCGGGAGAACTGGGTGCTTCATCCACACAGTCACCACCACGGTTGCATCTTTGGTACATCACACTGTCCCTCTGCACTTGCAAGTTAAAGCTGATGCTGGCAGAGCCCTTCTGTGACCCACAGCATCCTCCAGCCCTGTTCCCAGATCCACTGTCCCCAGTTTCCTCTCAGCATCCTCCAAGGACCGTCCAACCCAGAGAAACCTGTGATCTGGGGCCGGCTAGTTAGAGCTCCATCCAGTTCTCCTGCTCCAGAGACTGTGACCACAGGGTGCTGCGCCGGCAGCTGCACCGAGTGAAGAAAACCCCTAATAAATACACTACTCTGTTGCTAGAAAAAGGCTTCAAAACGCATTTTCCCTGACATTTTCCAGTGTATTCCGCAACACGTGAAAGAAAACCCTCCCCCCCCCCCCCCCCCTATTTTCAGAGACTTTCTGCCCTCACGTGCACATCTTTGGAGAGAGGAAGGTGTGCCGGGTGCAGTGCCACGCACAGCCCACCTGCCCCGGCCACCGTGTTCCCTTTATGGCCTCCGGGAGAGGCATCTTGCCAGAGCGACGGGTCAGGCTGCAGTCCTGTGCGTGAGCGAGCGCCCGTGGACGCAGGCACCTGCACACGGGACCCATCGCGGCGCGAAAAGACCCCGAAATCTGAGTCGTTTCACAAACAAGCAAAGTAATGAGGAGCTTACACAGTGGACTGAACCTCGGACACCACCGAGCGGGGACGCAGGGCACAGGGCTCCTGCAAAGAGCTGGGCAGTTTGTCGCACTGAGAACTGGTTGGAGGCGCTCAGAAGGACCGGGTGGGTTCTGCCATCGGCAGAGGACAGAGCAGCCAGCAGCTGGTTCCCGCAGGCGCTCGCCCGTCACCAGACTTCGCACTTCTTGGGAGGGTTCATGGGGGAGCCGAGGGGGCAGCCGAAATGCTCTGCGAACTCCGGGGAGTTGGAGATGGTGCCAATGACGCGGAAGCGCGAGGGGCTGTGGGGGTCGGTGATGAGCCCCTCGTGGGAGCTCTCTGGCGTGCGAACCGAGCACCACACCTGCAAGCGCAGGAGGCGGCGTGAGCACCGCGGGGCCCCTCAGTGCCAGATCACACTGCCCCGCACCCACACAGCTCAAGGTCCCAGTTCTTCAGCCAGCAGCACTCCGATGCGGCTCTCCAGCGTCTCTGGATGCTGGTTCTCCGCCACGCACTCCCAACACCAGCTGGGCACGGCTCCACCACCCCAAACCCTGCGCGTCTGCCCTTCCCACCCCCAAGTGACCTACCTGGGCGAATCCAACAAAGAAGAGCTGGTGGTTGGTGAGGCCCAGGGTTGGGAGGGTTTCCTCATCCCCATTCTTCTTCAGCCAGTTTTGATACGCCTGGAGACCAAGGGAGCCACGTCCCCCATGGGCTCGGGGGACAAAACCCAACCGCCCACCACATCTCCCCGGCGCTGTGGCCCTACCCGGTAAGCAGCCTTGAGGCCCCCGTTGTCGGCAATGTTCTCGCCGAGGGTGTGCTTGCCATTGACGGCCTCACCATTGACGGTGTAGTTGCCGTACTGCTCCACCATGCACTCCGTCTGCCGCTTGAAGGCCTCCACCGAGGAGTTCTTCCACCAGGGACGAAGGTTGCCGTCCTTGTCGTATTCCCGACCTGACAGAACAAACCCGGTTCACGTGTCGCCCCTCTGGGCACCTCTCCAGCAGCCCCTGCCCCGGCCGCGGCTATACCTTGATCATCAAAAGCATGTGTCAACTCATGGCCCACCACCACTCCGATCCCACCAAAATTCAGTGACCTGCAGCAGGGCAACAGCGAGATTTTGAGAGCCACAAAGTGCCTCAAGTTTGGGGACGAAGTGTGTGAATCCTGCCCTCCCCATTTTCCCCAGGCTCTTACTTGGGAGACGCACGGGTGTAGAAAGGGGCCTGGAGAATACCAGCAGGGAAGACAATCTCGTTCTTGGTGGGAGAGTAGTATGCGTTGACGGTCGGCGGCGTCATGCTCCACCTGCAGGGGCACAGACACGGCCACTGCGGCAGCACAAACGCAGCGCCAGCCACTGACCGCGGTGCAGAGCTGTCAGCCTGGACTTCACTCCCCAAAGCCAAGGTGCTGCCCCTGGGTCGCAGCAACCCCCAGCAATAATCCGGGCTGCAGAAAAGCCGCTGAAAACTGCCCAGGGAAAAGGATCTGGGAGAGTCTGTCAGCAGTGGCTGGAGATGAGCCAGTGTCTGCCCACGTGTGGGCAGCAGGACCAGGACAGAGATCATCCCCCTGCACTGGGCACTGGGGACACCCCACCTCCAATCCTGGGGTCAGCTCTGGGCCACTCACTCAGGGCCAGAAGGACAGGGAGGGGCTGGCATGGGGCCAAAGAAGGGCAACAGAGCTGGGGAAGGGGCTGCAGCATCAGCGCTCTGAGGAGCACCTGAGGGAACTTAGGGGGTGAACTGGAGAAGAGGAGGCTCGGGGAGACCTTCTGGCTCTCTGCAGCTGCCTGACGCTGAGGGGGTTGGAGCCTGGAGGGGAGTTGGTCTCTTCTCCCCAGGAAGAAGTGACAAGAGGAAACGGCCTCAAGTTGCCCCAGGGGAGGGTGAGGTTGGCTCCCTCACCCTGAGGACCAATTTCTGCCCCCCAAGGGTTCCCCAGGCCTGGCCCAGGCTGCCCAGGGCAGGTGGGGAGTCCCCATCTCTGGAGGGCTTGCAAAGCCATGGAGCTGTGGGGTGAGGGGCAGGGGTTGGTGGGGCTCTGGCAGTGCTGGGGGAGCAGCTGAAAGACCTTTTCCAGCCTCAATGGCTCCGTGATTCTGTGAAAACCTGCCATGGTCCAGTGGGCAAGTCCCAGTATTCCCAGTGTTAGGACATTCGCACCAAGTGCAAGGAACAAGTGGAGCAGAAACTTACTGGTCCCGGTTCGGTGGTTTCCTGAGCTGATCGGCAGTGATTCTAGCAGAGAAGTTGTAGAACTGCATGACATTCTCGAAGTAGAGGTCAGACACAGCCTCGTACTGTGCAAGAAAGAGCAAGAGCAAGGCATGAGCAGCCTGTGGTGACCACCTGGCCCCACTTCTCCTTCCATGTTTGAGCCTCTACGGCTGCTCCTGCTTCTTCTCCTCCCCAACATCTGTGAAGTCTCCAGAGAGCACCGAATCACCATTCGTGAAATCAGCTCCTCCTCTTCCCGGACACGGATCCCCAGAGCCACAGCTACCCCAGGACTGGCCTGCAGCTCTCTGGGAAGTCTCCACAGAAGAGCCCAGGGCAGCAGAGAGACTGTCTGGATGAAACCTGGGGTTCAAGGCTGCCTTGGAGCCACGGCGATGGGCACGTATCCTGCACCTGCTAGTGAAGGGGAGAATAAGAGACCCAGCATCTACTCACATCACTGAAGACTTTATCCAGCTCCTTGGGGTCCATGATGAACTTGGGGTAGCCGATCATGTTGTAGATGGCATCTGCCTGGGGGGGTGACAAAGACCAAAGTGCAATCAGGTGAGGAAGGACAGGCCTCCCCAGCTCCATCACCTTCAGGCTCCTGCTCCTCCCCAGAGCTGCTGCCAGCAACTTGCCTTCTCTCTGGCAGACTTCCTTGTCTCCTCATCCATCCACCGCAGGGTCTCCAGGCTTTCCTCAAAGGCGGTTTTGATCTCCGCAATCATCTCCTCTGCCTACACAAACCAAGGCGAAGCAGTGTTGGTCTGGAGAGCAGCTCTCCTCCCCAGGGGGGGTCAACGATCCTTCGCACCGATGGGGAGGAAGAGGCTGCGATACCAAGACAACAGGCAAACAAGTGAAAACCCCACGGTGGACAAAGGTGGGCAGATGACACCGGCAGCCCCACTTGCCCACCAGCACGATGGCGACATACCACCTGCTTGCTGTCCTCAGCGAAGGTGGCCTTCACGAACATGGCACCCAGGGCGAAGCCCAGGTTGTTATCGGTGTCACTGATGCAGAACTTCCAGCGCGGGAGGCAGGTCTGCGTGGGACAAGAGGCGGCCTTCAGTCGTGGCAAGGCCAAAGCCACGCACCTTTGTCCTATCAGGCTGCCACCTCAAAATCCACCCCACGCCCAGTTTTTTAGCGGCAACTTTACGAGAACTCTACTTAAAAAGCTGCTGCCGCTGTGATGGCAATTTGGGGGTGCTGGAGGCTCCCCCTCACCTTCTTTGTCCCATACATCACTTCCATGAACTTTTCCTCAGCATCCTGAAAGCGCTGGTCAAGAAAGGGGCTGGTTTTCCGCACCAGGTTCCAGATCATGTAGTTGTTGAGGAGACTGTGGTGAGAGGCAGTGAGAAGGCAGTGGGAAACACCTGACCCCCCCCGGCAACCCTCATGCAGGACTGGGGCTCTCACCACTTATCCGTGGCCAGGATGAGGTCAGAGACCTGCTCCAGGTACTCCTTGGCGTAGACCACGACAGGCTCCGATTCATTGAGCTCCACAGGGTAGAAGACCATGGAGAGGAAGGGCATCCAGTCCACAGCTGGCGCCAGCTCCTGCAAAACCCGTATCGCTGCTATGGCCGCAAAAACCAGCGGGGGAGAGCGGCAGCCGCTTCCCAAGCTGGAGCTGCTGCACCAGCCCCTGCCAGGGACGCAGCTGATTCTGCGAAGGTCAGTTCCCGTAACAGCAGCATTCTCCAAAGGTCAGAGGAGAGTAAACAACTTCCTCCAGCAAAGGAAGAGAAAGTGGGGCGGGTGTCAAAAATGTTGACACAATCCATTAGGGGCCCTGTGGGGACTCGGGGAGGGGACCAGGCTGACGTCCGCAGCTGGACTGCAGGCAGCAGCCAGGAGGGTGTTAGTGCTGCAGTGGGACGGCTGCCGGCCCCAGGAGTGGTCCGGAGGCTGGGAGAAGCGGGTCAGGGTGGCATTTCCCCAGGGAGGACACAGGCCAGGCTATTGCACAAGAGCTTCACAGGCAGTGGCCAGCCTTGGGCTTCCACAGAGAAGCCACGTCACGTGCACTCGCCCATCCCGCTACCCGAACCGTGGAGGAGCAGGCAAAGTTGCCAACTTCACCCCTACCTTTAGGTCTCCAGCCGTCATCTTATGGTAGATGATCTCCTCGTCCCGGTGCTTCTCCTGGGGGATGGTGATGTTGGCCAAGGCTGTCTCAAAGTCCAAGATCTGCTGCATCTGCTGCCGTGTCGACTGCTCGTCGGTGCCTCCCAGGAACATCCCCAGCTGCACCATGTAGTTCAGGTACCCAGCAAGCACCTGGTCAGGGTGGGGATCAGCGGGATGGGTACCAGGCACCACAGCACCTCCCTGGCAAAGCCAGATTTCCCTGCGCCGCCTCACCTTCTCGTTCTCCGTCTTGTTCAGGTAGTAATCCCGCGACGGTAGGCCTAAGCCCGACTGATCCACCTGGATAACGTTGCTGTTGGAGTTCTTGGAGTCGGCACTGACGTAGACAGAGAAGAAGGGCGAGGTGCGGTAATGCGCCGTCACCTCCCGCAGCGTCTCATTGAAGTTGTCACCGGCCCAGGGACCTGTGACATTCCAGCCACCCAGCTGAGGACAAACAGACAGCAACCAGCTTTTGGGTAAGGAACAGCCGCCTGGACTTGCTCAAGTATCGCTGCTAATGCCCATCTTGTGGGAAACACCCTGAAGCGGTGCTAGAAAGCCCAGCAGAGGCAACCCCAGCCCATTGATCCCTGCCCCTCTCTGCCCACTGCCGCGAGGACGCTTTTCCCCAGGAAGAGGGTCTGGAGGGGGCTGACCCTGCCCGAGCAGGAGCAGTGTCCCCCCTCCTGCAGCGGGGCGCTGCTTTGCTGCAGCTGAAGGGACAGACCTTTTGGATGAGCTCCACGAGCGGGGTGGCGCCCAGCTCCTCGATCTTGCTCTCGTTCATGCAGGCTCGGTAGTAACGCTGCGCCTTGCGCTCTGCCTCGCTCGACACGTTGGCCGTCGTGTTTTCTGCAGGAGGTGTCCAGGAGGGATCAACAGGGTATCCCCAGGGACAAGCATCCATCCCTCTCGCACCAAAGCCCCCCGTCCTTCTGCCAGAGACATTCATTCCCGCCCGAGGTAAAGTGAGGCTCCAAAAAGGCAATGAGGATCATCCCCCCAGTCCCTTCTGTGCCCCCGAGAGCATCCCATGGTCCCCAGCCCCTCTTGGCCTCCTGTCCGTGTCTCCTCTCCCACCCACAGCGACTGCTCTGACTCTTTGGAGCAGAAAGATAAAGAAAGGAAAAAACAAGAAGCAATTTTGCAGCAGCTCAGCCGTTCCCAGCATCGTGCAGCCCCCTGCACTGCCCTTGCCCCAGGCTGGTGCTTGTCAGACCCGTGCCGGAAGGAACAAACTCACTCTTCTCCTCCACCTCCCAAACAATCCGGTTTGTTTTCTCCCCCGGCTCTAAACTTCTGCTTTCCCAGAGGTTTTCCTCTCTAACTTTCCCCAGGACACAGCTTGTACCTCTGGCTTCCCAGCTGTGTGGTCTGACTCATTAAGGTCCCTGGGCTCCAAGAAAGTCAAGGAAATGCCCAGTGCGACCACTTGGCTGGAGGCCCAGCCCCTTGTCCCAGGAACGCCAGCACCACTTTCTGCCGGAAGAACAGGGGATGAAGCCGTTCCTGTGCCATCCCCTTCTCCTGACAGGACAACACTCTTCCCAAACCTTCTCTTTTCAGACCGTCAGCACAGCCGAAGGTGCTGGTGAGGAGCCGGCTGTTTGCTCAAAGCCTGAGCACACCACCCCCATCGGCTGCTTGGACAAACCACCTCACTTCAGCATTGGCACACGGAGGCTGATGCCAGGGATCCTCCCTCTGCTGGGGGAGCCCTGCTGCCCAAAGACTGGCAGCCAGACTGGCAGCCAGGCCCCCAAAAAAAGCTGTTCCCAAAGGGTGGAAGCATCAGCAGGAAGAAAAGCCCCCGCCTTCATGTGATATTGAGGAGCAGACCCTGAATTTCAGAGCTCCCAGAAACACCACCGTGGGGTTGCCAGAGCCAAGACCAGGACCTTTGCCCTGCTCAGCACCAAAGAGCTGCAACACCAGGGTCAAAAATCCCAGAGGCAACCACGAGAGCAAACGCAGCCAGGATCTGCTTCCCAAGCTCTCCCAGCACATGTGCCAGCGACTGCTCTGATGCTGGGGTTTCGGCCAGACTGTACATCCCCACCTTGGATCTAAGTAGCCTCTTGGGCACCACAGAGGTCCCATCCTCCCACGTCCTCACCCAACAGATGCTTCATGATGGCCTGGTTGTGTTCCCAGAGGTTGTTGAAGGTGCCCCAGCGTGAGTGGCCATCAGGAAGGGGGTTGGCTTTGATCCAGCCCCCACAGGCATAGCTGAAGAAGTCCTCACAGGGATTCACTGCCCGGTCCAGTGAGTTGAGGATTGAGCTGGTGACAGAGATGCAGGCTTCCGAGAGGCACACAGCAGGTGACCCTGGGGGTGGGAACGATGGGTTCAAAGCCTGCAAAAATCAGCTGCACCAGGGAACATCCTGCCCTGAGACGTGGGCAAACATCCCATCTGCTGCCCAAGCACCCTGCTCTGTAACTTGACATCGCACTCAGGGGTGAGTGATACAGAACAGTCCCATCCCAGGGCGAGGGCTTTGGGCAAGCACCCCATCCTGTGCCCAAGCACATCAAGCACCAGGAATCTTAGAAATGGCGAATCATTTGGATTGGAAATGCCCTTTCAGCTCATCAAGTCCTACTACACCCCCCCGGCACTGCCAGATCCCTCCCTCACCATGACCATGCCTTCACTACACATCTCCATGGCTTTGCAACCCTTCCAGGGATCGGGACTCTACCACTGCCCTGCGGAACCCTTTAGGGGAAGAAATTCTTCCTCAGGGCCAACCTCAACTCCCCTGGTGCAACCTGACATCATTTCCTCTCACCCTGTCACTTGTTCCTGCGGAGAAGAGGCCAACCCCACTCCAACCTCTTGAGCTTCAGGGAGCTGAAGAGAGCTAGAAGGTCTCCCCTGAGCCTCCTTTTCTCCAGTTAATTGCCCTAACGTTGCCTCAGCTGCTCCTCAGAGCACCTGTGCTCCAGCCCCTTCCCCAGCTCCACTACCTTTCTCTGGATCTGCTCCAGCCCCTCCATATCCTTCTGGCAATGAATGGTCCAAAACTGATTGAAGTGATCTCACCAGTACCCAGTACAGGGTGATGATCCCTGCCCTGGTCCTGCTGGCCACACCAGTGCTGACAAAGGATGCAGACAAGCATCCCATCCTGCACCACAGCATCTCACCCTGGGACAAGGGCTGCAGCTCACCACCTTGTCACGTGCCTGGGCATCCCACCCCAGAGCTGAACACCCAGCCTTACTCCTAAGCGCCCCTTGCAGCAGTGAAGGACCCAGGTGAGCAACTCCATCCTGCACCCAGGCTTCCCAGCCTAGTGAACCCCCCCAGCCAGGACTCAGATGCCTATGCAGTATGAGAACTTACGGGCTTTGTACTGGAAGATGAGTCCCAGCAGACACGCGGCCAGCACGGCCGCCAAGACCCCCACCAGCACCACCAGCTGCTTCTCAGCACGTGTCCGCTCAGCCCAGCACCCCAGGCTGCTCCTGGAGCCACGGAAGTTCACCTGTGGGAAAAGCAGCGTCGTTTCCCCACCGGCTGAAAAACTCACTGACACATCCCTCATCTTACTTCCTACAGCCCACAGCAAAAATATGGCCCCTGTAAAGGGGCTGGGAACGGCAGCAGCTGCCTTCCCGAAAGCAGCCAGGAAGGGCGGCACAATGGCAGGAAAGGGAGCGGGCAAGCGTTCGAGCAGTTCTACCTGCTACCCTGGGCCACCTCGAGCCCACTCTCCGAGCACGGCTGTAACTTCCCAGGGGTCCCCTTCCCCACCACAGGCACGGGACAGGGTGGGAGCCACGGCGGTAGCAGGAAGTGCTGCAACAGGGTAACAGGATACTCAGCTCTCTCAAACAACATCCTCGGGAAACATCCCAGGCAGAGCTGGCCTCACCGGGAGAAGTAAAACCATACTGGAACTCCGACTTTTGGGGCAAACTCCACAGTTCTAGGCAGAGACCGATGGGGCTGGGAATCGCTCCGGCCCCAAACCTTTCCCTGCGAGGCTGGATGCTGGCAGCCGCAGGGGTTTTTCTCGCCTCCCTAAGCCGCTTTCCCACTGCTGGAGGAGGAATTAACCAAATCCCCTTTTGTGCAGGGACAAAGCTCCAACCACTGCAGTAATTGCTCGCACTGGGAAGGTGCTCAGCTGCTAGAAAAACAGGGCGCTGGGGCGTTGCAAACAGCTGGGCCGGGATCCAGCTCCACGGGCTCCCCCCTCGCTAGCTCCGGGTGCCAGGACGGGAGCAAAGGGGAGCGTGAACCACCAGCTCTGCCCACGCCGGACTTTGCCCCACGGAAAGCCTGGTCCCAGGCAGGAAACCCAGCTGCAGTCTGGCCTGCTGCTTGCCAGGACCTAACGTCCTCTCCCTCCCCCCCGAAACACGCACGAAGCCCGACCTGGAAGCCGCTGCCTTCGCTTATGGAGTCCAAGGGGTCTTCATCATCCAGCGTCGCCCGCTTGTACGTCGACATCTGCGCGAGGAGATGGGCAAACGGAGGCGCTCAGCAGCTCGGGGCCAGGGAAGGGAGGAAGCGATCTGCGCCCTCTACAGCCGCCTCCTCCTCCGCGGAGCCGAAGCCCGAGTGGCTCCCGCCCGGCGCGGCGCTGCACGGCCGCCGCAGGAAGGTTACGGGAAGCAGCGCGGGCCGGAGCCCAGCGCTGGGCGAAGCCCGAACCCGCCTCACGATCCCCCGGGGCCGGTTGTGCAACCGCCCCCCCCCAGCCTGGAACACGGCCGCTTCCTCCCCCGCCGGCCGCACCTGGAGAGGGGGACCCCCCCCCGCCCCGGCCACAGGGGCTCGGGGGCGCCTGCGAGCGGGAAGGGCTGATGGCTGGCAGGCAGAAGGGCCCTTCGCCCGAAAGCGCCGGCTCCGCGCCCCGAGAGTCGAGCGCGCCCCGCAGCACCCAAAGATGACGGTACCGTGAACACGGGGTGCGGACGGGCTCGCTCCCGGCTGCTCGTCCCGCGGGCGCTGCCTTCTGACAGCGCCCGGTTCTTATGCCACCCCCGGCAGAAAAACAAGGGGAAGCCCCGCAGGTTGGCAGCCGCGGCCGCTTCCCTCCCCCCGGCCCGGCCCCGCCACCCGGACGGGCCGTCTCCCGCCGGGGAAGCGACGCTGTGCCGGGGGTCGAGCACCATCGACGGGCCCACGGGCGGCGGCCACATCCCTTCGCGCTCGAAGCGGGGCTTCGCACCCCTCTGGACATCGTCCCCCCAGGAGCACCCGCGGCCGGGCCCCCGTGTCCCCCCTGCAGGAAGGCGCCGGTGCTCGGCGCCGCTTCCTGCAGCGGCTCCATCAGACACCCCGCGCCTGCCCGCCCGGGCCCGAGAGCGGCGGGGAACGCAGCCAAACGACCCCCCCAACGCGGTTTCCCTTCACCACGGGTGTGCGGGCGCAACCCCACGTCCCGCTTGTCAGCATCCGAACCGATCCCCAAGCACCCTCTCTGCAAAAGCCCCCCCGGGGGCGCAAGGAACAGCCCCCAGCATCTCTCCGTTTTGGGGGAAACTGGGTGCAGGAGGTACTTCAAGGACCCGTCCTTCGCCCCCAGCGCTCGCTCCCCACATCCCATTTTTGAGGCGAACCGTCGTCACTCCCCCCCAACCTCTCTGCCGAAACCGCAACAGAACACATTGCCCCAGCCCCAAAAGCGGGGGGGGTGGTGGTGGGGGGTGTAACCGCAAGCGGCCCTTTCTTCTCCCCGGAGCAGCCTTCTGCCCTCTCGGCAACAAGCTCCACGTGCTTCGAGGCCGCGCACCCGGGAGGGCTCAGGGGGGCCCCCATCGCAGCACCCCGAGCCCCCGCCGCCGCCTCCCGCTCCCGCCCGGGCGCCATTTCGGAGCAGCCGGCGCCGCCGCTCCCGCGGGCGATGGTGCTCGATCGCCTCCTCAGCCCGGCCCCCTGCGGAGCACCCCGAACCCCCCTGCGCCCTCCCGAGCCGCCCCAACCCCCGCCCTGCACCCGTGGGTGCCCGCCGCGCCCTCTGGCCTGCGGCCAGCACCAGCCAGCCCCGGGCTGCGATGCCCGGCGGTAATTAACGCGCTCGGTGCTAACGGGGAGCGCCGGGGAAGGCGGGGTTGGGGTGCGCTCGCAGGCTCGCGGGGTGCCCCGGCCGCCAGTCGAAATCGGAAGAAAGGTTCCAGTCCGCAAAAACCTCCCGGGAGAGGGGGTGACCAGCCCAGCTTCGGGGGGGCTGCGCACAGCCCCCCCCAGAGGCAGCGCGGCTGGACGGGGGTCGCGCTCCCGCACCCTCCCAGCGCCCTCCGCGCAGGGACTCCCAGGGCCAACCCCCGCGGGTTTGCGAATAGGGCTGGGCCGTACCGAGGGGGCACCCACTTTCGGGGTGCACCCCACCCTGGGAACCAGCGGGTCACAGTGCCAAGCCGGAGGGGAGAGGGCGCCCAAGGGCACAGAGGGGTATGGGGGGGGGTTCCTGTTGGGGTCCCTCGGGGGTGCAACGGGAAAGCCTTTGGGCTCGCGACAGGGGTGCACCCTGGGGCGCACCTGGCACCGTTCAGGGGTGCAGGGAGATCCACTGGGTGCGCAACGGGGCATCCCGTGAGAGTTCTTGGAGGTGCGATGGCAGCCCGTTCGGAGCACGCCGGGGGTGTCTTGGGGCACAACGGGGGACCCCCTGAGGGCGCACGGGGCGTCCCATAGGTGACGCGCTGCCTCGCGCCCCCGCTCAGCCAAGCGCCCCGACCCGGCCATCCCCAGCTCGGGCTGTCGGTGGGTCCCCACTCACCATGGTGGCACCCGCGCCGCCGCGGCGCAGCTCCTCACCCGGCCCGCGCGGCTGACGGGCGGAGGATCTACCTGCGCGGCGAAAGCCAATGGGGCCGCGGCGAGGGAGGGGCGGGCTTGCTCGCCCCGGCCCCTTAACTCTTTCGCGGGCCCCCGAAGCGCGCTGAGGGGCGGGCGGGTGCCCATCGCACCCTCCTGCGGCTGCTGAACGCGTCACGCAGACACGTGGCCGCCGCTCAAGCGGACGACCCCGCGTGGGGCGAGCGGGCGACCTTGCGAGCAACCCTGCCAGCGCCCTCGGGCTAGTGAGCGCGCTTGCCAGCGGGCAGGCGCACGCGGCCGTGCGGAGAAGGCGCCCCGGCAGCTCCGGCGAGCGCACGCACGTGCGCGCAGTCACGCGAGGGCACGCGCACACGGCCCCGCAAGCATGCGTGGGCACGGCCGCGCGCCCTCCCGACCCTGCTCCTCCCCTCTCCCGCGCGTCGCCCCGAGCTGCGCTAACGAGCCTGTTAATAAGCGGCGTTGCGTGGGGGGGACGGGGAGCGGGAGGGGCGCGCTCGGAGCCCCCCGCCTGCCCGGCGCCCCGTGTCCCGCACGGGCTGAGCACCGACCCGCTCGTCTCACGCACGTGGGGAGAGGGGCGCGAAGGGGCTGGGGAGGCTGCCGGAGGGATCCGGGGAGCCGCAGGTCCCATGCCCATCCCCGGGGTGTCGGGGGGCACGTCGAGGCACCGTTGAGCGCGCCCCAAAGCTTTCGGGGTGCAGAGTGCCGGGATCGGACCCCCTCACTTTCTGCAAAGCCGCTCCGGGCTCCACGGGCCACGCAGCCCCAACCCCCCCGTCATGGAGAAACTGAGGCGGGGGGGGGGGGTCTCTTCGCCCGAACGCCCCGGCCCCGTTAGGGTTAGGGCCGGGGTGTCGCCGGCGCATTTGGGATGAAAAGCGGGCAAAGTCTGTCCGAACACACACTTCGGTCCCCCCGGGGTGCCCCTCCCTTCCCTCCCTGTGCGAGGCAGAGGGGAACCTCAGCACCCCAGTCCTCCCAGTCCAACCCGGCAGAGGGCACCATCAAGCCCCGTTCGTGGCCTTTTCTTCCCCCCGCTCTCCCCGCGCTGGCAGCGAGGGGAGGGTGGAGGAAGGGGGAGGAGGAGGAGGAGGCCAAGGCCGGGTGCGGGGGGGATTTAAGGGCTCGCTGCCCCCCCCCAGGCCGGTCTCCTCCAGTCGCCCAGGAGGGACGTGGGTGTCGGCAGCCAAGTGTGTGCGGGTACGTGCGTCCCACCTCGCGAGAAGGGCCCCCCGGGGCCGTCGCTGGCACTGCCAGGGGAGGGGGTGAGGGGGCGGTAGGATGGGGAGGACACGGACGGACACCAGGGTGTGGTGGGGTCAGCGGGGTGTGGGGGGCACTGGATGAGGTGGGGACACGGGGGTGTGACGGGGACGCGCGAGCGCGTGTGGTGGGGACACGGGGGTGCAGTGGCGACCCAGCTGTGGGGGGACACGGGTGCATTGGGCGTGCGGGCAAATGATGGGTGTGCAGCAGGGTCGCGGGGTGTGATGGGGTCGCCCGTGTGCGATGGGGGCGCAGCAGGGACGAGGGTGCGTGGTGAGGACACGTGGGGGTGCGAGGGGACACGGGTGTGCAACAGGGACAC